>JAODKN010000045.1:2650401-2670675 GCA_026774425.1 Petrocephalus zakoni
CCACTGCAAAAACCACAACAGCCATATTAATAAACAGATCGACATACTCGTACACTTTCAAGTAAACGTTCAAACGTTTCAAGTAGCGTTATGTTATATTCAAATGTGTTCTTTTGGCTTCGAAAAAAAATTAGATGGGATAAGGGGATGTGACATTACGGACAATCCGGGTCAAAACGTAGAAAAAGCTCAACCCTGCAAAGTGATTTGGATAATGTGTCATACGTGGTCAGGACGCCACAGTAAAGCGCCATGAGCGTTAATTCAAGCGCAAAAACCTATACCCAGATGTCGTCACTAAAAGACGCTAATAATTTCAATAAAGGTTCACCGCCGCGAGCCGCTCGGCGCCGGGCCCCCTCGCATTGCGGCGTTCCGCTGCCGCGCGGATGTGGTGACGCAGCCGCACCCGCGCGAGGAGGGACCCTTTCCGCTGGCCGCTGGCCGCATCATCATGGAGGGAAAGCCTCCCTTCCACCGCTCTCCTAAGGCGCATTACACCGCACCAAACGCCATATGCAAATTACTTTAAATCCTCGTTTCTCAGGGCTACAAAAGACGACTTTAAATATATTGTAGCTTTAGCGAATACAATAACAGGCCATAAGTGATATTTCTAAACCCATTGAGTCGTTTAGAAATGTACTACAGAGTCCAACTGATATTTCCTGGCTATAAGATTAAACTTACAATAATAAACAAGTAATAAACGTGTAAAAAGAAAATCCAGGGTTAATGATTAAATATTTGTAATTAAATATTTGAAAAGTTAGGGTTTTGGTAAGCAATCATGCGCTGGGCTTGTATTGCATGTGGCTTTTGATATTAAATTAGAATAGATATAATTCAATATTTTTAATTAGAATGGCTATAAACTGGGAAATGCTTATACAAACACTTTAAATTCCCATTTTGATTAAATTTTGATTGTTTAAGCTGGATTTTAAAATATTTTTCGCATATAGCTCTTCAAATAGCAAAAACTAGGACCAAAACTAATATGGAAGCTTTTGTTAATGCAAATAATTCATGTTTGCATTTATTTTAACTACGCAGTCATAAGTTGCACTTTAATTAAGAGCTATTAAAGTTAGCATAAACAAAGTCAAATGTTTATATTGGTCATATATTACCATCTAAGAATAGGTAGAATTTTGCTTAAGATATGATACTATACGTCGAGGGCTGAAGGCATGTGGCATGACCGTGTTAAGCTGTAAGCCACGTGTCCAGGCCACAGACTGTATCAGAATCATAAAGCCTATATACATTCCCGCAGGTACGAACTTTACGTACGGTTCACGACATTTCTGTACAGAATAACCACAACAAAGGGTACTTAGCCATTATTATATAGCTACAGGCTATTTGAGATGCATTTACCTAATTTTAGGTATATAATATTACTCAAAGGAATAATCGTATATTTTTGAAATTCACACAATCTTGAGAGGATTTGTATTTGTGTGAATGTGCAGCGAGCGCTAACTGTGCCCCACGCACTATGCGCAGCGAAGGCTTCTGTTGCTAATTTATTTTAATGAACGGGGAAAGTTGTGCAAGTTTTATTATAACACTGTTCCCAGGCTGCTTTGCTTAACTGTGTTTAAATATAATTTAAGTGACTACAGTCGCAGGCCCCCCCCAGAAAATTTCAGCACAATAAAACTGGGCAAAATATGCCTATTTTTATTTTAATTGGAATCGTAACAAACCCCTTAATGAAAGCAAGACGGCTAAAGTGCAATAATTCTACTGAAATCTATTTGTAGATGTGCGTGAAATTCAGAGCTGTCCCCGGTTTGTAGACATGCGCTGAATAAGAATCCTTCGCTGAACGTACACCTATACTTACTAAAAGCCGACGTGGACGTGTTGAAGGCCCCAGCAAACGTGGTCCTGAAGACAACTAGTTAAAATCAATCATTACTAGTGCTTACACCTTACGTACATTATGTTCGCCATTCAAAAAGTTGTACGCCTAATTTACACGTATCGTTACATAAAGTTAATGGATGAGAAGGACAGAAACTTCATAAATATTTTTACGAGGCTAATATTTTTTCGAGGAGCCTTTGCTACCAAGCAATACTGTCTTCGTCTTCGCATTTTATACTAATCACGAACATATTTAACCACACACATTTATACTGCGTTATACCTTAAAGATATAGATATTTAAATGAATTATGAGAATCATAATTCGGGTCTTGTGGCCGTTTCCTAATGCGGAGCCTTCGCGTAATCCTGCAATTAAAAAAATGATTAAATAGAAGCAGTTTTAAAATTAGAAATATACACTTAAAATACTTAGCAGCAACCTAAGAAAGACTATAGTAAAACAATATAATACGCAATTACCTATGGCCTACACGGAGTAATACTCGTTCTTGGAAAGAAGAGGGGAGGTGTAAGAATGGAAATCATATATAATACTATATTATTAATTGGGACCGGCAAATATCAGTATTAGATAAAAAGTTAAACAAAACCAGGCCATGCAAGCGACTTTCGGCGTTTTTTCGGCCGTATGGGTGCAGTTCATTTACTAAAATCAATGTTTTATAGTAAAATAATAAACTGTGCAAAAATTAGTTTGTAAAAAACTGCCAATGGCATTACAGATTGTCGATGCACAATTTGAAAGTGTCGGTGTCGCGAAGAACAATCGCTCCTCTGTTTTCTCTTCTACAATAATTGCAGCGGACCGAAGTCTGGGAACATGCGTAGAGAGACGAACACTGTCCCTGCCAATGACGGCGATTTCAACATATTTACTACTAACTTTCTGGTTTTATTACTCGAGGAAACATACATGTTTAACATACTAAAGGTCCATGCTAACCATACTCAACCATGAAAACAGGGACATATTGCCTGGAGACTATGCACATGATAAATCCAGCAAAGAGGCGCGTGCAGAAAATCCGGTAGTTAGACTCTATGTTTTCATTGTTTTTTTTATAAATAAACAATGATACCATCAAATAATGGGAACATGACATTCTACGCAAAAAACGGGTAAACTTACTGCAAACATATTTAATAGTTCTTTTCCTCCTACTTACAGAGGATAAAGAGCTCAGCGTTCACGGTGCGAGTCGAGACATACCGTGCATATACTCAAGGCAAGCGTGGATTAAATTCCCACTTTGTTAAACTATGAATGCGTAGGTATCCTAATTGTACACTAAATGCAAGCTGTAAACGGCAGAAATAACATTTTCTGTAACTGCATTGGACTGAATTGGTGGCATACAACATACATGTGTATGTGTTAAGCAACACAGCTTAGTCGACGTTGTGGCTTTCTGTAAGTGTCCACCGTATAAGTGACAGTGATGGCAATCTATGCAGAATTTCCGAACGCTAAACCAGAGCAGGTGTAAAGTTATCATCATCTTCCTCTAACCGGGTGTTTTTCAAATACACACTTAAGATACGCGCGTTTACTGCTGATCCAATAGACAAACTGATCTATCGCGGGCCATCATTGTGGCAAAATAATTTACCCTCAGTTATCTTCGTAAAGTTCGCGACGGCGTGGAAATAACTAGCGAACCACACATTTATCGTTCTACAACGATCTCGCTGCTTATTTATGTGAAACTCGCACTGGTTTCCCATACTGTACAGCTCCAGTATCAAATACAGTATGGAGCGTCACGCGGCTGCCCGGAGCCACATTCAACTTCAACTTCGCAGATTCGACTTTTGCGGACAAAATATTCTTGCATATTACACGCCCAACGTCCTTAACATCCATATACGAATCTATACCGAGGCGTTAGTAGGTGTACAGCTGATAACGAAACGACACCCCATGTTTATCTAGCAGCATTCCTTCCTCCTCCTCTTCTTCACTCCTCATTTTATATTAAATAGATTTGTGAGAAGCGCCATTTTCTCTTCAAACCATGTGCAATTGAAACGCAAAAGAAAGCCTGCTGGAGAAATGCCACCAAAAACAGAAAACGAGGAGAGAGCGAGAGTACGAAGTTGTACCAGAAAAGAGAGGCAGTTAAAAGAGGCTTTAAAGCGATTATTAAACAAGACCGAAGCGAGGCGACCGCGAACATTATAATAGGCGCAGCAGCTAAGACTCGGCATAAATAAGAAACGATCCGGCTGTTTTTACCTGTGTCAAGCAGTACGGGGAGTACATGGTTATTTTTAGAATTAAAATTTGGAGAGCTTGTTTAACTTGGATGAAGTTCGCCGTGGTGCTGCATTGCACTCGCAGAAGCCTCTCACTCACTCCATGCTGTAGTGGTAACCCCGCCTCGGAGGCTGAAAGTGAAAGCTTACACAAACTTTGGAAAAAAGTTTCCCTCAACCCTGCCTCTTATCCCTTCCCTCTCGCTCCCTGTCTCCCGAAAGAGCATTTTTTTTACAGCACTGAAGAAAACGATCACACAAGAGCGATATACTGAATCATTACTCCGTGCCCCACAACCAAAACATGTTTGCGTTTATTGACAACTGAGACAGGTTACCGTTTCAGTCCGCACAATAGCGTTAAGGTTCGAGTATTTATCATTGTTGCGGAAGAGGTGAAATCCGAATATGGTTTAGTTATGATGCGCAGCAGAAATTCAAGTTAAAGACTATTTCTGGGCAGCATTTTATCCAATTTTCGGTTTAATACAAAATATGTAAAATCTTAAAGAATATGATTATGTTTGGATTGCAAGAAATCAAGTGATATTGCAAACATTAATCCAACAGGACTGGAATAATACAGACTGACCCCTAACCGTATTAGAAGGTAAATGAGCTTTCTGAAAATGTATCATAAGTTTGCGGCCTCACGCATATATATTGCCCGTATAACATTATTAATCGATGTCGCATGTTGGCAGTTTAAACGGGGAACAAGTTGAAAAATTACAGCATTACTCTTATAATTTCAAAAACATTTTCCCACGTAGTATTTATTTAACAAAAATGTCCTCTCCGACTTCTGGCTGAGGCAGATCAGGCTCACGGTCAGTGAGGTAATGCAGGACACATCGTCACTAGCTGGCTGCAGCAGAAGTCTTATGTAAATGTATGGCTTCATTCTTGGAGATATGTGAACTCTGACCTGCCTGCTGTGCCCTTCTAATGCCAGCGGCCTTGCGGAAGGTACTGGGGGCTGTCTGGCACGGGCCAGGCATCGGGCAACTTTCACCCCGTCAGCTTGGCCTCAGTGTAGATTTATTCCGTCGCCTTGATGTTATTTTTTCTCTCATTTAACAGGGCTTATGTGAGCACTATGTTATTTTTTGTGTGCTCTGTCTATCAGTCAGTATTGAATAATTCTGTTTGAACTGAAACGTGGTTAGGTCCAGGTATTTCCACCAGAAAAAAAACAACACAAATTACAGAACAAAAAAATTATTTGCAGATCTTGTGTGAAATGCAATCTGCACAGTAAGCAATTCCACATGGGTGTCTGTTATTTTTTTATAGTTTATTTTTGGTGGAACTTTCCCTTAACGCGAGAGTTTAGAAACACCTGAGATCTCACCAAAAAAATCAGGCCGTAGTTAAGCTCATTTTAAATCTGGAGACAAACTACAAGGTATTCAGACACAAGGCTGAGTTTTTGTCATGCATTACATGGTCTTCAGGTAACTATGAGAATCATCACTAGCTTTTAAGGTGATGTAGGCCTCATATTTAACAAAGACCTTCATACAATCAAATGTGGGGGTAATGTAACAACTCCAAAACATGAGCTTGAAGAAGGAGAGAGTGCTGTTTTTAATGTTAAAAAATCTTTGCCTCCAAAATCCAAAAGTCACTTTTTCTTTTAGACACCTCTGAAGCTGACTTTATAATACACCCCTGGAGGGGGTCCTGGACTGGGGGGGGGCATCAGCTTCGGGCAGCAAAGTGAAGCGTTGGAAACATTCTGCACATTTGTAAGGCCTCAGCCCATATTTGTGCTGCTCAGATGGAGCCCAGTGTGACTGGGGGGAAGGGGGGTGCAGAAACCTCAGTAGACGCAGGGTCCGTTATTACACCTGGTCCATTGGAGCCAGGGGGAGCTGGTGGGGGGGGGCTGCACTCTCTATGTCCAGTCCCCCCGCCCCCCACCCCAGTCACCACACCCCACCACACCACACGAAGCCGTGCAGGCCTGCAGCATCTCGTGTTTGTGCGCTCTCTCAAGCCTCTCTGCAAAGCCAGGCCCCTACTCATGCCTGGATCCTTCTGTTTTTTCTCCTCTCCAAACTTATTAAAACAAACGCGCACAACCACAAGTGCACAAGGTTACAGAACGTGGTTTGGGTAAGCGGATGGGGGGGGCGCTTTATTACTCGGGAATCCAGATTTCTGCACGCCCAAGCGCTCTTCTACCGTCGCCCTCAAATGAGTCCCACATTTCAATGGCTTAATTCAGCAAATCCCTCATTTAAAAACAGATGGGGGAACCCTCTGTAATTGTTAGAGTCAGACTTTGCGGTTTCCTTTTCACACACTGAAATATAGATATTTGCCGTTTAGCATCATGCCCTGGTGTTGGTACGGCAAACTCAGCTCATCTGGCTCCAGAGCTAGCAAACAAGGTGCCTTGGTTTAACGGGCATGGGCCGGACAACGGTGCTAAGCTTATCCGCATTTTACTAAGAGCACATATTTTTACTCAAAAAATTATCATCTTATTTATCATGTGCCCAAACAACAAATTACATATGAGCAGACTGTAGAACACAGTCAAGTTGCAACATTGTGCATCGTAGGTCACTCAAACTTCTGGCTAGGACATCACAATTATTCTGAATAAACAAAAAATGTACACAGCATCCTCATTCCCATCATTGATATTGGCTGCAATCCTTAAATGTAACTCCCTAAATGTAAATGACAGGGAGACAGCGCGTCTAGCCTCACACCCTCCCCCCATCATCCCATCTCCTAGCTCGCAACCATGAACAGTCTCACTGTCTCTTACACCACCCAGCTCTGTCAATCCCAGCCAGTGGCTGGAGTGCTGACAGCTTCAGGGCGCAGGAGAGACGGAGAAAACAGTACGCCAAAAAAAGACAGGAACAAGGAACTGCCAATTCAGTAAAACTAGTTCAACAGATAGTTCATGCGTTCCTCGAACGTTCAAGTGTTCCTTGACTTTTCCGGATTTCAAATGTCAAGCTTTTAGGTTCCTCCCCCTCTAGTCATTCTCTTGTTATTGCATGTGTTCTTCTGTACTCAGGACAGTTACCACATTACAGCAATGGAGATGTTCTTAAAAATTAAAACTGAAAACAAAGGCCAAAAAATCTGCCCTTGCTCCCATCATTGCTGGTTTTTTTTTTAAATATCTTCTCTCTCCACATATATTCCTTCTATTTCCATCTATATAAATCAAAAGGTGCTTAGCTGATGGTTCCCTAAACACTGCGCTGCCCTGATTTGTTTTCATTCCCTCCGCCAGCCTCCATGCCGCATATTACCGTTATTATTATTATTCTCTTTCCCATGAGAACGGGAATCGGCGGGCGACTGCGCGCTTTCTTGAGTGCGTGCGGAAATAATGAGCGTAATGGGTTGCAGCTGAAGGATGGAGCTGTGAATGACATGATTGCGGGAGCAATTACCCAAAGCATGAAAAACGGCCATTGGTCACAAACATGGTTAAAACAACATTTTACAGCAACAATAAGAAGGAGTAGGAGAAAGAGCGGTTGTTCATACCCTGTACGAATCAGACACTACAAAGCACTCAGGCAGTCCGGGGCCTCTGGAGGGATCTTCGTTCACCATAAAAGTTTCGCTGGCCTGTAATGCAACATAAGAGTCATTTGCATTGGCAGAAGGCCTCTGTTTCTCCATTCATCTCTCACTGACAGTTGCCTCTCATATAAGCAGCTGCGTAAAGTTTGTGCTCCACCAGGCACTGGGACTACATCGGGGCCGGTTTCATCACCAACACACACGCAGCCTAGCCGGTTCCACACGCAGCGTGTACGCAGGATCAGGTATATACCTCTACAGACCAGGATGGCCGACGCACGCAGGCTGGGGAGGTGAGATAGGGCTCTGCAGACCCTCTGAAGTGCACATTTCAGATGTATTTGTTCATTTAGAACACTGGGTACCGTGAGCACGTGTCATGTTATTCTGTATCAGCACGGATTCCAGACTGAGCGTTTCTGTTGAAGTTGGATCGCACCACAAAGCGTGCTGTAAAAAGAAAAAAGAAAACGCCTTTGCTATCCATAATTTCCACCTGTGAACTTTTCATATAGCAGTCAGCATTCCAGCTGCACACAGCTAAGCAAGCCCAGGCCTCTGACGCAGGGGGAATGGTATCAGGGCTCATCTCCATTGAAGGTGCTTAATTTGTATGCTGAGGGAGGCACTATCTGGAGCTAGCAGAGAAAATCAGAGACGTTTCCTCTTGTGCTGTCAGTTGAACTGGGACAAATTTGCGTGGCTTGGCTGGGACAGAGCCTAAATTCCAGAACCAGAATTCCGATTCTGTGACATCCGGGCCTCGTACTCAGACTTTCACCACAGAGACTGTGTGTATTGAAAGACCAGCATGACACAGTGTGTTACACACACAGTGAAGCCCATGAGCTCCTGGCCTGTCGGCCATCCCGTCAAGCACAGTCAAGTGTGCACCAAATCAGGGCCTCGCTCTCCTACCACACACACGCACGCACGCGCACGCACACACACAGACGTATACCTTGAACCATAATGAGTCCCAGCTGATGGATAACCGCACTGCCCAGAACTGTGGTGGAAAAAAGAGGTATTCATACCCCCCCCACCAACCCCCCCCCCACCACAAGGGGAATCTGCCCCAGCTGAATAGCATGTGGCTAATGTCTGATAATCTTTACGCTCATATAAAAGTTAGTGCTTATATTATCAGACTGTGAAACATTTGCACTTAACACCACCTTGCCATTGTGATACTAATAATGACTGAGGCCAAAGCCAAGTTCACATGCTAGACCATCTCATTCCCAGGTGTGTTTAACATCACTGAGTCAGCGTTTACTTCCCAGGACATGTGCTCAGTTGGCAGAGAGGTGGACACTGAGATGGATGAAGACCGGATCTTTAGAGGTACAAAAGTCTGGGTGGACTCAGATTCACTTCATTGGCAGGACCACTTCAACTTAATTAGCATACGTCGGTGTTCACAGTCCCGTGTGACTCTCCTACATCCCGGCCCAATTCTAAAGTCTCTATGATTTTATGGAACATAGTATAAATAATATATACCATCATTATATATATAGCATATGCCTAACCCATATGGTCAGCCTTGAGCAAAGCCGTTCTCAAAGATACAGTTAATTAACATTTAAGAAACAAGCGGAAAAGTCAAGGGAAAGGGAATTTACTGGTGACCTGAATGAGTAAAAAATGATCATCAAAGATGCATCAGATTTATTTTTACAATGGAGACTGCAAAAGATGTGATTTTTTTTCTGTTTTTTTTTTTTTTACAAAAGCCATCGCAGTATCTTGAGTAAATAAGCCACATGTCACAAATTTTTGGTAAGGATTTTACGCGGCATTGAAAACTGATATTTTCTGAAGGTTAGGTTGTTGACTGGTACTACTTGAGATCCCTGTATTAAAATGCCTACTCAGCCATAAATAAAAACAGCACCAGTGCAGCTAGAAAGAGGCCGAAATCTACCACTCTCCTTTTTCTTGCTTCTGTCTTCCTTCTCTCAGACAGACAAAACATCTGAAATATGTATGTGGTTTGGGGTATAAATTTGCATACGTTTCATGGCAATAGATGAATCAGTGCAGACACACTTCCAGACACAAATATCTGCTCACAAACAAGCACCTGCCTCCCCCATGCCCTCTTCCAAACCAGTTGATCTGGCTACACAACAATCCACGTGGTACCTGGTGATTTCCATTACGATTATTATGATCACTACATTTTATGATGGTGATTTTCATTACTATCTTTGGTTTGTTTGCTTTTCTCTCCATTCGGGGGCCGGGGAATTTAGTGCCAGACAACCTGCACAAGATGGCAATGACATCAAAGACAAACAAATCTTGTTTGCAAAAAGTTAAGGGAAAAAAAAAATTTTTTTTGAAGTGAAATTTACGTTCTGTTTGTCAAAGCCAAATCCACCTTGGGGAGAATTCTGGGAAAATGTGATATTTTATACTGGCATCCGAGCTGGAGAGGATATATAACTCCTAATTACTGAGAAACCTTTCCCCCTTTGATAGTGGCTCCCTGGCCCACAATCACTGTGTTTGAAGCTTGTTAGCTATTTTTTTTCTGGATTTTAATAATATGAATATTATCACAAACTAAACTGTAAAAATAAAAGATTGAGTCAAAAGAATTGTTAATAAGTAATAAATAAATAAATATGAGCGCAGGCTGGTTGGCATGGCTTCCAAATATATGTGATTGTGAAGGAGCATATAGGTTCTGTGCTTCAGTGAGAACATTTTACATTTCATTAACAAAACAACAGACCTTGTCAGTACCACAGCTGGATAGTGACAAAGAGTATATGTTTTGAAAGGCGTGAAATGTGGACCCTCTGAGACATGAACAGTCACTACACCTGGGTGAGGAGAAGCTGTCTTTTGATGAAACGGCCTTCCTGGGGCGGAGGCAGGTTTAAGTCTGTCGCTCACATCAATGAGTCAGTGAGCAAAGGTGATAAAGTGCCAGACTTTCAAGGTGTCAACAAGCATGGGATGCATATAAACTATAAATGTATAGTTTATATGCATCCCATATAAATGGATAGTTTATATGCAAAATAATAAATGAATGCACACAATTATATATCACTGCATAATGAAAAAGATAACGTTTGTGCAGGGGTGTAGCTGCAGCAACAATACAGTGGTGATAGATGCGTGTCACTCTCCTGAGATTTTTCTCAAGCTTTCCTGCCAGTCTTCCATGAGGGGAGGAGCATAAAGGTAAGGCTTTGGTGACCTAGGAAGGCTCCAAAGGACCTTCAGCCTGGATTAATATAAATGACCTAACAACAGCCGAAGCTGGGCGAGAGCCTGCCGGCGGCCAACCAGATGACAGCAACCAACACAAAACGACATCCACTCGATAATTTGTCCACTCTTGAATACACCCTGAACTGCTCAGTTAGGGGGCTGCACCTGTTTTGCAATTCAAACAGCTTTTAAAACAAACGCAAGTAACATTATCAGCCAGACCGTAGAAGGCTGCTTTTCCTGGACCTGGTGGAAAAGCTCCCGTGGACATGACAGCTTCTCAAAACACGGCAGGAAAGACGATAATATAAAGTGCAGGAGGCCCATTACTGACACACTAAAAGTCACAATTATTGATGCTCTTTGCAGAGATTAACCTTGACCTAAAGCAGGAGGCTGTCCACTCTCTTACTCAACTAGCTGAACCCTCCAAAGACTGAGGCGACAGTGATTACAGCATCAGCCTGTGAGAAGATTCCCATTTTAGTACTCAGTGACCTGTCTGACTGTGAAATCTCATTCAAAGCTAATTTGGGTAACTGGCAGATATCATAAGATGGCTCTGGAAGGATCATTAATAAAAAGTATAGCCATTAGAGGCATAAAAAAAAAACAGAAAATGTGTTAAAATTCTTTCAGTTTAAATGACGTTAGATAAAAGATTGTGTTGCCACAAAGCGTAAAGTAAAACATATTTCCCATTTTGAGTGGAATATAAAGAGATCATGAACAGTAACTTAACAAATTGGTAGACGGCTATTCAATCTAATATATAACGAATAAAACGTGAATCTCCAGCGAAGAACCTGTAGCTTCGCAAATATATCACGTTGTCTTAGGAAAATGTTGTCATTTACACGTATGTTTTGCTGAGTCATTAACATTTGACAACCCAGACTATTAATAAACCTTAAATATTTGTGTGTTAACTAGCAAATTATATGAGAACGGGCAATTAATTTCCAATATATTGCTCAACGCTTCTAAAAAAATAAAGACGATTGTATAACCAGCATCAGAAGCTATTACACAGCTTCACTCACTAAAGCATTTCCTTTGAAGTTAGAATTCATAGTTAGTCATATTCAAAAGAAATGAAAAAAGTTTAAAAAGGTGTGATATGTGCGTGTTGCGATTAAATCGCCAACATGCAGCCTAGTTTTTATGTCCTTATTAAAATTTTTCCTTTTCAGGTTTTATTTTTGCACTATGGTATTAATAACACCCCGACTTTTTGATACCGATTTGCTATATTAGTACACACGCGCCATAAGGAATTAATCTTATAAAAGTCGTAATGAATTGGAAGCCTGGACACTAACCCTAAGACTCGACTTGGTTTGAGTTAAGGATGGTTGGTCAGCGAGATGTGGGTGGGGAGGCCGCTAATTGTTTCTACCTGGTATTTGTGGTGACACATCTTTGATATCTAAATTGGCGACGTGTCAGAGGAACAGCAAAGTTCACGGTCACATGCAGTGGCTAAGATATAACACATGCTAAAGTCAGGAGCTAAAAAGAGAGTTTAACTCGAAATATATGCCGCTAATGAGCTGCTGCCACTTGGATCTTAATGCCTCTTTTTATGATGATTCTCAAACTTATAGAAACAGGGAATACTGGCAGCCGACTATGTACTAAAACTGCCAAAAACGGCATTCCCTCTCTTACCCTCTTTTGCTTAAAATTAAATGGCTTCTTTACCACATTTCAAACTTATTTAAAAGAAGCAAATGATTGATTTACGATGCACGTACCATTGTGGAGCAGGGACATTTGCCACCAGTCTCAAAGACCCATTTTCCTCTTTATAAAGTTCAGCTTCTCAAAGAGGAGAGTGAGTTGGACTCGCTTTCTTCGGTGATACCGGAAGCGAAAAAAAAAATACTTAATACAAAACGCACTGTGAACCAGCTAGCATTTCGTAAAAATGTGGTTTGGGTCTTCCTCGGGAAAAGGCAGGATAGATAGAAAGACGAGTCAAAATCGCTCCGTCTCTCCTACAGTCAATATGATTTTATTCAAACTTAAGCGTATACAATTTCCATCGTGGAAAGTGGCGGCTTCTGAACCCCAGAAGACCTACTGAAGTATCTCGACGCGTCGTTTTCTCCGTCTACAGGGTGTCTTGCGAAGGAGAGCAACAGAATCCGAGCAAAGCGCTCATTTCGTAAGCATCTGTGGTTAAAGTAAACGTTTTGAGTGAACCTGATAAATGCAATAAATAATTAGTACACGTATGCTTTCAGATTAAATGTTGATCCTTTTAAGGATTCAAAGTAGATCATCGCCTCACTTTGAGTCCTTCTCTTCCCGTCTGTCAAAAGTGGGATTTCTCCCTCTTCTCCTCTTGCTTGGGACAGAGATTAAACTAAAAAAGAGATAACAGTCATCAGCTCGAGCACCAAAATAATCGCTAACCACACATCCAAAAGGGAAAAAGTGAGGCGAAGATCGCTAAAGTTTTCGAGGAGGGGAATACGCGCGCATGCATGAGCTAAATATACACGAGTTGTGTATGTGCAGGTAACAGTGTCGTCTAACGCGGACTGTGGCGAAGCGGCCGCTCTATCGCGCTCGGAAAGGCGACTAGAGAGCTGGTGAATTATTAATAAGAAGAGCGGTTCGCAGTCTGTCGTGTTCAGAGAGTGACCAGGGCGGCAGCTGGGGCTTTAGGGGAATTAAATACGGGCTCGGGGTAAATCATGGACGGTGCGGATTAATACTCAGATGCAACAGTGCAGAAGCCGGGGGTGCGGAGAAGGAAAGATGGGGGGCGGTTGGGGAGCGCAACATAAACTATAGTATAAAAATTCTATAAGGATGTCAAAGTCTCAAATATATAAACCACGTCTGTTAAAATTATTTCTGCGTGTATAGTTGGTTATGTCATCTATTAGTCAAAAACATATTTACTCAATACTTTTCGCGCCCTCATCTCAAAATATGTTTTCCCAATTTGTAAATCTCAAGCCAAAGAATTGTAGTTCAGCTTGGCGGTATTTAAAAAAGGTGCACACAGGGGTCTTTATTAGTGAAATTAATTAAATACACAGTCATACACATAGGAATGTGAATAAAGTGGCATATGGAATTTTATAATATTACGTAATGCAACGGATCTTGCATTAAATATAATCGGTCTCAGACGTGACGCTTTCCGATGGGCTGTCGCTGAGGCTTAACGGTAAGGCTGCCGAAGAGCCCGCGCCTGCGCTATTAGTCACCGTCCAATTGATCACTCGGAGAATTTCCTGCAGCACAATACATTCGACGGCAGTCTGGCGACAGCCGAACACTTTATTGGAGATGGAAAGTCCAGTATTTTTGGCAGAAACAAGCAAAGTACAATCAAGTATATCAATACGAAGACATTATTATTCCATACATTAAAACGCGAAACCGCGTTGACAATCATGACGATCAGTTTTAACAGGTTTTAAAAGGTGACAGGAGTACATTATACCAATTGACTTTCGAAGGAGCAAGTCATTCATGTAAAGATTTCATATTTTATATTATGTGTAAAGTAATCATATTAATAACAATAATAATATAGAACATCTTATTAAAGTAGCTTACATTTTATGATAAAATATACACAAGTTTACCGTATCTGTGCGGCTTTTGTTAAACGGTCAAGTCTATCAAATTGTCAATATGGATACATAATTTAAATCCAGGTATTTGATGTTTAATGCTTGAACTCAGGTCCTAGCACAAAATTATACATAATCAAAAATTCTGTTTTTAACTGAAAATATTGACGTATATATAATTGTAATGGGACTATAACCAGTCACTGAACTAAAATTATTAGTACAGACTAAAAGTACTGGAAGGTGTCAAGGGAAAAACAGCTCTACAGGTGTTCGGTACAGGCTTTCCCGATTTAATTTTAATGTCAAGCCTGTCCTGAAACCAGTTAGTAAATATCTGTAGGGTGCCCACACTAATATAACATTTAAATATTCATATATTGAATGGACTTATAAAATTACCTTGCCTAATTACTATTACCGTAACTATAACTTATAGAACTCTTTGCAAGATAATCACGCGCTTATTAAGGTGCAATTCAACGACTAATATGCATGAATAAGTTGCAGTTATTGCTGCGTGCTCTCATTTCTCTAATAATTATATTTCTTTGGAAGTACAGCCAGCCAGTGCTGGACTTAATCAGATAATTCAAACGATTAGGCCAGTTTAAAGTTTTTTACATACATTATGACTGTATGCCTCGCTGAACACTAAACAGCGAACCTCTTACTTTTTTTACACTTTTTTATCTGCTCATAGTTGAATTTCAACACCCTACCAATGAATGAAGAACGTTTCACTTTAAATTCTAAATTCAATTTCCAAAGAAGCCACTTGCTCCAATAAAAACGAAGAGCTCAACAGCTAATTACGGGAAATTTCCTGCTTTCAATTAACAGCAAATCCAGTACTTTTTTCTGTTTAAATGTTCTGGTCCAACTCCTTGAATCGAAGTTTTTCCCTGTTCCAGTGAGTCACTTAATGTTAAAGTGTTAAGGGCGGTTCTGAAATTTTGACAGTTTTAAATTTAAACTATATGATTTCGCAAAGTGCCGAGGCGATACACTCTTATATTCCAGCTAACGTATATCGTATATTAAGTACATAGCGTCAGTAACATTTATCATTTAACAAAAGGCTCTCACAAAATGTTTGAGATGTGCTAGCTAAAATGACTGTGGATTTAAATGCTAAGCACTTTATCTCACAAGCATAGGCCAACTGTTTGTACTTTAGTGAATAAGCTCAAGACCATTTGCTCTAGATTATTTTTTAAAGATTTTAGAAAAAAAGAAAATGTGTAAATACACAACAAACTGCTTGCTGTACACCTGTACTATTCTCTCCTACAGGTATATAAACAACCACTTAATTACCTCCCTTGGATTTCAAGTTTTTTAAGTGTCAGACTTGAGAGTTCGAATATATTTCCAAAGTAAAAAAATTTACGGTCAATTTAATTAATTTTAAGCATTGTACGTTAAAAATATAAAGCAGATATCCTTAGCATTAACAAACTGTATGGATGGGCCTGTAAATGACTGCAGTGTAGATATCAAATGCATGCCATGCTGGATGAAATATATGGCCCTAGATTTCTTTAAAACGCCATTTGATTTTTTTGTTCTAAAAACCGACTAAAAACTCTTGCATACGTAAAACAGACCGAGTAACAAAACTGTTCTGCGTCTGTTAATGTTCTTAGCTTTTAAATGGATAAATTACATGTGCCAGTTTATTCGACTCTATAAGTGGAAAAAACGATTCTGGTTTTATCTGCAAATCTGTTCCATTATTGAAGCACAAACGAGGACGAAGAACAAAATAAAGAAATTATGACACATTAAAAAGAGAACTTAGCACCTGTGCGTAGTGACAGAAGGGGATCGAGGTCCAACATACGAACAAGTGTGACTGTTTCTGTTATTATTCTAAGAACTCTTATTTATTCTAAGGGACCGTCATGGTTTTTATTTGATATTCCGCTTGAGTATATTACATTATTCTTCGGACTGCGACCCGCTACGGTTGAACTTTAGAAACTTAAAGTATGTTGATCAACGACAACATATTGATGCAGGAAATACTTTAATTATACACAGTAACAGAACAAAATAGCAGTGTGACATTCTTAATTAAATAATTAAATAACAGAAGCTTCGATCACTGCCACATGGTGGTAAAGTATTTGCATTGGGGTGATACATTTTTTAATTCTATAAGTATATTCTAGTTCTTTTGCTTTTAATGCCAACGCGATCTTAAAATACTAATGCACTAGGAAAACTGCATTCACACAATCAAAAAAAGGGTATTAGGCCTTTAAGTCCGAGTTGTTTAGCTAGGCCAGTCTTTTATAAAAACCACAGCGCGGAACAATAAGTTTTAGCCAAAACCCCTGTGCGTGAACCTCGCCAAATGTCACGCTGTTTTATGTAGGTCTGTAACACATTGGAAACCCGTCCGTGGTATAATTATTTTAGACTACTTCCTTATTTTATATATATATATATATATATATATATATAAATAAACACATGCATTGAACAAATACAGAAATAAAACTTAAAACTTGAGCTACGTGTCTGGTCTTCTGAACGCTTTCATATAACATCAATTCCTTTTTAATTACACAAATAAGCAACTACACTGAAAAAAATGACAAATGGCAGAAAAACCCCAACTCAGATCCACACCGACCACCGAGGGTCTTTTGCTCCAAATTTCTGTTCAGTGGGTTAATGCGAAATTAAGTGCTGGCAACTGAACACATTTTGCACAATAGAATGTACAAGATAATGCAAGTGGGTCACGTTAGAGCTGGATATATTACATTCTATAGCAGACCTTACTTTTCAATTGCTATGGTACTTTTGGAAGACCTAAAAGTAAAATGAAGCTTTGCCTCCAGTGTTAGATCACGCCCATTGCATGGAAAACGGTCTTTGTTTTATGTGTACTATTTTATTTGTTAAATAGTATAATTCTGTTCACTTTTTTTGCACTGAGACGTATTTTTTCTTGCTGATTGCCCTGGAGAAAGTTCCATAAAATCAAAATGCGCCGCAAGAGTCTCGGCCAACGAAATATTTGTGGATTTATAGATTGAGCTCAGCTACATTGCCCTTTGACCTTCATATAACTCATATTAATAGATGTTTGCCAAAATCTTATACAATGTAGTATTTAAAACTCAATATTAACGATAGTGTGGTAATTTTTACTTTCAGCGTCGTTCTTTAACCCTCTGTCAACTTGACAAGTTCCCTCCACCGGACAATTATTTACGAACAGTCTTCTGATATCTTCGTGTTTTTCTGTATCCGCAAAACTCATAATAAAACAGCGCGAATAAAGGATACAGCCAGGAATCCAGTGACTGTGGGTCGCAGGGACAGACGGAGAAATTGCCGCGCATCCTTGGCCACTGCGCTCCCCTCTCCCGTGATCAAAAATACCAGCTTTTCCTGCACTCCAATGTACTTTGTAAGGCATCAAGAAAAAGCTTACACAAGTAGGACACTTAAATTCTTTTCAAGGTTAGCGATTAACTCTTCTGTGTGCACGGGGCCAGTGGAAGCTGCAGGTAGCACAAATTTTACATGTTCCGAAGGTTGTCGTACATATTCATATAAAAACGTAAAACAGCAAGAACATTTTTATATGGACCCAGTCTGTGTATATTTTGTTTAATAACCATAGTGATGTACTAAGCATACTTTTTAAAACCTTGAAACTCCCACGCAAAAGTCAGCATTTACACAATTATAAAACTCGACTGTTTTGACGGCCAAACATGAAGAATAACCTAGGCTCTCGAAAAGGTGTAGTTGCTAAGATATGACGAGGACAAACCAGCCTTGCAATTTGGCATGGTGCACCCTATCCAGAGTACATTGTGTACTTTTATTCTGAAAGTACCTACAAATCCTCTGTAGTATTACTGGAAAACTTGAAACATGAAAGTACTATTTAAAAATATCAAAAGAACTTAAAGCTTGAATAAATTACTACAGCATTCATCCTGTTTATTTGTCTAACACTGTAGACGTCTTTTCAATGTGAAAACAAATTATTCATGCAGAACCTTCAAAGACCAGACAGCCTCTCTGAATTATATTGTAAGGACCTTGGCTGCACAACTTTGTCAACAGTTCAAAAATAACACAGTGAAAACAATCAAAAATCAATATGTAATTCACTGTAAAAATAAAATGGGCACATAAACGCAAACCCAACTATACAAAGGACACCTGGTAAGTACTCATCCCTCTCAGAGTTTCACAAAAATCCACACTAACCCATAATTCCTGGCATACAATATTTGTCTAAGATGCTGATGATAAAATGATTGGTCAGCTCTCTCTAATGCAATAACATTATTCAGGAACTACTGCAGACAGTGAGCCTGCTAGATGGGAAGGTAACACAACCTATGGATACTTTAGATTGAAATTAGCCTGTGGTCAGTCCTTTGAGATCAAAACTATGACCAGTTCAAATCTTCTTCAGGTCTCATGTACATAGAGCTGGTACAGTGGCATGGCTAGGTTTGTTGCTACAGATGTGTCAGAGAGGGAGTGTTCACATGTATAGAACAGGTGCTGGACAATAAATTCAGTTACAGTACATGAAATCACATCTGAATGCCTCCAGCATCAGTTAGTGGAACCACAGCTGTAGATCAAGCTGTAAAAGAGTTCTGCAAGATAAATCTATAATTGGCTTGTGGCAAGGCATTCATCCTGTAGGGGAGCTGGTCCCTTCGTGTTTGAAAGCCATCACAGTCCCAGGTTCGCCCCACTTTATCATGTTCCTGCACAGGGCCCAGGGTGCCGGGGGGGAGGATTGTTCGTTAGAGGTCAAGAAATGAGCAAGGAGCTTATCTCCTACTACCATGGTGGGGTTTTCAGCTACGATAACTAGTACCAGTGACCGTTGTGTACGTGTTTGTATGAGCGCACGCCAGCTTGAGCAACAGTGAACATAGGGCATGGCTCTGAATGCATCACAGACCGTGGTTTTGTGTGTGTGGGGGTGAAAATGCCCATGTTCCTGGACACACCAGCATTCGTCACTCTCTGCTCTGAAGCTGTTTGGTTTCCTCAGACAGAACAAGGTGAGTAGCCAAAACATGGTCTGTGCCCAGCAAAGCCACAACCTGGAAAATGTACAATGGCTTTTAAAGTTACTAAAGTCAGGGTCCATTTTGGCCCTGGTACTATGATATCCTCCAGTTCCTCAGATGTTTATGATTTAAAATACGTGTGAATACCGATAATTTTATAAAATACATCGCCATTCCACCTTTTGGTCATTTAACCCAGACAGCACAAGTTAAGTAAAATAAAAACCTCAATTAAAAGAACATAATTTTTACATTTAAATGTCATAGTGTGAACTCTGACCTGCAAGTAAGTGTGAGACTGTAGCCACAGCCAGTTAATTGTGGGGAGAGTTTACTGCAATGCTTCCCAATCCGGTCCTTGGGGTCCCACAGCCGGTCCATGCTTTTGCTCCCTCTGAGCTCCCTGCCAGACCGTCCACAGGCTCTGGAGCTGGGAGGGTAGCAAAAATGTGGACTGTCTGAGGGTCCCCAAGGACTAGATTGGAAAACACTGGTCTGTGGGAACAGCTGTGGAGGGGGCAGCAGGACTGTCCTCCGATGGGACACATGAGGACCTCTAATCTGTTTCCCTGGCGCTTCTTAAAAGAGCACAAACAGAACATACTGTAGGGTATCTCACTCTGATCCACTGTCACCCCCCCTCCCTC
>JAODKN010000045.1:2683563-2697895 GCA_026774425.1 Petrocephalus zakoni
ATATATATGTATGTGTGTGTGTGTGTATAATATATATATATATATATTTCACTAACACACACGACTGCGGCGTAGTTTTTCACTCAATAGATAGCATTGCTCTTGAAATGTAACGGTTTTGTAAATTTTAATTAAAACATGCTGGAATGTTGAAAGTAGTATGGGTACAATTTATCTGAATGCAGTTCATCCCAAATACATATTCCACTATGTATTTTACTAGGGGCCCCGTGAATCGTACCGCGGCCCACATGAATATAGACGAACTCGCCTCATTTAAGTGTAATAATTCCTAGATAAAACCCAACGACCTCAGACGTGATAACCGTCTGTAGTGCTATCAGGAAAGCAGGTTTGCCCCCGTTTTCGAAGACTTATGAGGGGAAAATGTTCACCTGTCAGACACTAGTGTGTACACCTACCTGATGGGTAAATGCTGTGTCGTGCCGGTGTTCTGTCAGATCTTCCTACGCTGTCAGAATTTCCTACCGCAGCATAGAATTATAGTGGTATCTATCGGTTTTTGCTGCGTTATCAGGCGCACCCGTCAGAATTTACTACATCAGTATTTAGTCTGTTTAGATTATTAATTATGACAGTAACCCTTAACCCCTAACCATAACCCTAACCCCTAACCGTGCGCTCACGCAGCTGTTAATCTTCAAGAAACATGTACAAACATGTGGTGGTAGGGAAAATTTATGGGCGTGTATCCTCGAAAAGAGAAAAATGGTCATGCGCATGCGCAGTAGCCGTTGGTAGGACATCTCGATAAGTAGGAAGAAATGACAGAACACCTGTTAATGGGGTCGAAACGGGTCTTAATTGATTTTATCAATCCCATGGCAGCTTTTAGGAATAAGCTCAGGGGGAAAAACGTTAAGCAGTGGTACGTGAGGGTTAAATCCCGTACGTGTTTCATGGAGAAAACGCCCGTTTCTCGCGTCTGCGGTTTCCGCGGTGTATGGGGGGGACGCGACCTCGGTCCAGCCGTAAAATGTACCTTCTTCTTCCGCCCCCACGTCCCTTTCAGACAGAGGCTGATAGCCGCCAACATGGCGAAGATGCCGCAGATGATCGCGGACTGGCGGCGCGAGGCGCGCGCGCTGAAGGCGCGCAAGCGGGAGGAGAAGGCGCGAAAGGAGCGGCTCGTGGCGGAGGCGCGCGAGCGCTTCGGCTACGCGCTGGACCCGCGCAGCCCCAAGTTCCAGGAGATGGTGCAGGAGATCGAGAAGGAGGAGAAGAAGAAGAAGAAGCTGCTGAAGAGCAGAATGCGCCAGGGGGGAGCTGCGCCCGGGGCAGCCCCTGCGCCCAGGACTTCCTGAGTTAAATTTCAGTGCGGGACGCTTTGTAAATAATCATCATCATCATCAATAAAACGAGTCTTTCATCCCACTGAAGTTCACTGAATTTTCCCGTCAAAAAAACAGTGGGTCCATCCCACTTTCAGGTTGTCCACCTAATTGGACAGTTTTCCAGTTATATGTACTTAATGTGTCTAATCATACAGCTACGAGTTTTAAATAAATTATTGCACCTCTGACCCTGTCAGTATATCCCCAAACAAAAAGTATTACTTCGTAAAACAGCACAGCACATATGGAACACCAGTTTTTAACCAGTTGTGTACATATACCAAGAGATTGTGCTTCTGTAATTTTTGGAATTACTAGAAACTTGTCTGTACTTCTCTGTACTTGTATCTTGTGTATTTTTTTATTGAGCTCTGGCCATTAAAATGCCTTGCCTGATGGCAAATTAGGGAACATTAAGGCTGACACTTGTTCTGGAGAATTTGGGCATGTGGCAGCATATGTAGGCATCCACTGGTCCTGACAGTGGAGGTTTTATCTAAAGCAATCTTACAGATTTTATTTACAGTTCATACCGATTACCCTAATCGTGTTCCTAAAAAAGAAGAATAAAATATTATAGTATGTCCCAATATACATGTCAGCATTTGAGTCACTGCCTCTGAACAATTAAAGTACCAAAACCACATGTCCAAAACTGTGAAACAAGGCACAAAATTCTGCTTACAGGAAACTTCTGTCTCCTTATGTAGATTTATATATTTTTTGAAAGCCAGGTGCCTAGGACTGCACCACACTCTCCACTCTGGGTGAGGTTTGCACACATGGAGACTCCCATCCATGTAAGTAGGAGGAGCGTTGAAGGAGAACCCCGTCTGGACCAATGCAAACCACTGGCCTGGCATGAGGAAGGCAAACTGTCAGAGCTGGGCCTGGAACACGCGGAATGCTTCCCTGAAGTTTATCCGCTATAAGTCTGTGCTTTCTTCTTCTTCTTCACTGGTGTCTGCCTTCAGTTTAGTCAGAGCAGCGTGGATCCTGAACTGGGTCCGTGATTCCATGGAATATTCCTTGTAGTTGTTCCTAATATGGTTGGGAAATTCAAACATACCAAAATCAACCTGCTGGTGATGATAAAAACAAGAACAAAGAAGGTACAAATGCCTCCTGAAGAGCACTCTGCTGGTGTGCCGTAGCACGTTGTAGATAGCTACTAGAGGAAACTCAACAGAGGAGGCTCACTTGGCTTTCTGCAGTATCTTGACAGCCTGATCTTTGCGGCCCAGTTCGATGTGGAGCAGACCAAGCTCCAGTAGCGCATTCGGTATGAGGTACTCATCAAACTTGATCTTCTTTTCACTGTAAGAGGAAAAACAAAGTAGCTTACAGTACTAGTCTTGGTTCAATCAAGATTAATGACCTGTCTTGTTTTCCAGACATTCATTTATAGTAACTTGAAAACCTCCAGTCAGGGTAAATACCAAATGAAGAGGTATCAGATAGGAAACGTATACAATTGCCTCACCTGTTAATCACCTTAGTGAAGCAGTCCTCAGCCGCCTGAGTCTGGCCCTCGTTCTTAAAGCACATGCCCTTCAGTAGCTGTATTACACAGAAGTCATCCACAGAATACTCAGTCACTGTGCGGAGAAGGACAGCAAGGACAGACAGGAAGGAAGACGGTCAAGATCTGAAATGGCCGTCAACAGTTTGCATATCCACAATCATGTGAATGTGTATGGAACTGCACCAGTAAAAGGTTGTTACATAGGGTGGTTTTTTAAATCACCACTGTTTGCTATGAATTTATTATTAAACTTGAATAAACCTTATTAAATGAAGATGGGGGGTTTTACATTGGTTCATTAAAATTTAGAGCACTGGGTTAGATGTTAGGGGTAGTACCGGGACTATCCTGCAGGGCGCGCTCTGCGTCCACCAGGGTTTCCATCATCCCTCTTGTCAGGTCTGGCCGACTACGGATCATCGTAAAGCCATTCCACATGTACATCATTTCCTGAAATGGAGAAATTAATAAACTCAGGTATTCTCAGGATACATAAATTTTTAACAGGGACTGTCAGCTGCTGTCCCGATATGGTTTGAAATCGTACCAGCACAGGCACAGGGAGCCCTGTTGGACAGCTGGATTTGTAGCGCCGTGCTTTGCGGATAGCAAACTTCTCTGTCGGGGGGGACTTCCCTGCTATTTTCTGCTTAAATGTTGGCACCTGTCTGAAAGAGAGAGAGGATTGAATGGAGGAAGGAGATGGTCTCCATGAAATCACAAGGTCTAAATTACTGTTAGGAAGGTACTTCTGGACTGGACTGTATATCCAAACTGTGTCACTGTTAATAGCTACTAACTAGTTTTGCATAACATCTTACGCACATGAAGTCAGGTGGATAGTTCAGGTCCAGAATGTAAAAATCAAGACGAAGGTTTTGTTTGAACCAACTAGCGGAGTATTCTGGGACTTCTTTAAGCTCACTTTTGAAAAATTTCATCTGCTTTTAAACAAGTTTTGCTGAGATTATAAGACTGATACACAGAGAACCACAGACATCTTTCAGGCCAACAGAGTAGCAATTCGACTGAGTAACAGTTTGTATCAGTGTGCTAGCCAGAGGCCAACATCCTTTCACCTGAAGAGCTCCACTTCATTCTCTCCGAACGGCCTGGTCTCATCGTTAGGAAGCATGCTGAGGCAGGCCGCCTTCATGTACACATACATGGCCTACCAGACAAACAGAGAGGGCTGTGGGTTCTTCACAATCCAAACTACCAGTGCTGGGACCTCCAAAGGAGGAGGGCATATGTACAGCCATGGAAACAATCTAAAGAGGGATAATTTTAAACATTTCACAACAACAGTGACACCCTGTACTTTCAGGCACTTACTGAAAGCAGCAAGGTAAACATCTGCTGAACATCTATAAAGCTCTGAGCCTAAAAACTGTATTGCAAAGAAAACGTTCATAAGCGCATGTACTGGATAGTAGGGTGTGGAGATGAACTAAATGCATGTTTCTTCAGCACAGAGTAGAATATTAAGGCTCCTAGCAGACTGACTGAATGCAGTAGGATGTGGAGAATGGTGGTGAAAAACAACAACTCATGTGGGGTTTTCAGAAGCCCAGTCGGGCGCCTGGAGTCCCACACCTTGGACCAGCGGCTCTCCTGGCTGAGGAGATCTGCGTAGAAGTAGGCCATCTTCCAGACACGCTTGTAAGTGAAGCACCACATCAGCTCCCAGTAGCACATGTGGTGGAACTGCTTCCACGCCTGCTGGGCCCGGCAGCCGTCTTCAAACAGGGCCACCGCCTGGCGACATATTATTGGCGTTGGTCCCATAGCTATTTGACTTAGCAATGTCTATGCAAACAGGCAAGGATACACTAATTGACCTCTACTTTCATCTACACTGGAAAACTGCCCTCAGGCTGCAGACGTTCCAGCAGAACAGCCCGACATACAGTCCCAGACCGACCTCGTCAATGTTCCCTCGGATTTCCTCAGTTCGTCCAGCGAAGAAGAGAAATATGGCACCCTGTCAGTACAAAAGGGAACCAGGACTGAAATCCTCCTCACCAACCACGAACAGCAAAGCCAGAATTACTGTGTTGGCAATACAATATTTTGGAGACCATCTTGGCCTACATGGGTGATGCTTCACATATTCCAAGCAACTGCACTCACCCGTGGATATCGAACCCGGAACGGCTTCAGCAGCTTCTCAGCATTGTCCACATCAGCTTCCCCAGTCCCTACGGGGAACAGATGGATTAGAAGTTATGATGGGTGTACATAAGAGATGGAAGAAACCAGCACTTCACCAGCATCAGTCAACATCAGTGCCATTTTCAGCAACAGATACTACGCTGTGCCATATTCATCAGGTCTAATTGGTCTGGGCCATCTGTTTACGGCCTGATTATGAGCAGCTCATGGTTTCACATCCAAATTGGGCATGTGGAGTACAGTTTCAAAACACGCCTTGGCTTGTACTGCTCCTGGGGTCTCAGCGGGCCTTAGCAGACAGCAAGGTGTCTTTGTACTGTAGCATATGCAGGGGGGGGGTGGTGTTACCCAGGATGAAGGACAGGAAGGTGTAGTAGCACAGCAGCAGCAGGGCACACAGCATGGAGCGGAGGTTGAGTGACGTGGCGCCACTGTGTAGCTGGGAGAGACCGTATTCCTGCACAAAGACGCGCGTGTGGACAGGAAGTCGGGAACGGACAGACAGACAGACAGACAGATGCTGCACTATGACATCAATCCTACATTGACAGACTTTCTGCCCAGAGGGACCACATGGCTGAAGAGCTGAACAGAGGGAAAGGGATGTAATACAAACTCCTAAAGATATATAGCTGAACAGATGGACACCTATGAATAAACACGGAAATTATGGCACTCTTATGCAAAAACATAATAATCAACATAATCACTTCAATTGCAAAGCTTTGAAAAGTGATTATGCACCCTAGTGGAAAGAGACCGTGAACAAATGCGGGTTACAGTGCAGGAAGCAGGCACCCAGGCACCACTGTCTGCATGTGGACAACTCAAGCACATCCATACCAGTGCATCTGCACAGGGGAGACCACAGCCAGTGCCGGAAGACGGGACGTCTACAACAGCATACCTTATCCCCGGAAAGACCGGCGAATTCTAAGAGCCTCAGGATCCGAGCCGGGAACAAGGAGAGGGTCTGTGGGAGGAGACCGTGGGAACGTCACACGTGTGGCCAGCAGTTAGGTGACTATGTGCATGCAGGACAAACACCTACGATTGTCTGTACAGTGAGAACCAAACAAAAATCTGCAGACGGTTTATTACCTATGTGGTTGGACCCTGTCGTTTTCCAACTGTAGTATGACCTTTGTGGAACGTACCAAGTTAAATGCTCCAACTCCAAATGACACCCCTCCTTCTAACTGGAAGTGATTCAGTCCTTTGTGATACAGATGGGAATGAATGAAGGTGTGCAGCTCTCTGGGTTAAATGTGATAAAGGAAAAATCAATCACATTAGTGCAGACAAGTATATACACTCATACATTGTATCAATGACACAATACTGAAAAAGGATTAAAGTTTTTGGCTTAAGACACGTAGTCTTCTGTTTAGGATTAATTAACGATTGTGCCACACGGTTAGACCCTCATTAGTCAATGTCCTGGAAACACTTACTTGTAGATGAGGTAACTACTGCGTACTTTGACTCCTCCTTTAATAAAGCTCACCATGTTCTCATCCTGAACATGGAAAATAAACATCTCAGTCTAGATAAGCCCCAGAGAAGTGTGCAGGGGTGACATTTACGGCTGTATCTTATTTCCTTGCCAACTTTAGCGACAGAATATAGCACATTGTGACACAAACATGACTCTTCCTGACAATACATTTTAAAAGCAACGCTCTACAACCTCTCTCTCCCATATACCGCAGAACTGGTCACAGTTTCTAGCAGTACAGTAGCTCCTCCATATACAGGGGTGATATGTTCCAGGATCTACCTCAGAAAGCCAAAACCACAGATATCAGCGAGCCTTCCATGGCTACACATATAATATGACTTTCATGAACTTACGTATCGTAACTGATAAATCACACGCAGCAAGACAGCAGCAACATTAAATACGGTAATACACATTTAGCCGTTTCTTCTTGGGCGGTGGTAAAGCGCGGATAACTGAAAGCGCAGTTACTGAAGCCGCGGGTATGGAGGAACCGCTGTATGGGTAACTGCGCGCACCATCAGCCGCCCCGAAGCAGGGGCAAGGAGGCCACTGCCTTACCTGTAAGAAGGTGAGTGCGGCCCTCTGGAGCAGGCATTCTGCGTAGCACACCTCGGCATGAAGCTGTTCTGGAAACCCACACACACACACACGCAGGGCGTCTGAGAGCTGCCACAGCCAATCACTGTCCATCCCCACAATCATCCTCGGCCACTTATCCTTGGGATGATTAGGCCAAAGCGGTAGTAATGTGGGCTGTTGGCTGGGGCTGTCAGAGGCTATACCCAGCACATCAACCCCCAGGCTGTGAACATTCCCAGCTCTGTCTTTAACACTAGCTCCTCTCAGCCACCCCCCCCCCCCCCCGCCATTTTGACAGAATGATATTCCTACCTTCTGTTAAACCTTCCCCAGACTTGCTGACGAAGCTGGATGACTTTTTGCGGAACCTGAAAGTATAATGGTAATGGTCATTTCCATTAAATGGGAACTGTAAAACACTATATACCAACACAATACAATAAGCCATGGAAGGCCAGCAAGCCAATTCTTTAGAGTACTTTACAGAACCCTATCATTCATCCCAGTGCTTCGCTGGAGCTAACCAATCATGTATAAACATCGAAGTGGAGGTGTTATTTTAAAATGGTGTCACGGTGGCCTGATCTGGGGGCTGGGAGGGAGAGTGTCCATGTAAATGTTCTCATTTGCCTAGAAACATCCACGCTAGTTAAAGGCAGGAATGGAGAGCGGTCAGTCCGGCTTGGTCGTGCACACACTGGAATTCAAACGTGTGTGTGCTCAGTAGGAAGGGACTGGCCTGCAGACGGAAAACTCACACACACAGAGGGAGGATGCGAGCAGTGCAGCTACACCAAGCCATCGGGTACACAGTAAGAACATGCTTTTTACCCAAAACGTACCGTTTGTCCAATAGTAATACTGGGGTGACTCAAACACTCCGTTAAAGTACAAAAGATCAGTTACGCCTCTAAAGGATTTTAGTCCCTGAGCCATGGGGTGTTGGGCTGAGCTGATGTGAGCCCCCCAGCAGTACAAGGCCTCACCTCTGGCACACCTCCTGAGCATTTTTCATGGTGTTCCCCGCCCTGACGATGTCATCGTGCTGGAACGTCATCATAGCCTGCATCTCCAGCATGGTGGCGTACATCACTGCATGGTACATGCTGTCTTGCATACTGTGCATACATGTACGCATAGTCACACAGAGTACATACTGTCCTATCATTATCATTAGTAGGGACATGAAAACTGTCCCCACAAGCTAAAAAGTAACAGGCTTTACCACATTGTGGGGGCATCTGGTCCCTACAATCCCATAAACACAAACCCACACACACACACAACGTACACAAACCTCACCTCAACGCATCCGAATAAAAGTCATGTATGATATACCATCCATACCTATATTGTATGTTTATTATTATTATTATTTTTATTGCTAGTAAACTTTGACAAAAAGCAGTCAGTAAATTCACAGCAAAGTGAGCTAAGGGATAAAGGGGTAATAGCAAGTTTTTCCCGGCGCTCCAGACTATTTTCTTTTTCGCACACCGACCCTGGCAGGAGCTGTCCTGAGCCAGCAAACCAGGCCTGATGTGGTCATAAACTACTGTAACGTACACATGAGTCATAACCATGGAAGGAGTATGGGGGGAAATGCCCATTTCATGTGCGATATGACAGGAACCAAACGGGCGTCGCTCTCACACCTAGGCCGCCTCTCTCGCTTGTGTAATATTTGTTTGCTGGGCACTCAGTCCTGTGGGCCATGGGCGTCAGCTTCAGCAAACACCCTGTATCCTGGAGGAGGGAGAGACCTGCGGGGGCCCAGCCCCCGCGCTCTGCTTACGTGCTAGCGGAGCTAACAGCGTATCGCACGGGGACTTGCCAACGAGGTGTGAACAGCACAGTTTAAGACAGCAGTCCGTTCCGAAGGCCTCCTCTCCTGCCCCGGGCCGGCTGTCTGAGCAGCTCGGGCACGTCACCTATCCGTTTGCGCGTGGCTGAGTGTTGGCAATTAGCATGACGCCCAGCTTATTTGACATTAACACCGTCCTTCAAAATGACTGGGCTCGCAATGGAGCTTTACTTACAGGGAAGCAGTGTATCATAAACCATGCCGGAAAATCACGACACCTGAAAAGAATGATGTGGAATAAATGGGGTCGCGGCGCTGTCCTCAGAGGATTGTCAAGTCGTGTAGCACAGGTACCCCACCCCGTGCCACGCCGCTCAGGCAGAAGGGAGAAGGAGTGGCAGATAAGAGCCGGACAAAAGGAGGCGGCTGCGGTGTCTCGCTCACCGGGGCCGCAGCTTATCCAGGCTCTCGGCGAAATGGTTGTTAAGGAACAGGTCCACGGCCTCCATGCACTCGCCCAGGCAGTCCTGCAGCGTCATTGGCGTGGAGCTGAAGATGGACAAGCCGGTTAGCCAATCATGTAGCCGCTATGCCACACATATGCCACGCATGTCATTTATATGCGTTAAAACATTAAAAAAGAAGCATGAATTGACTGCTGCTCTGTGATAAGCACACCCCTCACCGGCACGGACACTAGCAAGTTTGACTGAAGCTGTGCATCAACTTTGTGTGACATTTTTACCTGAAAATACTGAACCCCCTGATAAAATGTCACCTTGCCACCCCCCCAATTTCACATATTCTACTTATTAAAGCTCCCCTGTCAAGTGATGGGCCCCCTGAATCTGTCAGGATATCCATACCCCCAGGAAATCACACTGTAACTGCATATATGCAGTATCTGATGTATTTAATGCATACATTATTGAACATTAAAATATATATAAATGATTAGATTAGTTACAAATAATATACATATTATAAAAATAGTATACATACTATTTTTACTAGTATACATACATGTTTAGAGGCTTGTCTGCCCTTTGTATTATTTGTTTGTATAATTCACAGGGACAACAAACCGTTAATAACTGTCTCAGCTAAAAAGCTAAATTTCATCTGCAGTCCCTAGTATATAGGTAATACAAGGAAAGGCAAATTTGACAAAATATTGTACGATAAAGTTATAATTGCAGTGACCAATACATAAAAGTGCACTGTGCTTAATATCTTAAAGACGCTAATGATCACGTGATTGACTTGATTTCAGCCATACCTTTAGTAGTAATTTAAAACTGGTAAAATATGGACTTTCTTCGATAGTGCTGGGGATAGAGTTAATAACGCATTACTCAAAGATGCTCGGAGGACAGGTTCTGAACGCTTAAAAGACCGAAATCAGGGACTCCTTTGTGTACAGTAATGCCCTGATGGATTCGCACTGAAATTGACAAATACACAATCATACATACAGACAGACAGACAGACAGACAGACAGACAGACAGACAGACAAATACACCATCACAGCAGACTCTGAGCAAGACTGACACACATCAGTTGCACCATGTATTTTGACTTAAAACTACCTGACAACTTTAAAATTGGCAAAACGGCAAACCCACGACCCAAGTGTAAAAAGTAACCCACTGAGAAGGAAGGAACAGTTAAAATGGCTCCTGGGGATTGCAGTGTAAAACAGATACAACAAAGTTAGGTCTATAAATTAAAAAAGTTAAGTCTATAAATAGTTGTTATTATCATCATTGTTGTTATTAACGTTCTAAATAAGTTTTCGCCTGAGTGGAGAAAGCCTTCCCGTACTTGCACAGTGAGCTTTGCGCAAGGTGCCTCCGAGGCTGATAACACAGGACACATCAAACAGAGCACACATATGGAAGGCAATAAACTGTCCGCTCAGTCCGTCTATATGCCAGCTACGCAGTTTCGCTACCATTTCCAAATTCCCCCGATCCAGTAACGACGAATACCGTAAATCGTGGTGGCCCCAGAAATTAAGTCCTACGAGCCCTTTGCACGGCCGTGGCATTATTCATTTTCTACAGAGAAATGAGAAGTTACGAAAAATGTTCCTGTTTTAAAGAGGCGCTACACCATGACACATAAAACACAAGAGGCAAAGCGGAAAGTACCGAAAAGGCGTTTAAAGAACAGTAGTCAGGCGAGTTGGCACGGTTTGTGTTTGGGAAGTGGGCTTGTAGTCGGAGCTGCTGGAACTGTGTGAAACGTGATCGATCAAAGACAGACAGCCATCACATAAATATCTAATAGCTGGCTTTTAATGTAACTTTCACAAACTAAGATTATCCTCCGTTAGCTAAGGAGGAACTGCGAGTCTGTGCCATAATGTAACGGACTCGTTAATTACTTACTTCCCCGCAGCAGGTGCATCCGCGTCTTTCCCGGACATTTCTCTGCTGTGACCAAAACACCTGTAGACAAGGTAAATATGATGAAACACTTAGAAAACGCAGGCGAACAATCCGATTATCGCCCGTAAAAGCGTATTTCCGAAGACGTGCGGTTGTGGGATAATCTGGTGAGGTGTTATTAGCGCTTTATTGCTGTAACAAATGTATTCTTAAGATACACATTCAAAGTTTAGGAGGGGCGCGGAGCAGGCAGGGGCGGGGCGCGGAGCTAGCAGGGGCGGGGCCGTCGGTGGCTCCGCCCCCGTGACGTCGCAGGGGAGCCCACGCGCACCGCGCAATGCACCTGTCCTGACCCTGCAGCATCCGTGCCCGAGCTCCATCACTTTGTTGCATCGTCTCTCCGTGTAAAAGTTCTAGGTGGTGGCCTTGGAATATTCTCATTGGAGTTTGTCTTTAAATTTCAAATATAGTCGGTAAAATCAGCAGGTTAAGAAATTCAAGTTAAATTCCTAAATTATTGTTACTTATGTTTGTACAAATCTTTAACTTCAAACAACGAGCAGACCAGGGGTGCCCAGCTCACAGTTTGCAGAACTGGGAATTAGCTGATTAAGATGTGTTTGAGTAGAATGGAGATGCCCCAAACTCATTTTAGGTAATTGTCTTTTTTGTAAGTTGTGCGAGGTGCACGACCGTAAGCTTCTCCCTGAATCTTCAGTCACCTTCAGTCCTTACTCTTTGCTTTTTGTTAAACGTACGTTGAGTGTAAAATACAGCGTAAAGATGCGGAGGCACTTTCGGTTTACAAGCCCGACATCTAGTGACTCTTGAGCAAAACGTCAAACTGGGTTTTTGCGCTTTAGTGCACTATCCATGGGTCTATATTCATTGGACGTTAAAATATACAGAGGGGCAACGAGTGTTTTGCGGATTATTCCCTACAGTCCATCTGCATTAAAACCGTTAAACCCGAGAAATACGGGACGTATTTACTCGAGAATTAAATGCTGCTATGCAATTACGAAGTTAACGTCAAATTAAGATTCGACATGCGCATGTAGGCTCAAAAACCAGCATCAACATCTTATTCATTACAGCCATAATTCCCACCAAATCTCTTTACTTGTCTAACTGCACCTTCTTTATATACATATGGTCATTTGAATTAAATGCTTAACAAAAGGACTAATGCGGGTCACACAATGACTTGAAGTAATTATTCAACTTCCGTAACTGATGGGGTGGGCCAGACCCACCCTGCAGGTGAAGCCGGGCCCAACCTGCATCATTTTGTAACCTGGATAGTTTTGCTGTTTTTTCTTTAATATACCCTGTGAATTCACCTGTTCCGTGTCCTTTGGAAGCCCAGTAGCGTCGAGCAAGGTTATATATTCATAGAATAATTTGGGGAAAAACCCATTCCACTGTAACATGTCAGCTTTTAGCATTTATGATGCTTCATTTAATTACATATGGTGAATGATAGATACGCTACACAGCTTCTCCACTCCATTTAAGTGTATAGATGTATAAAAGACGACGAGTACAGTACAAAATAAGTCATTTTTGTGATAAAACTGTATGTTTGACACAATGTTCTGGTTAAATTATTTAATACACATCAAATAAAAAAAAAAAGTCTTAAAATAAAGATTTTTATTTTTACAAGTCTTCAGAATAGTTTCTCTATTCAAGCAGACCTCATAATATAAAAAGAGTAAATTGCAATTCAATTTAAAACTGTATTCCATTACAATTCTCCCAATAGCATACCACAGGACTTCTTGCTCTGAAGTATTGTTTTAAATAATATCAATTGCAAACTAACTTTACTGCCTTTATTTTAAACCAGAAGGTTGTATTTCTTAGCGTAAAAACCAACAAATTTGGTACTGAAGAAATTAAAAACATTGGTTCACATAACCTATTGATGAGGAGTAGAAAATTGTTTAAACATCATTGAAACTAAAATATTGCATTGTCTAGGCAACTTAAATAATTATTTTGTGTATTATATGCAGGATTTGAAATTAAGCTCACACACTCACCAGGGGGTGTAATTTAGGCAATTAACATTTAGCCCTCTGGCAAGTTAAAACAAAAAGTTTTTGCTAGTAGCAAAAACTCTCAAGTTCCACCCCTGAGTATATCTGTATAAACCATCAGCATTACATATCAACAGTAAATATTGGACTGTTAGGCTCCAGTCAAATCCTTCTATTGATAGATACAAAATGTCCTATAAATACACACGATAAAGATATTTCTTGAAATTACCGGATGAAGTAAAGCATATTAATGACAGGAAAATTCAAATTAGCAAATTGCAAAATTATTTTTAAGAATGACTGAAAGCACATGTTTTCAGTCTGTTGAGGTTGTACCATATCTGTTACATTCCAGCATTGGTCAAAGGGTCTTGCCATTGTTCAGATGGCGTTGCCAAAAGGTACCCTCATCACTCGGAGCCGATTTTGCAGTATAAGGTCATCGAAACCACCATGGCGGAGATCTAGAGATGGAAACACAAGATGTTAATGTACAGATAGCCTGCCATCGTCACATACCGATATGACAGAGAGAGAGATGGATAGATAGAGAGGGACAGAGAATCAGTACAATAATACTACAAATATGATAGAAGGAAGAGTATAATCAATAAAAATGCAGAAAAAAATGGCATTAATCAGACTCTGGACAATTTACTCACATGCAAGACACACGGAAGGGATTGTAGAGGCTCTGTGAGATGAAGTGCCAGCCAACTGTTTTAGTTTGATTTCTTCTTTATGTGATGGCACCTTTCAGTCACACAGCCAGCAAAGACTGGGGCAGAGAACGAGGGCAGGCCTCTCCCACCTCGAGGGCTGCTATCCCCAGGGCTACTGCTATCAGGATTGTTGAGTTACTCTGTATTAAAGAACGAGGGCAGGCCTCTCCCACCTCGAGGGCTGCTATCCCCAGGGCTACTGCTATCAGGATTGTTGAGTTACTCT
>JAODKN010000045.1:2698368-2715569 GCA_026774425.1 Petrocephalus zakoni
CACCTCGAGGGCTGCTATGCCCAGGGCCACTGCTATCAGGATGGTCGAGTTACTGTGTATTAGAGAATAAGGGCAGGCCTCTCTCACCTCGAGGGCTGCTATCCCCAGGGCTACTGCTATCAGGATGGTTGAATTACTCTGTATTAGAGAATGAGGGCAGGCCTCTCTCACCTCAAGCGCTGCTATGCCCAGGGCCATTGCTATCAGGATGGTCGAGTTACTCTGTATTAGAGAATGAGGGCATGCCTCTCTCACCTCGAGGGCTGCTATCCCCAGGGCCACTGCTATCAGGATGGTCGAGTTACTCTGTATTAGAGACAGAATCTTATAGAGGCAGCCGTTATAATTCTGCAAAGGGGTGGGGAGAAAAAAAAGCACAGATGAGGGAAGGATGCAAAGTAACCCTCTATATTTTTTTCAGATGAGTTAGCATTTAGATGAGAAAATGAAGCCAAAAACATAAACACACAAATTGAGTAAATGAGGGCGTACACTAAACGAGCGCGAAATGCAATATGGGCAGGGCTGTGAGCCACACGAGGCAAGGCGCGGGACGGAGCGCGGGGCGGCACCGCCGCATTACCGAGCTGGAGGCGTTCTGCGGCGTGCAGGGCAGGCTCAGGCAACACGGGTCGGGATAGCGGCCGGTGCTCTGATAATACGGCGAGCTGGTGAAGTCCGTGTAGTTGCTGTAACCGCAGCATTTCAGCTAGAAGGTGCAGAAAGAAAACATCATCTGTATGCTCTGCTGAGGCAAAAATGGGAAATCTCATTCAAATGAAAGCAAGTTCATATTTATGCATATTACATTACTCACAAAATTACTATACATATTCTAAAAGGCTGAAAAGAAATTAAATTGGAAAAAAAGGTTGTTATCTGGGTAGATATCGCAGACTATATGGCCATACGCATGTGGACAGTGTTCTGGGAAGGCTTTCCATTAGATGCTGGAACATGGCTGGTGGGATTTGCTGCCAGTGAGGTTGGGTAATGAGGTTGGGTAATGAGGCTGGGTAATGAGGCTGGGTTATGAGGTTGGGTTATGAGGCTGGGTAATGAGGTTGGGTAATGAGGCTGGGTTATGAGGTTGGGTTATGAGGTTGGGTAATGAGGTTGGGTAATGAGGCTGGGTAATGAGGCTGGGGAATGAGGTAGGGGAATGAGGCTGGGTAATGAGGCTGGGTAATGAGGTTGGGTAATGAGGCTGGGTAATGAGGTTGGGTAATGAGGCTGGGTATGGTTGACCAGGGTAGCTCTAGTTTGCCAAACAGACAGGTGGGCAAGACGGCGGCATCATACCCCAGACATGGTGCTGTTCCATAACAGCGTCAGGTCCGTGTTCTTCCCATAATCCGTCTTTATGCTGTTGATGACCGAGCTTCCCAGCATGTAAATCATGCTCTCTGCCTGAACGACACACACCATCCGGTTGAAGCTGGGCCTGCTGCATCAAGCGACACCTCTCTGTAGTCTTGGAGTGCCACAATTTTCTCTGTGTGCGGTCAAACACTCATGCAGGGTGCCCTCGTGTGAAAGGCACCTGCCTTCTCGATGGAGGTCCATGTAAGTACCGCATTCACCACTGGAAGCACACACTCACCAAGGGCTTGAAGACCAGGAGTACTACTGCAGCTGCGACCTCTGCGATGAAGACAATGAGCACGATGACAAAGAACTGGGGAGATAAGGAGAAGGTTAAACGCATGGCGGCTTTGGCGTCATTGCCTCAAGCTAATCACCTCCCCAAAAATACTAGTCTATAGTATCTAAATATTACAGCCCTAAATTTACACACTTCCTACTTCTTATTTCCACTTCATACTAATAAAATGGGGGGAAAATTCAGAAATATTATGATTATGGTAAATAAATCAAATCATCTTTGAAATAAATGATGAACCTGTACAGTGCAGTCAACCAAGGCCGCTGTTCCACAATTTAAATTGATCACCAAACCATTTGTGAATGTAGATTGAGGTTATTTTCTAATATTTACGTGGCTCCTACAACAAAAACTGATATCAACTCACCAGTAGCAGCATACACTTGCTCTCTCGCACGGCACCGCAGCACCCCAGGAAGCCCATGACCAGCAGAACCCCTCCTACAGCAATTAGCAGGTACCCCACGTTGACCAGCTGGTTCAGGCCCGCAGGGGCATCTTGAATTTTGCCCAGGACACCAAGCAGCGAGTTGCTGTCCACCTTGACCCACACCCCTACACCAAGGATTGCAGCCCCTGCCAACTGCAAAGGTTAACACTGCGTTTGCTGGAATGCACAATTTGCCCTAATGTAATACTGTAATACCTATGTAATACTGCCTCCTACAGGCCATAATTATGTTAATATCTCCTACACTGCTTGCAGTTGGATCTTTCTCAGGTTACTCCTTTGACCCATCTGCTGACCTAGTTGGGCACACTGCTCCAGGGTCATTTTTAACCCTGGATCCATACTTGCCGCCATTAGAAAGTTGAAGTGACTGCTTCCTGGTTTAGCATGAGTTCAGTGACATCATCTCTCCCTCATACCGCGGTAATGTTGGTCTGCCCTTAATCTCTGTGGTATTTTAATAACAGTTTCTCCCAACTTACGAAGATGATGCCATTGAAGACAAACATCATGCCTTTGAGAAATCCAAAACAGCCCATGACTGCAATCCTTCTCTTAGACCTAACACAAGAAACAAAAAAGTCCATGGATAAGAAAGATGATATACACCCATCCATCCATCCATCCATCCATCCATCAATCATCGAACCGCATATCTTAATTGGTCAGGGCTCTCAGGAATTGGAGCCTGTCCCAGATGGCATAGGGCATGAGGCTGGGGTCGTCCTGGGCACGGTACCACTCCACTCCACGGCACATATACTTTCATATTCCCACTAAAGGCAGTTCAAAGAGGCTAGTCTACTTCAATGTATGTCTTTGGCATGAGAGAGGAGCCAGTTGAAACCTCTCCCAGCACAAACAAACATGTGCACTCAGACAGCGGGTTTGAACCAATAACACTGGAGGTGTGAGGCAACAGTGCCACTCGCCGAGTCAGCATGCTGCCATCCATCCATCCATCCATCCACCCACCCATCTTCTGTAACTGCCTGCCTTATTCAGGGTCACAGGGGGGTCCGGATCCTATCCCAGTGGCTACGGGCACAACCCAGGATGGGGCACCAGCCCACCGCAGGGCACACTAACACACCACCCACTCACACATACACCTACAGGCAATTTGGCAACCCCAGTTAACCGTAACGTGTTTTTGGACTGTGGGGGGGGGGGCAGAGTACCCAGAAGAAACCCCACAACAACACGGGGAGAACATGCAAACTCCACACACGTCAACCCTGGTCCCAGAGATGTGAGGCGACAGTGCTAACCGCTGCACCACCATGCATCCTGCTACCATCATAACAGATTAAAATACGTTTCAATGATTGACTCATACATGCACCTTTTTCACAGGTTTACTGGTTTGCTGACTCTAGTTGGGTGCATTTTCCAGTAATGCCATAGCCTTAACACCTTACAGTTTCCAGTTTGGCCGTGTGATACACTTCCGGCTTTAATGACTAACTCGATCCTTTGCAAGCAAAAAAAAAAAAAACAGCACTTATCTAGTCATTTATCTAAGGCAGAGTCGCTTTCATGCTCCGTTTACCCGGTCACCCATTAACAAAGACAGTATGGCATTTCATCTGCGCTTCCGGAGACGACAGCGTTTGTGTTAATTGAGACATTGGGTGAGGGGATTTATTCAAATAATTGCCTCACGAAGCAATTGGTGAGCTCAGATAAAGCCAGAGAGAAGCCAGGTGTGCTCCCCCCCCGCCCCCACAGCCATGTGGATTTGAGGTAGGGAAGTTATACAAAAAAAATCAAATTATTTGCAAATTGACATGAGGATGGCTGTACGGAGGCGTGAGGGGTCGATGGACGCAAACGAAAAGGTGAAAGCGAAGCCTCGTAGTAAAAACTTGCAGTGGCATATTAACAGCAGGAATCTGGACAAGAACATTTTGCACATCAAGGCAAATAAAAGGCAGGGCACGTAAACAGCAGGTTAAGGTATTTAACAGCAGAAGAAACCGATTTATTACTAATTCCAGATCAGATTTCCGTTGGCTCGTGCAACACTGACAGCGTCAATAAAGGAAGCCAGTGACCGGCAACCCGCAATGGGTCTCACCGGGGTGGCCTCGTGCCTCCTATCGGACTGGGCGGGTACTGGCTGAATGTATTAAAAAAGATCAAATCAAAATGTTTTCCTTGTGCGAGCCATTGTCACAAAACGTAGGCAGGGAGATTTGGTTCGTTTTTGATTTGGTTCACGGAAGAAGGGAAGAAGTGTTGCTATGTTGTTAATGTTTTTCTAGCTTAGTCAGACATATGGACTTCGGAGAAGGATCGGACTCGGACCCTGCCTCTCCATCATGTCCAGGTTTCCCCCCGTCCAACTTCCTCTTTTTCGAGTAAATAAATTAGCGAGTAACAAACAAGCGAGTCGGTTCTGGTTAATGGGTCAAGTCCCTCCTTATCTTGACTCTTAATTTAATAGCTAGTCACATATATATGTAGTCACTAACTGCACAGATGAGAATTAACAGCATAATAATTACAGCAAGAGCATTTTGCAATGTGTTCTGACTACACGATGATCTTGTGCAGTTTATTTTTCATAATACAAGCAGGAACATAATCATTATTCTCTTTTATTGCAGTTGTTAATTCTTTATCTCCCGTGGAACTCAATTTTGTTCTATCAAACGGTCCAGGATAATTATAACATCAGGAGCCCTGGATAGACGACACACTGCAGAATAAATGGGAATTTCCAGGAAAGGACTGAGTGTCTCTAACAGTGGCCACAAGATGTCGAAGAAAAAGTAAATCTGACACATGCTTCAGGCATTTAACAGACGCAGATATTTTCCAAAGGCAAAAGCATCACCGAGTTCACAATACAGAGCGTGCATCGGCGATGGAGTTCTGTGCCAGCCGAGTTCTTATTCATGTTTTGGGGCTAAACAAGGAGCCACTTGCATGAAAGCATCAGTCTCCAGCGGAGGGAGACGCAAGGGGAGGTCAGTTTTATGAACCGAAACATCAACTCTGAGTGTGAAAGTAATGGTCATTTTATAAATGAATTAAAGAGAATAAAAAGATGCCACGTCAACACAACGGCACAACTCCCAGCACATCTCACTGCCCTCTCCATGGAAACGGCCGTATAAATAATGGCCGCAAAGCCCCAGGGTCCCACTGGGGGATCAGCCTACGTATTGGAAAGCCGACCGGAGGCAACAGAACACCAGACCCAGCCGTCAACCCTCAGGAGACTCCGCGGACGGAGGGGGGAATCCCAGGTGCCCTGGGGCGCCGTCTGGTCCCGTCCAGAGCCAGGTGCCAAAGCCCATTATGGTGGTCAGGACCAGGCCCTTACCTTAAGCCAGGTGATGGTAAGGGCGGCCCAGGTGGAGCGTGATGGTGCGTAAAGCGAGCCCGTTTCCCCTGGTTCCTGCAACTAAATCTCACTTGGTGGGAGTCCCTGCCTCTATGCCCGTGCTCTTTTGCCACACAGGTTAGTTATAAACAAGGAGGGGGGAGGAGGGACAGAGCCTTGGCAGACGCGTGGAAGCGATTGGCTTTGAAGGCAGCGAGGCGCTCCCTGTGGGACAAATCCCACCTGGAGAAAACGGGGCCACAGGACTCTCCATAGTCACGGCAGTATTAAAGGAATACACAAACACATCAGTTATCTGTATCTTGGGCTATTTCTAAAGGTACAACCCTAATCCAACAACCTATCCAGCCCAAATTTGAACCATAGGTGACCAAACAAAATACATTTGGCATTTTTAGTTTTCAGGATAGCAATCACAGATTTTCAAAAAAAAAAAAAATTCCTCTTTGTGGGGACCGAAAATATGCCCCCCCCACTCAAGGTCAGAATAACAATTTTTAATAAAACTGTGGAGACATTTGGTCCTCACCATGTAACACGCACCTACCTTCCTGGAGAGCACCCCTCCAATACATCCAAAAGTAAAGCAACACCACAGACTGCAGTGTGCAGACAGACTGCAGTGGTTACCCTCAATACTTGTGTAAAGGTAAGGTCTTTCTGTAACATTAATTCTTTTAATGCTTAATACACACTCACCTCAGAGTACAATTCCTGTTTGCAGTCACACGAACCCTACAAAGCCTGACCGTGTAACTCTGTGGCTGCTAGCTGGCACCAAGGTATTTTACCAGTAAAATGAGCCACTCAATTCCACATCAGACCGAGGCCAGATAGCCATGCCATCCTCAAAGCCATACCCACAAAAGCAGAAACAAAATACCCCACGCAGATTAAAAGCTTATTTATTGTAAATATCTCGATTTTTAAGGACTCAGGCTTATGTACACAAAACTTTTAGTGGCATATTTACATATTTTACATGTAGTATTTCTATGTTACAAAGGAAAAACGAGCTGGAAAAGGAAGATTTCATCAGAATAAAATTAGTGCTTCCATGTTCAAATTTTAAAAATATGGTTCTCTCAGGTAAGCATGAAAAGCATCAAAGCCACTTCCAGTATAGAAATATACCAAAGGATTAACCGGAACGCAGAGTGTCAGTCCACTTTCAGAGGATGCAGAGAGTCCTGTGCTTGTGGAAAGTCAGTAAAACCGTAAAAAATACGGAAATGAGATGCAGCGCCTGCGAACTGAAGCTACCATTAATGACGCAACCCAGCTAGTGCGGCCGGCGGAGCGGCCTTAAGAACAAGGCGGACACCGGCCATTGGCGCGGATGGACCTTAGGGGAGCTGCCCCCTACAGGGCGGGTAACGGATTGGCCAACCGACTTTAAAAGCACAGTGGAAAAGCCAAACGAAGCAGAGCTGAGAAAACACTACTGATTACAGCAGTGTGGAGGCTATCAGAGGTGGGCGCTCAGTGCACTTAGGCGAAGAGCTTCCTGCCCCAGGAGAGGAGAAAACTGGACAGCAGGCTGCCGACTTTCATACCAATCCCATGGCTACCTAGTGCCATGATGAGTTCCCCTAAGCGGCCCACCTTCCCACCCCATTCCTCACTATAACAAAGGAGAATATCAGGCACTGTGGGGCTGAACAGTCTGAAAGCTCAAAGCAGCAGCCCACCGTGGAAAAGCTCAAACGTACGAAATACTCACATCCGAGTCTGGTTCTGGCATCACTCACATTTACATGCGTGTTTTTTTCTAGCGTCCATATTCGCCCCACGATTTGCATCCACAAATGAAAAGCCCATCCAGCAGACAGCCCCCCTCATAAGCGAGAGATGGTTTTGTTTATGGGGAGTACTGGTTTCCATCAACACTGGGGAGGCCACGCCCACCACAAGCTGTTATCGGGACAGATGAGCCGCGCTATTGGCTCCGCCCACGTGTGCCCGCTTCAACGCGGGCAAATATTGAAAGCATCAGCGAGGACGCTGAAAAGTGAAAGAAGAGGAAGGCACTGGCATCGGGCCAGAGCCGGGGCTGCGATGGCTCCCTCATGCGTCTGCGTTCTTCTACCTCCTGAAGGTCCGAGAACATCGGAGGCACAGGAGAGTGCCCCCCGCCCGCGAGTCCTGCGTGCCCCCCCCCACCCCCGTCATGCTGCCTGCTTGTCCGGATGGCTCTTCAGCTTGTGGAACTTGACGCTGTCCAGCTTCTCGAACCTCTTGCCGCAGTGCTCGCAGGTGAAGTTGAACTGAGCCTCGGACGTGTGCTTCTTCATGTGCCAGTTGAGGGACGCCCGCTGCCGGCATTGGTATCCGCAAATCTCACACCTGCGGCGTGGGGAGAGCGATTGGAGGGGTCACCTCTCCCCCCCCAAAACCATCCACGTTCACACCATCACATCAACCCATTTCCCTGAACATATATATTCCATTAAGAACTGAGACCCAACGTCCTACTATGTTGTATTTAATCTTCAGTTATGACGGACGCTTCAAGACGCCCATGCAAAAGCATCCCGACTCACTGCAGGGGCGTCTCTCCTGTGTGCGTCCTCCTGTGCACCTCTAGGTGATTCTTGCGCTTAAATGACTTCCCACAGGTCTCACAGATGAAGTCCCGTACGCCTAGGCACAGGGAAAAGGAATTAAGCATTAAAAATGACCGGTAGGGGGTGCTGTGGGAATAGCAACAGTCAGTCACCTTCATGACTCCCTATATTCAGAATCCAGGTTCTGTACCAATTCAGGATGGGCTTAAATCACTGACTATGGTCAGCAGGAGCGCGTCATGGTACCTGAGTGGATAATCATGTGACGATGCAGGTGGTTTGAGAGGTAGAACTTCTTGCCACAACCGGGATGAGGGCACACCTTAGTCCTGCCTTTCCTGTGAACCAGGTTCACGTGATTCTGTAAAAACAAAAGCCTTCAGACTGTGGTCGCCCTCAAACCACTGCTGGAGGGCATCAATCAGCAAGTTAAAGGCACAACTCAAACAGACACAAAGGACTTATGGCTGGATAATAATGCTAAAGGTAGATTATATGACCAAAAATATGTGGACACCCCTCATTAGCATAATTATGTAATTAAGACAACCCCATTGCTAATTAAGCACACAGTCATGCAATTTGCAGCACGACACATTAGCAGCAGAGTGGGTGGTTGTAGAGAAGGTCAGTGACATTCTGGTGGCACAATCGCATGATGCCACCTTGTTAGTGCTGCCCTGGTCAACCACAACTGACATGGACATGGCTGGAGGTCAAAAACATCAGGGAGGCCTCAGAAACAGATCTGATCGCCCAACACCAATACCCAGCATGAAGGGCAGCAGATCTGACCAGCAATGTTCCAGCATCTAATGGAAAACCTTTCCAGAAGAGCAAAGACTATTGCAGAAGCTCAACCACCTTCCTAGTAAAACACTTGGTTTTGGAATGAGATCTTGGACAAGCTGTCGTCCAAATACATTTGGCCATACAGCATACCAGCCTCACCTGGAAGCTACTGATGGCCACGTAGACCTGACTGCAGCCTTCATACGGGCAGTGGAACATCTTCAGCATCCCGTCTGCCTCTATCACTGGACCTCGACGATTCCTCCTTGACCTCAAGGAGTAGAAGTCCTACATGAGACAGTCTGCTCTGTGGCCAGGTAACGTGCAACGCCAGTGAGATGCAGCAGCATGTGAAAACGTCTCTCACAGCCAAAATAATGTGGGAATTATAGTGACTAAAGACAAACATGCTATGTAGTATATGCACCACAACAACATATTTAAGCAAAAAAACATTTTTTTAAGAATTTTAACAGCTGGATATGTGATGCCACTGTCCTCCCCCTGAAAAGCTGCCCCATACCCTCCCCTCAGGCTGCTTACTGCCGGACCCCCCCGCCCTGCTTACCTGCTCAGGCTCCTCTGCAGCTCCTTGCCGCAGCTCACGTTCGAGTCGCACGACTCCGCACTGGGCTGCAGCACGTGCTTCCCACTGAGATCTGGGGGAAAATGTCAAATTCAGAGGCAATATGCAAAAGGTTGGGGGTGGAAAAGCACTTGCACATACACTGTAAAGGCAAAGAACGATCATAATAAATACAAATAGTAACAAAAACACAGGGCCACAACCCCAAAGGTCATGATTCGTACCCCTAATGGTGTCTGTGTCAGGGACAGGCGACCTTTGGCCAGGGTCTGACTGGCACACCTGGTTGTAGGCCACACCCTCAATAACGGTGCATGTAACCTCTTCTCCAACTCCACTCCCCACATTGAGCTGGATCCCCTCTGAAGCCAAGGCCTCGTAGCCAGGGCCCGTGATGATGATCACCTTTGGAAAGAGAATGGGACCCGGTATTGATCCATGGACACACTCGTTCCCATCTCGCTGCATCTGAGATCCGGCTGACTTACCTGTGACCCTTCCAAAGCACCCTTCCCATTAGGTATCTGACAGCTGGCCACAACAGTCTGCAGTGTCTGTGGTTCGTACAGCCCCCCCTGGCCTGAGACTTGCACAGTGGATGACCCCTGAGGGGGGTGGGGGTCACTCTGGGTGATGTCGTCCACTACCACCGGGGTGTCTTTGTGCAGCCGGTCGATGACAGCGGCCGTTACCATGGCGCACTCGTAGCCATTTGGCCCTGTGCCCGACCCGCCCCCTCTCTGTGCCTCCATCGCTTCCCCCTCCCCACCGCTCCCGCTGCCGGCCAGAGCTCCCAGGCTCTCTCCTTCATTCTCCGACTCCGGCTCCTGTCCTTTCTCCCCCTCTATCACCACCTCCATCTCCCAGAGAGACTGCTCCTCGGCACGCGGTCCACTGGCGGTGCCCCTCTGAGAAACGGGGGATTCTGGGAGCTGCCCGAGGACGGCAGCCTTGTCCATGTCACTCAGCGTCACCTCCGCATCTCGCACCCTAGTCTCTTCAAGGTCCTCCCTGGCATCTGCAGCACGTTTCAGAAAAAAGGCATCAAAGAAAAAAAACTATACCATGAAGCACTTTTGACCACAGAAAACCAGTTTCCCCAGTTAAAAAAGTACTAGGACTAACTAAACTAAAACTACATCAAATTTGTAATATGTACAGTCTCCATACCATAATACTGCCTTGAAGAGTCAGCTCTCCTCTTCCTCCGTGTCCTCACCACAATGCCAGGAGTTGCCTCAGTACATGCTGTGCTGCCATCGTTCCCACCCTCGCCTTCAGTCTCAGAATCGTCAGTGCCTCCTGCTGGCTGTGAGAGGTGCTGCACAAAGGAGTGGCTAGCTATACAGCACCAAACCAGCGAGGTGGGGAAGCCCAGTGCTGGCAGGTCTGGGGTCTGCAGCTGTGGTTCGTGGGGACAGGACTGGGAGTGCTCCTGGTACCAGCCCACCAGAGCTCTGAGGCTGGTCGCCTCAGCCTTCTTGCCTGGGAAAACGACATGGATTAGAAAGCTGTGTACACAGCATGGGGAGGATACCTGGGGGGACAGGGCTCTTCTGCAAGTATATAATATGGTTTGCAGACAGAACTGCTTCTGCAATGGGGACTCCCTGATTTGCCAAAAGCAACAAGTTTGCAAAGAGGCAACTTTCATTAGAACAAATGCCACACGCTCACCGCTTTTCTGTTTGACACACAGCCCCGGGACAGACTTCTTCCTGAGAGTCAAGAGAAGAAAGCAATAAAAAGGTGAAGAACAGCCGCTGTATCTAACGACCACCGAAGCAGACAAGCGTGCCTGGCTGAAAAGCACATGAACAAGGCGCCGTCTGCAGCCTTTTCTGCCAAAATATCTTCGTTGTAGTTCCGTTACGCAGTCACTTACGTATTTGTTGTTCTAGCAACACTGGTAACACTGAACTCTAAGATACAACATGACAGCGTGCATGATGGTATAACTTTTATCTGCAATACTGCCTGCGAGTTTGATAAGAGACGAGACGTTACAGTTGCATAACGGCAGTTTATCTTTATGTAACTTCATACCAAGGTCTACACCGTGCACAAGTGACCGCGCCGCCGGTCCATGGCAGCATTACAGGAGCCTGTCAGGCTGGGGCCGCTGCTCGGCGAACTCACCCATAGCCGTGCTTCTGCTGGTACGCCTCCCCGTAAGTGGCGTTCAGCAGGATTAAATACTCGGCGAGCCCCGCGTCACTCAAGCCGGTGCGCCGCCGCAGCTCGCTCCACACCTTGTGGGATTCCCCCAGATAAACCCGCCTCACGTCGTACTTTTTCCGCGACTCCAGGCGCCTCTTGGCCCGGTCGGTGTCCGTCAGACGGGGGCGGCCGCGACAGCGCCTGAACATCGCGGATATCTGGTCCCCTGCTTCCCTGCTGTTCAGAGAAGCCCCCTCTTTCTCATAGCCGTCCGCCATCTTCGCAACAGCTGTGTGCTGTTGTGATACGGAGCGCGACCTGGGCCAACCGGAAGTGATTCTTCTTCCTCGGCGACAAGGCTTGTAGTTTAATTGCGACTCGAATGGCCTAGAGCGCCACCTGCCGGCCTGGAGTAGTACTCTGAAATACAAAATAGCAATACAAGCACCTGTATTTGAAATACTACTATGAAATGCTAAAACCAATTTTTAACGGGACCTAGAAGACGTGGGGATGGTGGTGGCCTAGTGGTATGAGGCCATCAGTGGGTCCCTGATCAAGACCCTTAAGCCCAAGTTGCCCCAGGGAGATTGTAATTCCCTGTAATTGGGTAATGTAAGTCACTCTGGATAAGGGTGTCGGCTAAATGCCGTAAATTTAATGTAAATGTAAAGACGTCTTCAGGATAAAGTAAAAAAACAGCACGTGTCCCACTGTCTCCAGAACCTGTAATACAGAAGTAGACAGCACGTCCACCAAGCTGTAGATGCTTACGGTCGCGTTTATGATGATATATGCTACTCAAAATATTGCGAAAATCGGATTTAAGCAATTTCGGTATATTGAGCGCAGCTCTTTCAAACTACAGCCCTCGCAAGCCGCTGATATACTGGATTTCGTTCCAGTGTATTTGTTAAAGAGACCCTCATCCTCACTCAATAAACCACACACGTCAACAAACAGACTCGTTGTGTTTTTTATAATCGTTGAATTTTATGTAAACGAAGATGATTATGTTTCAGGCAGAATATCCACTTAATATCCCTGCTAGGCCGTACCGGTGCATGGCCTGGGCTCTTAGAAGCGGGACAGGTAGACGGGGGCCCGGCTCTGTGTAATTCACACCCATGGCCGACAGGGGTCGCTGCCACGCTAATTCTGCTGCGCGCCTACTGTAGTTCCCCGTCCGTATCGCCAGGCAGCGCAGCGTTACTCCGAAGAGCGGCATCTTTTATTAACGTAAACAGCTTGCGGCGCGGTTTATTAGCGTAACAACATAGAGCATATGCAACTTAATCTGATGCTTTATTTCAGAGTTTGCTGCTAATACGAGCCAAATTCTGCATCCCCGTGAGACCTTTATAGTTGCAGACCTGTTGCGCGGCCATGGCCGGTATACTGACAGCAGTTCTGCAGCAGTACAGCACCGAGGCGAAGGACGTCAGACTCGCCCCGCTGTCCGACTACACATCCTGCGTGGTGCTGGGGGAGCGCGACGGCCCCCGGAAGCCGCTGCTGTTTCTGGCGGCGCTCACCGCGGCCTCCCGCTTGGGGCTCGCCGTCCTCTTCCTCCGGCCGGCTCCCATCGAGAGTCTCCCGGGCGAGCTGCAGGGCGCGCTGGCCAGGCTCAGCCCGGACGCCCTGCAGGTAAGGCGCGCGTGCCCAGTCTCGGTTACGTCATCGGATTATGGTACATGGTATAATGGTATAATGGATAATGGTATATCGTATATTGGATAATGGTATATTAGATAATGGTATATTGTATAAAGGTATATTAGATAATGGTATAATAGTATAATGGATAATGGTATATCGTATATTGGATAATGGTATATTGTATAATGGTATATTGGATAATGGTATATGGTACATGGTATATCGGATAATGGTATAATGGTATAATAGTATAATGGATAATGGTATATTAGATAATGGTATATTGTATAATGGTATATCGGATAATGGTATAATAGTATAATGGATAATGGTATATCGTATATTGGATAATGGTATATTAGATAATGGTATATTGGATAATGGTATATGGTACATGGTATATCGGATAATGGTATGTTGGATAATGGTATATGGTACATGGTATATCGGATAATGGTATAATGGTATAATAGTATAATGGATAATGGTATATCGTATATTGGATAATGGTATATTGTATAATGGTATATTAGATAATGGTATATTGGATAATGGTATATTGGATAATGGTATATTGGATAATGGTATATCGTATAATGGTATATTGGATAATGGTATATTGGATAATGGTATATTGCAATTCAGGTGCTCTGAATTCCTATGTTTGCATACTTTCTATGATTGCATATAAATCAATATTAAAATATAAACCCGGCTTTTGCTTGGCATTTATTTATCTGTTTTTTCTATTCTAAATAAAGACAATGTCTAAATGTAACACTCGTTGAAAAGACATGGTAATACTATGTCAATCAAAACTAGCTGTACTGTAGATGTGTGTTGCTTTTAAGTGAGGATCACATTGTGAAACTGATTTTGCGCTTTGACAGAAAATAAAATTCAAGTACCCCAGGTGCCTGGCGGAGCTGAGGTACGAGGTCGCGGCCCTGCACGAGGTCGCGGTGGCACCGCCGTCCCTGGTCATCGTGGACGGGCTGGAGCTGTACCTGGGGTCAGGGGCCGAGGGCGGACTGCTGGCGAAGCAGGCAGACGCTGCTCACATTTCAGCCCTGCTGCTGGACACCGCCGCCTTCCTGACACAGAAGCTGGAGGAGAGGGGAGGCAGTGTGGCTCCCTGTCAGGTTATCGCCTCCTTCCGGCCGGAGCAGGAGAGCCGGGCTGCCGGGGAGTCGCCGGGCCCAGACCCCGTCCTGGCCGTCATAGACCGGTATTTCCCTGTGCGCTGTACCCTCACTCAGGGAGAGACTTCCTCCAGCGCGGCTTCTCCCACCGAAATAAAGGAGAAGTGGCACATTTATTTTTCGGGCGCGGGGCTCAGTGCCACTCTCCCTCTTACCAAGACTGGCGATGCAACTTTTGGACAGCAGTGGAGTATGTCAGTTTCACGAGATGGCGTGATGGAGTTCTCCGTCCTCAGAGTGAATCACTAATCCATTATTATTTTATACAAATAATCTGAAATGGTTTTTGCATTAACTGTGACATTAAACTGGCTGTCTGTGGAAGCACCCAGGCACTGGAGACCTCGTGCAGTACAGCTCATCCAGTTAGCTTGGAAATCCTTATTCCAACAAGCCTGCCTTTTTTAGGCAAAATGCCACCACTTTTTTTTCTAAATCAAATAGAAAAAGTCTTGAGTTATATAAGAAAATATATTTATTTTCATAGTAAAAAAAATGCTGATACATAAATTGCTTTTTGTGATTTACAAACAGTTGTGTCACCTGTAAAGAAGTAGAGTACGCTGGAAACGGTTATTTAAGGAGTGTTTACACAGTTCAGGTAATTCATTATTGTACAGAAATGAGCTTTCAAAGAAAGATACTAAACATCTAAAAATGCAAAACCATCCGTGGCTGCCGTATCAGAGCGGGAAGGAATTTCGCACATAGGTGCCATTTTCAAGCTTAGCCATAATTTTCAAACATTTCATCCAGTAAGAATTATTTTTTACAATTTTAAATGGATATGAAACATTAAATCCAGCGATATGGCTTAGTGTTTTAATATTGGTCAAGCTGGTATCGGAAAATGAATTGTAATTATAAACACTGGTTAACAGAACAAATTTAAAAAGTGTATAAAAGTATTATTTAAAACCTATTAACATTAACATCCATCTTCCAACCACTTCTCCTGCTCAGGGTTACAAGACGGCCTGGAGGCTGTTCCAGGCCGCACAGGGTACAGGCCTGGGGTATAAACCCTGGATGGGCTGCATGTATCCGCACAAACAGGAATTACTCCCCGAAATCAGCTGCCTTACATACAGTGTTGGGAGAGAACCAGTTACGTGCCATATCTGTGTAAAAAAAGTGAAGCCATTTTAAATAATTAAGCTCCCAACGTCCCGATGTTAACAGGCAGAGCAGAGCGGAGATCCAGAGAGAGGCTCGTGTGGCTTTGGGATTTCATTCTTGTAGTCATTGCTGTAGATGCATCCTAAGCCACCTACTGCAGTTCTGATGGAATTCATCGGGCTGTAGTCCATGGAAACGCCCGAGTCGGCTAAGGTCAGGCAGGCGTAACTGATGTCCTTCGGCGGCCAGGTGCTGTGGGGGTACTCAAAGCTGGACTCGGAGGAGAGTCTGCCCGAGCCGGAGCTCTGCGGGAGGGAGCCCAGATCTGACTGAGATGCTGATGTTCCCGCTGTGGCAAAAAGGACTCGCAGAGGTGCAGAGTCCTCGGATACATCGTCCGTCGGAGTCTCTTGGGGTTTCGGCTGGAAGCTGTGGTCAAGCATCACGTAGGAATCCTTCGATTCCAGTTGTGACGGCCAGGAAAACGGGAAGGGGGCCGGCTGCAGGGGGTCCATCAGCCAATTCCTCTGCGGGATCAGCTTCCCTCCCTCCTTCTGTCCCGACTCGTTTTCCAGCTCCTCCTCGCTTTCTTTGCTGCCCGACTCCGGCTGATTACAGGTCCTGGGTTCCACCGAGCGAGGAGGGACCGGGGTAGCTTCTGACAGCACCTCCAACATGGCTGGGAGCTCCTCAAAGTAGATGAAGGCAGGCCTTGACCATAAGCCCCCACCGCTGTGAGCCAACCACTCCTGCGGACACGGGAAGGCATTCCACGTCTGAGCAGGCCAAAACCTTAAAGATGCAGATCTCCTCTGATGGCTGACATGCCTTATCATGTCAGTTAAAATGTGATTACCTGTCAGCCACATAGTGCTCAAGCAGACAGTATATTTGCATCCCGCCATCACTAGAGGAGTGCGGGTTTCTTGCCTGGAAGTCACCTCCATAGACCGTGCGGGTTTCTTACCTGGAAGTCACCTCCATAGACCGTGCGGGTTTCTTACCTGGAAGTCACCTCCATAGACCGTGAAGAGCCCTGGGAATTTGTTTTCCGGACTGGGAATGAAAGGCCACATCTTTTTCTGCAGGGAACTGACAGAGATTTCGGTATTTTTAATTTAAAGGCCAAGGAAAACCACATTTTCCTCACTGATTGAGTGCTGAGTACTTCTACACTGACTTGTGTCCTACAAATAAGTAAATATCAGGAATTAGAAAACAACCTTGGGTAACGCTTTACATTAGCTGCACCTTCATAATGCAATCATTATGCATTCATAGAACATTCAGTGCACCTTCATAATGCATTCATAAGCAGCATGTAAGTATACCTTAACAGCTTTGATATACATTACAAACATTATGATTATAATGTTTATTATTAATGTATATTACAGCTGTCAAGGTATGTTAAGATGTTCAGTTATACTTCAGTTCAGATTTTTTGCTCAGATCGGATTTGCGCATTTTGACAGTTCACATTCAGTGTGCTCCTAAATGGTTTGCGTGCACAAGTCATCTCCACCAACAACAAAAAATACTCAGCGCATGCACATAGGCAAAAAAGCTACATGGAATCAGATTCATGTCGCAAGGCCACAAATTGGATATATATCCGATCTAGGACCACATGTAAAAATGACT
>JAODKN010000045.1:2723584-2741757 GCA_026774425.1 Petrocephalus zakoni
CAACATGACAGAGAGGGACACACGACATGACAGAGAGGGACACACACACACACGACATGACAGAGAGGGACACACACAACATGACAGAGAGGGACACACGACATGACAGAGAGGGACACACACACACACGACATGACAGAGAGGGACACACACAACATGACAGAGAGGGACACACGACATGACAGAGAGGGACACACACACACACGACATGACAGAGAGGGACACACACAACATGACAGAGAGGGACACACGACATGACAGAGAGGGACACACACACACACGACATGACAGAGAGGGACACACACGACATGACAGAGAGGGACACACACAACATGACCGAGAGGGACACACACACAACATGACAGAGAGGGACACGCACAACATGACAGAGGGGGACACGCACAACATGACAGAGGGGGACACGCACAACATGACAGAGAGGGACACACGACGTGGTGATGGCAGCTAGGGCAGGGCTGTGGCTTATGACTGTGCAGACTGTAAGCAGAAGAGTGCATTACTGCAGCTGTATGGCAGCGGTGTATAATGCGCTGGCTGCAGAAATGCTCACCAAGCTCGTTAGCAAGCCTCTGGCTGTCCTCAGTTGGGATCAGCCTTTCGTCCTCCAGGTCACACTTATTTCCCACCAGGATCACCTGGGTGTTGTCCCACGAGTATGTCTTTATCTGCGTCGCCCTGAGAGGGAGACAATCAAAACAATATCGTCAAATGATGGTCAAAAATAATAACTACAAGTGTAATTTGCCACATTCACAGCCTACATACTATATTCCACGATCACGCATCTTTCATCAAATAAAAACAAAAAAAACAAGCTAGTTTCCAGACACTGCCACCTAGTGGCAAGGCAGCTCATTTGCACTTAATGGAGATTACTGCTCACCAGTCCTGCACTGCACTGAATGATTCCTGGCTGGTGATGTCATACATTAGCAGAAATCCCATGGCTCCCCGGTAGTACGCTGTGGTTATGGTCCTGTAGCGCTCCTGGCCTGCTGTGTCCTGTCACACCCCAGGGGAAAGGGTAACAGCATTTTTAGGTATGTGCAAAGCTTGGTATATTATAGGTATAAAACATTTGCGTTCAGTGCCACCTTTAAAAAGCATTCTAATGAACCAGAATAACTTGTCAACCAGAATACACCGCACCAGCGTATGGCAGTTGACCGTTAATCCAGCTCAGTTTACCTTGAAAAAAAAAATACAATAACCTTCATTATATGCTCTGGGGGTCCTTGGGGATTGATAAAGTTTATCTATCTGGCTGACTGTCAGAATCCAGGCATATTCATGAGCTGACAAAATACAGTTCAAGTACCTTTAGCTTAAAAGAAAAAAAAAAACAGCCAAAATAGTTGTTTACAAATAAATCTCTAGGGACATGTTTTTCAGCCTTACTGGGTTGGGTCTGTTGTTCTAGGACACAAGATGCAGCATGTTCCTTAGCCCAATTTCTCTTTATCGTTTGAGAGGCTGGGTCATGTTTTATATTCACCAGATTACAGATTTAAAGAATGTGACGTTAGATTATTTCATTTCGGTTTCCTGTCTGCCAGACATTCCCTCCTTTGTCATCTTTGCAATCTCATTGTATCCAATAAATATGGATGGAAGTATTCCAGTTGAAAAATTCATTTTCTGGGGCCTGCGTGGCCGGAAAGGGGGCGTGGCTAGCTGACTTTCCACACAGACCGCCCCCCCGGAACTCGTCCACGTTCGCAGTCGCTCTCCACTCACCCAGATCTGCAGCTTGATCCGCATGTCGTCGCGGAAGACGGTCTTCACCTTGAAGTCGATGCCGACGGTGCTGACGAAGGCCGAGGTGAACGAGTCGTCAGTGTAGCGGAACAGGAAGCTAGTCTTGCCCACGCTGCTGTTCCCGATCAGCAGCAGCTTGAACATGTAGTCGAAATTCTGGTCGGCCGCGTCCGTCTGGGAGTCCCGATACTGGCGAGGCTCAACCACCGAGGCCATCTAGGAGCAAAGGGAGAGATGCCCCAATGCTACGGTGTCTCCCGTGTATCTTACTTTCAGAGGTGTCAATTCCAGATCCAGACCAGGATTTTGTGTCAACCAACTAGTTGAGCACTCTGTGACTGTGACTCTTCATGCTCAACTGATTGGTTGAAACAAAATCCTGGTCTGGATTTTTACTTTCTGGACCTGAAATTGACACCTCTGCTTACTTCACAATCAAATAGGATCTCTGTTCCACAAGCTGAGAAGACCTCAATGACTAAACTAAACATGCTCATAAATATATTATACATACACATATGTAAAGCTAATGGGCCAGAGCACTTCCTTCTATGGAGTCTGTCACCATGGAAACGTGTCCAGAACAAAGGGCTAACCCATCAAAAGGTCCTCGAATACATGCTTAGCAGCAGGAGAGATGGGGCCACTGATACCTCCCAAGGATGGAAAACAAAACAGCCCATGATGCATTTTACATCTCACAGAAAAGCTCTTATCGTCTCCCCGTGAATACACAATGCTCATGATAAGAGCCCCGTTTGGCATGCGCAAGCTGGGAAGCAGGTTATAAGATATGAGAGGTAGCAAAACTGTAATCGAGGGTAAATGTACAGTCGATTATGCAATGGCAGAGATGCGTTTGCTTGCGATTTCCATCTTTGTTGAGGTATTGTACTGTAGTATTACACCACTGTTGTGAAAGAACGGACTGACCACAAGCGAACACCTTGCAAAACTTGAACGTTTTGAAATGCATCTTGAAGTGTGCCACCCTCCAAGCGGGGGCGGAGAGATGATGGCGGAAAAACGGCAAAGTATCCAACTGAACCCTCAGGTCACAAGGAAAACCAAAATCAAACAAAATGCAGCCTGTCTCCCGCGTTAATTAACCCCCTGCCCACAAGCACAAAAGCTCCTCCAACCATCAAACAAATGAATGGAGGAAGTGACTGAAGGGCCGTTTACCCCCCCATTTCAGAAGATAAGCTTCCTGTAAAGCCCGCTCACATGTTACAATAATAATGTTAAATAATCTTCTTGTGAAACAGGGGTTCTGTGAAGCAAAATTATACCGACTTTACTGATGATGAAGTGGGGGCATATTACATAACTCTCCGATGTCCGGCGGCTATTAACTTAAAATATGTGCAAGGAATTAAGTAATATGGTGTCATGTAAAATGTACACTTTAAGTCACATAAAGAAGTCATTAAAACAGAAGTCAGACGTCCGACCATATCGATGCTCGGGCTGTAATTTACAGACTACACATTCCTCGTTTCCAGTCACTGCGCAGCTTAAGCAGACGGTGAATGGTACCTTCCCTGGAAAAAGTGAAATGCATTAAGTCAGCCCTTGCGATTAGCTGTGGGCCTGCAGGTTCCCCTCCAGGGCAGTGAAAACGACCCGACCCGACCCGACCCGACCCGAACCGCAAGTGCCGGCGCGTCTCCCGGCAGCGGACCTGCCCGCAGTTTGCCGTATGATTAGCAATAATGTACATATAGTGTTGTAGGAGCGAACATCCGAGCGGAAAGCGACGGGAATACAGACATAAAGCGAGAAACAAAAACTAAGCCGAACTCCTTTCGGCTCTCCGGCGTCATCATGCTTTTTTAAGATCGAGATGGTCAATCTAACACTATGCCCCGTTAAATCAAGACGTTGTTTTTTGTTTGTTAAACTTCCATAATCTATGTAATATATAAAAATAATAAAAACGTTTAAGTTGTGAAAAGACGACATCAAACTGTCTTCAACAGCCAGGTGAACCGAACCATTTCGAAACAAATCTCAAGCTCTTATTACCTGTTCCGGGCTTTAAGAACAATAACAAGCTCACAAAATATTGGTATTTATAATAAAAAACGCACTTTGCAAATCGACTAACCTTCAATGCGGAGTGTATACAAGTCCTCCGGGTTCTGGACAAAGTAAAAGCAAAGCGAGCGGGCTGCAGCGTCGCCTTTCCGGCCGGTTTCCTCTCGGGCGAAGCGCCGCGCCGCCGGAGTCGCACGGCGCAAATAACCCGCATAAATCACCGGCTTTCCTAGGATGTCCGCAAGGGAGCCGGACGACCACAGAGACGGGGGCAGCATGGCAGGGCGGCGCGCCTCTCCCCCCGCTGATATACCCGATCCCTACAGTACTTCTTATTTATAGACCAAAACATGCACACGACCGTAATCTCAGCACTGTCCCGTGTGAAGTTCCAAGCAAGTTTCACTCGAACTGCAAGGAAATTTACCATTAGATATAAACATTCCAGGTGTTAACGTTCGGATGGACTCGAAACTAATGTTTTAATAAATAATATAGATTTTAGCCCATATTAGATGTTCCCAGTTCCCGGTCCGGGGCCAGTACTCCACAATATTGCAATTGGTTCATTACAGAAATTAACTGTGTATTTTTGCATCTCGTGTTCTCACGGTCAGTTCGTATCTGAGGAGATGGAAGCGCTTAAATAAAGTTATAGGTTATTAAACACAAACGATCTGCCGGAATCTCCCCCCGGCCTTTTTACCCGGCAGGGACATCAAAAGGTTACGCACGCTTAGTCTGGACTGCTTTAGCCAACAATTTAGGCCTATAGATGGTACACTAGTCCACACTAGGAGATATGTAGCTAAAAACCATTTTTAAAAGCCACAAAGAGCAGTGTAGAGTCAAAAGAGATTAGTTATGTTTGAGTTTGAATATCAAATTCCAATGAAATCAACAGTATTAATATTAACACTGACAGAAACATCACACAACTGGGTCAACCCATAGCTTCCAAGACCATACAAGACCATACCATACAAATAATAAGGTACAGGGTGGTTCATGGGATATTACAGCCCCCCCCCCCCGAACAGACACCCACGGGGCACTGTCCAGCTTTATGGGCTGTATGAGGTGTACGCGGTTTGCCTGTGCTATTTACACACATGTTTATACACGCCCTTATGAGGTTTGCACAAAAAAATTGATTTGGCAAAGACACAATGAAACTTGCTGGTCCTGATGCAAATATTATGAGACCCATATTTATGATGTAAGTCAGCTCACTTCACTCCATCAATAAACCATATGTAGAAGGGCCACCACCTCTAGAAAAGGTCAGACACATCACTGGAGATTACTTCTTAAATCTATACTGGGGGTCTGATTTTAATGAAAGTGAATGAGAACACATTATAACTAGTTATATTCCTGGTTTAATTGACCAAATAGGGTTAAATAAATAAGTGATTTAGTGCAGTAATAAATAAAAACATGGCAATGTTATTGCAGACAATGCAAAAGGACATATATCGCATCATACAATATAAATCAACGGCAGGAATGTTGGGTTTCCAGCTTGGGTATCGTCAAGCCCAAGTACTTTTGCCCAGATGGCCTTGATGCCAATCTTACTTCACAAAAAAAAAGTCAAGCCCCAGGTAAACTTGACTTAGCCCCTAGTCTTTTCAGTAGCTAGAAACTAGGTTTCCCATATTTTTTTCATAACTGCAGTTTTGCGTTTTGTCCAAGGGGTGGCGCTATAGTGAATGCAGAACTATTTCCCAGCAGACTTACTGTCCTGTCAAATACAGAGATATTTGTTTTGAGAGATTTTGAACATTTTTATCTGGTAGCACTGCTGAAGGTGTAAATCAAGCTTCCCCAATTCTGGTCCTGGAGGGCCAGAATCCTACACAGTTTGTATTGTAGACTTTCCAGTTCAAACACACCTGGTAAGTAGTTGATTAAAGTATCTGTTGAGCAGGGAAATCTGCAAACTGTGCTGAATTCTGGCCCTGGACAGGAACTGGGGAACTCTGCTGTAAATGTTACCCCTGGCTCTGTGTGTATGATTTGCATGTTCCAGCCCGTGTTTCAGAGGGTTTCTATCCAAAATCCAAAAACAGGGAGTTAGGTGAATGGACTGGCAAAATGTCCAAGGTGTCCCCTAACTTGTGCCTCCTGAGCTTTGAAGCTTTAAGCTCAACGCAACCCTGTGCTGGATAACTGCGTATGGGGGAGACCCACTCACTGGGTACCGCAGCATGACGGCCGTAACATTCTCAGCCATGCCTCTGAGTTACTGGAGGGAAACCCCAGAAAGACATGCTTTCAGCTGCCTGCAATGTGGATAGGTTCAATAACAGAAGTGAAATCAGCAGAACACATTTTCCATGCCAAAGGAAATGCATTTATTGTGATATGAAGTTCGAAGGTCACACTTACTTTAGCACTTTGAGAAGCACCGCTGTCTAATTAACAGGATGAAGCTACAATACAGCGCCAACAGTGAATTAGCATATAAGAGACAGACGTCTACACACCACCGGGAAACCACTGGGGTGACTCAGACTGCAGCTGGTCAATGTCCACCTAAGCACTCAATGGTCAGATGTTAAGTATATATGTATCATAGGGAACATGATAAACCTAATAATAATAATAATAATAATAATAATAATTATAAGTGCTTTGTAGTATAACATCTAGTGAGTGTAAGACATGTCTTTATATTTGTAAAAAAAAAAAGATCTCTTGCTTTTAATGACTAATGAATACACGATATTCTGTACAACATTTACAGTTTCAGAAAAATACACACAATCTAGAATGCAAACGTAGAAAAGTTCTCTATAAACAAAACAAACAAAAGCAATATCGGACGTGTGACAATCATGACAAACTGAAAACGGGGAAAAAACGACAGAACAAGCACAAAAAACCGACAGACTAGAGTTTGTTCAGTGTTGTTAAATCACTCCATAGCCATTCACTGGTGGCTCTTTCCTCGAATGAGAATGAGAATTTTTTACTCTGTTGTAGCAGGATAGCTTGTCATCTTGCAGGTTAATTACTGTGTAGGACCGATGTAGGACCGATCGCCATATGTAGTACCGGCTACCGTCTCCCGGCTGCCCGGCAGCGATTAGCGCGGTACCCTGGTTTACAGGACTCAAGATTTTTCGCAGTCGTTATTTTAATTCGGGCAGCTGGCTCCCCCATGAGGCTTCGTGGCTTCACATTTTTGCCTAGTCACATTTTACTATTAAAAATATATATTTCTGTGTCCTGTAACATTTACATCCCCTCAAAGTGAACGAACACCCAGCCTGTCCTCCGCTGTGGCTGCCATTACTCCGAGTCTGCCCACAGACACCCTGCAGTACCGCCAGGCAACACATTAAAGGTCCTTGCCGCACAATATTCGTTCGTTAACGATTTTGTTTTCTTTATGTGTTGATTCGTCTCCATACGTGGGTGGACAGGATTGTTTATTTTCTTTTTAACTCTACTGACTTTTGTGGGTTATTTTCCACGTCTGTGTTTTCTGGGAGTTTCCACGTGGATCCCTGGAAACCTCCCTAGAGCCCATCTGTAATCCTGTCCCTGACCTTTCTTAAAGCCTTCCTGTAGTGATGTTATGTCATTTACAAATGAACTGAGTTCAATATGGACTGTAATAGACGGAAACGTAAATTCACACGGATGACACGTGACAGCAGGGAGGTGATGGGGAGAGATTCCAAGCAGGCCTTGTCCTGTGTGGGGAACCAGACACATTATTATGGCTAGGTGTAGCTACAGCAAGCATACAGCTAGCTATTATTATTATTATTATAATAAGGGTGTGTATATGTGAGACTGTGCCCAATTCAGTACTGTCAGTAAATCCTTCACCGACAAAAACAGCACGCTCAAGTGAGTTGAAGCCACTTCGGTCCTGATTTTGGGACGATCGAGAAAGTGACATGTAACTATCGGGCGCTTTGCTTTGGAGGTGTTTTGTCTGTGTATGTCTGACCCTCCACTCTCTTTTTTATGAGTGACCACAAAAAAAAGAAGGATTAAGGAAAGCTGGACTTGTGTGGAACCTCATAGTAACCCACCTGCAGGTCTGTGCAGCCCCTCCATCCGCCACCAGAGGGCAGCGTGGAGGCTCTAGCTCTTGATTTCCAGAATAGAAGGGTTGTGTTCCAGAATAGCCAGAATGATCTTGTCCATGTACTGCCTCAGGCGAAAATTAATCTCCTCCTGCTCCTTCAGGGCATCCACTAACTGAGGGAAACATCAACATCTATCACAGTCACATGAGAAGGTTCAGATTTACCCCACTTACGTAGCTGGACAGGAACACCGAAGTCCCATGTGCACCCTCTGTATGGCTCATGCACGGTCCCCAAAGTGCATCTTACCTCATCACGGGAGGCGTTGTCAATCTCAGCAGCTAGTGACTGCACCTTAGTCTGTGCCCCAAACAAGCTCTTGGCCTCATACATGCCGAGACTGAGGATCTGACCATTAAGGTCGTCGTTTTGGTCCCGCAGCTTGTAGTTATCCTGCAAGAGCGGTTATGGGAAGGTGTGGGCGGATCCTGGCCTGCCATTGGCCGGGCGAGTCGCTGTGTGCTGGACGCCGCGTGTGCGCGGTACGGCACCCACCTGCTTGAGGCGTCTGGCTTCATGTTCCAGTTCGATCTCTCGAGCTCTGGTACTTCGGCCATGACCCGGCTGCTCCATCTCCAGCTTGAAGAACTGCAGGTGCTCCAGTTCCCTCCTCAGGTCCTCAATCACCTGGGCATCCAGTCACAGTAGGGATGGTGCTATGGTCACCTTGAGCGTGGAGTAACATCTGAATCTGCGCACCATCAGAAACATGAACGTTCACCTCATGCATGGCCTCCTTTTCCTTCTGGAACTGGTGCCTGTTCTGCCACAGCTTGTCCATGATGCTCCTGTACAGATCCATCTCATCCTTCAGACGAAGACTGGTGTCCTCCAGTCTGTCGGACATGCGCTGTTTCTCCTGCACACACACACACACTCGAGAACTGGTAGCAAGAAGAAGGTTTTGGCAAGACGGACGGGTTGGTGGTGACGTCCTCGATGCAGGGAGACCGAGCGAGCACCTGGTCCAGCCGTTCGGTCTGCGACCTGAGCCTGCACACATTCACGGTCATCGCTCCGTTTTCATCCTCCAGCTCCTGCACTCTGTCAGAGGAGAGAAGCTTATGGCACCAGCTCCCCTGACAGCGTTCGGCTCTGGCGTTCGTCGGAGGCAGGCCCGGCCGCTACCTGCTGTTCAGCAGTTCGATCTCCACTCGCTTGTCTCTCTCCATCTTGCTGTAGGTCTCACGGTGCCTCTGGAGCTCATCCCCCATCGCCTGCTCTGCCCACACCTCCTGGTCCTTCACCTGCTCCTCCAGTTCATGGACCCTGTTTTTTAATGTAGACGAAATTGGAATTGGAAAAATAGATGTTTGTTTTGTTTTAAAATCCAACATACCTCATTAAAACATTAAAACTCATGTTTACCCACCTAGGCACACGCTTTATGCAGTAGACATACCTGTGCACGAGCTGCGTGTTCTCCTGTCGAAGCTTGGATCCCAGGTCACCGCTCAGCAGGCTGTCATTCTCCAGCTCGGTCACTTTCTTCTCCAGGTAGCTCACCTGGAGAGAAGCAGGAGCACAAAGTCAAGTGGGAGTTCACTCCAAAAATTCTTCTTAAACCGGTCCATGTATGTACCTTCTCGGTGATGTCAACATCAGAGTCAACGCTGTCGTGAAACAAGTCGTCGGTGCTGCCATTACCGCTGCTAAAGTTACTGCTGTGGAAGAGCTGCCTGAAAGGAGAGGGTCACATGGTCATAGGAAAGGGGGAGGGCAGGAAAGGAGGAAGCGCCTGGGAAGTGTCAGGGAAGAGCAGGAAGCGTCTGGGAAGTGTCAGAGAAGAGCAGGAAATGAGGAAGTGTCTGGGAAGTGTTAGGGAAGAGCAGGAAATGAGGAAGTGCCTGGGAAGTGTCAGGGAAGAGCAGAAAGCGTCTGGGAAGTGTCAGAGAAGAGCAGGAAGCGTCTGGGATGTGTCAGGGAAGAGCAGGAAATGAGGAAGTGTCTGGGAAGTGTCAGGGAAGAGCAGGAAATGAGGAAGCATCAGGGAAGAGCAGGAAATGGCAGGGAAGAGCAGGAAATGAGGAAGTGTCTGGGAAGTGTCAGGGAAGAGCAGGAAATGGGGAAGTGTCTGGGAAGTGTCAGGGAAGAGCAGGAAAGGAGGAAGCATCTGGGAAGTGTCAGGGAAGAACAGGAAATGAGGAAGCATCAGGGAAGAGCAGGAAATGAGGAAGTGTCTGGGAAGTGTCAGGGAAGAACAGGAAATGAGGAAGCATCAGGGAAGAGCAGGAAATGTCAGGGAGGAGCAGGAAAGAAGGAAGCATCAGGGAAGTGTCAGGGGAAGAGCAGGAAAGGAGGAATTGTCAGAGAATAGCAAAAAATAAGGAAATTTCAGGGAATAGTCAGCGAAGAGCAGGAAAGAGGAAGTGAAGAGGCAGTGATGAAAAGAAATGGAGAAAGTCTGGGAAAAGCAGGAAATGAGGATGCACCAGAGAAGGGCAGGAAATGAGGATGCACCAGAGAAGAGCAGGAAATGAGGATGCACCAGAGAAGAGCAGGAAATGGGGATGCACCAGAGAAGAGCAGGAAATGAGGATGCACTAGAGAGAAGCAGGAAATGAGGATGCACCAGAGAAGAGCAGGGAATGAGGATGCACCAGAGAAGAGCAGGAAATGAGGATGCACCAGAGAAGAGCAGGAAATGAAGCATCAGGGAAGCGTCAGGGGAGAACAAGAAGTGAGGAAGCGTCAGGGAAGAACAGGAAGTGAGGAACAGCAGGTGGGCAGGAATGGAGGAGGAGTCAAGGAAGAGAAGGAGGGCAGTGAAGGTGCAGGCAGCTTATGGACAGGAGAGTATAGCCTGAAGGTTGTTAATTAAAATTTTATGGACCACAGCCATAATACAGGTAAGGATACAGTAGAGAGCTGCTTCAGACAGAACAGTGTGCTTGGAAATCACTCACCATGAGGCAGTATTTCTCTTTGTGAAATGATGCAAATAATTTAAATATAAATAGCACTTAACGAGGATGTCAAGCCTACCTTCCGAAGGCTGTGCTGGAGATTTTCCTGTTTGGGCTGAAAAGAGAAAGCCTATTAATCACAGACTAACAACACCCGCTCGTTAGTGGCAGCTAAAATATGCTCAAGCCCACATAACCAGACTGGTATGTTTATACAGTTTCAAGGACTTTGGGCCTAATCGAGGGACAAGTGGTAATTTAAAAAGTTAAAATGTTAATTGCACCCTCCCAGCTGGAGGTTTTTATTTAGACTACCAGTGCACTGTTTTGAAAGAAGGTCCTAATCATCTAAACACGCACATTTGTATGCTACGCTATACGCTACTCGCATACATTTGCATTTTTATTTTTCAGATCATGCTCCTGACTCATTTTAATAAAAGTAGCAAATCTGCATTTTAGCAAAACTGGCAAAACAGATACATTTGATGAGGAGCAGTGGGGATAAGCTTACATTTAGTAGTTATTTTTAAAAAGCTTGAAAAAAGGAAACTTCTTCACATGATATATTCTATTTTCTATAAATTGGTGTCATTAAGGTGAAAAATTGCACACAGGACTGCAGTTTATACTCCTACTCAGTTCTTCTACACTCTCATATATTTCTGCATCCCATCGAAAAGAACACTGTTGCCATAGAAACCACATGCTACATCCTTTGAAGTGGATTACTGAGGACAAATCGAGTCTTCCGGGGGGAAGGGGAGGTTAATCCTGAGATCACAAAACGGAGAGAGGCCGGTCATGGTGGATTTGTGTGGTCGGTGTGAGTCAGCCACTTCCCCGCAGGCTTCTCCTCGCTGCAGGGTCACCACGCGCGTTCAGGACCATACCTGTTGGCGCGGAGGTTCTTGAGCCGAGCCTCCAGGTCATTGAGCAGGTTGACCTTCCTGCAGCACTGTGAGCAGTAGATGTCCAACTGCTCGCTACTGCAGAGGTGCCTCATCTTCTGAGGAGTGTGTCCAGCACTGCAGGGGGGTGGGCCAGTGAAACAGCCAAGCATCAGCCCGGTTCCAGAAGATCTTGGGTTTCCACAACCCTCTACGACCTCTTGATGAATCGGCACTTTCCGGATCACTACAGCATTAGCAAAAGCATCGCCTTCTGCCTGATTTCCATTTCAATCAACCTGTGTGAAAGTGTTGAATATTAAAATTTCTCTGTGTGTGTAGGGGGGGTGTGATATGGCAGAGAAACCTGGATGGGAGCGAGGAGCCGAGGTCAGAGCATCCGTTGGTTCGGGATTCGTCGTCAGGACATGGGCTTCCGGGGGCAAAATCTACATCCTCGCTCTCGCCATAATCCTCAAACTGCTCCTCACATGACAGCAAGGAGGTGGGCGAGCGTGTGCCTAGGTCAGAGGTCGCGCAAGCGTCCAGCTGACCAGAGCTGTAACAGGAACAAACCTTCACACCCACATTCTGATCTACACACATTGTCTGAATCACTGGGGGTTATACATAAATGTGTATGCTTGGCACTCTTTCATCTACACAGTGGCAGATGTATAGAACAACCTTTAGATATCAATGTAAACTGTGTATAAGCTGCAACTCCATTTAGAAACACATAGCTTATGCTGCCAGGCTGCTAAATTATCCCATTGTCTCGAGAAAACGAGCTTTGTCATCTCAAGATAACAAGATAATTGAAATTCCCCAAATGCATGGTTCATATCCCATTTTTTAACCTAGCACTAATCAAATTAACCAAAATGTAGGTGAAGCAGACTCGATTTAACCCAATGAATTTTCTTACTCCTGCCCATGAGTACTGTAAAGCTCCTGGGGGGGTGACGAACCTGCTGACAGACAGGAAGAGATCCCTCTCGTCTGAGCGCCCGCCGTCTGAGCTGTCCATGTCTGAGTCCTGGGCCTCGCTCTGGGACGGGGCTCCACCCCCCGGGAACAGCGCCTGAGCCCTGGGGACCTTTGCCTTCTCTCCCTGCTGAGGCAGAGACGGCCGGGATGAGCACAGCCGGGGAGCCGACACCAAGAGCTCAGCATTCCCAAAGGCACACTTAAGAAACACCAGAGTATCACGGAGGAGCAGGACCTGGACCTGAAGCAGCCATTGCATCCATTCCAGAAAGTCACTGTGCCCTACAGAAGTGTGTTTTCACCAAAACTGTCAGGGTCTATGCAAGGGTTAAAGTGTAAGTAATTACCTGGCGTACAGGGGACCTGACATGAGGAAAGTCACAGTACAGCTTACAAGGCGACCTTTTAGGAGGTGTGGCGTACAGGTTTCTGAGGTTAAGGGGCACTTCCTGTTTGCCTCACTTTCTGTTTGTAAATAATGTCTCTAATGAGGTTGATTCATACCTCCTGCATATACGAAATCACCGATACAAATACCACAGCTCCGGACATGGCCAGAAGGGGGAGTAGTGGCCGAGGGGGACAGATGTGAAGCAGGAAGGCTCCCAGAGATACTCCCTCTGCACCCTGAAGCAGAGCTCTTTATCTGAATGATCAGGTGGTATGTGTAAAGCCCAGACTGACCACAGCCCTTTCCCAACTGGGACTGACACCGGTTCTGGGAACCAATCGGTGCCATGAAATGAAAATAATCAAGCAAGAGGAACATTAGCATGTTTCTTGGATTCTCTCTCTGTCCTTTTCTGACTTCTTTAAAGAAATCCCATGAATCTCTGTGGCTATGAGCAAGAGCAAAGACCAAAGACTGCGCAGTTGTGGGATGGCTGATGGTAGCTAAGACCCACCCCCCCCGCCCCAGTTGTTGCTGGGCAACCACAATCGAGCAGTGAGCGAGACCAGCGGGAACAGGAGGCAGAGATTACTGCCGTCTCTCCGTTACTCTTGACCGTCCTTTATTTCAACCGGGACCCTGCTGTGCCAGTGCCCGGCTCCTGGAACAGCTTTGTCCTCACGACAAGCGGCTCCCTCCCGACTCCATTGTCCCCCAGAGCACCTTTAAAATCTTCCTGCAGAAGATTTGCAGTCCGCCGTGCAAACGGGCGCACGGCTTCTGGTCGCGTGCGAGCCTGAATCGGCAGGGCGACACCCAAGCTGCGGCACATTTCTCGGAGATGGGTGCAGGTATTGGATTGGCTGTGGTCAGGAACAAAACAAAAACGTCCAATGAGCACGATGAAGCGTACAGATGTGAGGTGTGGCCCTTTCCTCCCTTCCTGCAACTGGCCGATATCTGCAGTCACAGCAGCCGGCAGGGAAGGTGTGAGGTGGGTCTCAGCACACCTGCTCAGTCACCTGCACCCACACTGGAGACATTCATCATGCAACAACAGCGTCTTACATCACAGTCACCTCACTGAGGTCACAGGAAGTGGGAAATCTGGCACCCTGACACCAACCGAGCAAGACTAGGCACAAATAAAATCAGTCCCAGAAGCAATGCCTCTCAGTCAGGGTCAAGGTGCCTGTAGGGAGACCTTAAAGAGCGAGGTGACGGAGGCAGATGGATATGGAGAGAGAGGTCTCCTAGCAACGCATACATGGCAACCACAGCATCACAACACCTCTGTGGAACCCGTGATGCATCGCTTTGCATGTACTGCCAGCTGATGATGAGACCAGTCCCTGTCACACGCTTGCATGCACTCCAGCCAATCAGCTTTCATCTCAGCCACGATTGCTCAAAGTAGATGGACCTTTACGTCCCCGGTGCAAAAGCTGTTTGTTCAGGTGCCCGTTCCAATTATCCTCATATGCAACCTCAATTAACACACAGAGACAGAGCTGCTCTTTTACCCCTGAACAAATGCATGTAACCTAAATGGCTTTAGGTATAATATTCAAGCACAAACACGAGTGAAACGAGATCCTGAACTGTAGGTAAATGTAGGATTTTAAGAAACACCTAAAATATCATCAGTAGAGAACAAGAACAGCTGCCTTTGAGTTTATAAAGCTACGAATTTCTGAGACAAGATTAAAACTAAAAGACTTGGCGACAGTGTCTAAAAATGGTACAGCCCTGCCTGAATTATTAGCCAAACACAAGAGAGCCCTGGGGCTTCAGCAGTGACATTCTAGACTGTTTTTATTTATTAATCTAGAGCATGCCAGAGAATATCGCTTTATTTAGAAACTGAGATCTAGAAAGTGTGGCTGGCTTGTGGCTGGTTCAAAATGGCCTCTGATCAACTGTAGTCTGCGCACCGAGGTAGGATCACACGATTCACGATATCTCTGATACTCACAGCCTGAAACAGCGGCTGCCGTCTCAGCGACGGAGGCTTGGTGTCTCTAATGTGAACAGGATGAGTGTGGCGTCCCCGGGCTGCCCTTCATACCTGATAACAATTGCCGTTGTCAGTCTCATAGGGGTGAGGGGGCACAGGGAACATCCCCAGTGCAGACTTCAGAATCTCCTCGCATCCTGCAGTGTGGAGAGGCGGGATTAAAGCCCCCACCGAACCCAAAGCTTTTACTAATTACAAACTGCGAGAGGATAGCATCACTAAAGGTATCTACAACTGTAGAGAACAAAAAGACCCCCCCAACCATCTTCCAATGGATTATCAATATAGGGTCACATGGGAGCCAGGAGCCTATCCCAGGAAGCATAGAACACTCTTGGGAAGGGGATGCCGGCCCAGTACAGAGAAACAATTAGATTCAGCATGGAAATTATGAAAAATCGAAAGAAAACTTTCAAAACTATTGACAAGGCATTCACCCATAAAATGAAGCACCTTAATGAGTGACCTACTACTTACTGCATGCATTACATAATCTAACTCAGCACCAAAGACAAGGGCAATATGAGGGCAAATGGATCCTTAGAATTCTGGCAGCACTGTCCTGTATTTCCGGTGCGAAGCAGGCAGAGCCATCAGTCATTGGATGGCTGGATGGCTGGGCAGCCAGGGGGCGGGGCTTAGTCAGGCCGGCAGGAGCTGCAGCCCTACCTGCTGGTTTTAACACTAACTTGGATATTCACCCCTATACAAAGACACCCATATGTCAGGCAGGGAAGTATTACTTTAACAGGAATGGAGGACAGGATGACTTCCCTTTTTTAAAAGAAATAGGTTATTTGTCTATAGCAGAGAAGGGCTTGTCTGACCCCCCCACCCCAAAAAAAAAAGAAAAACACTATCTGGTAGGAGTTTAGAAGATGGATGGATGGATGAATGGATGGAGGGATGGATGGATGGATGGAAAAAAATCTCTGAAAAAAAAATAAAATAAAGATGATCTCGGAGAAGCCGGCGCCCCTCATCACCTCTGAGGGCGAATACCCCATGACAGAAGCTTTTAAAGTTGATCTTGCCCTGTGCGCCGGGGTCCAGGTATTCGGACAGCCTTCTCACCTGGAAGGAAGGACACCTGTATGAGGGCGAATAAGGGGGCATCGCGGCCCCCTGGCATCCCCACGCAGTCACACCGAAAGGGGGGCTTGGGGCACCGGGCAGATGCCGGAGGAGAGGGGGGCGTCGCGGCGCTATTCCGCCTAACGCAAACGACAGGCTGGGGATGACTCACTTTTTTTATCAAATACGCGCCGTGCAAAAGGTGTCCGTGCGCGGAATTATTAATCCTGCATCATGCATCTAGCGCTGCTCATGTAAGAAATAAATCGTATTAAATCATTAAAGGGTTCGTCGTCTGCCGTCGCCCAGGAACAGACATGCGATTCCCCATAACGCGTAACATTCGCCCCCAGCCATCGCACCTCCTCTCTCTGGCCGAACTGCACGCCGAGGCTGAGCAGATGCTCGATCCGGATGAAGCCGTCGGCATCCTGGTCGCACACGTCGAACACCTCCTTCAGCTTGCCCAGCATCTGCAGCAGCTGCTCCCGGTCGGGCGGCGGCGTGCCGTCCATCGCGGCTCGGCGGAGCCTGTCACGGAGGAGCGCCGCTCGGGCTCCGCGCACCGGGCGCCGTCACCGTCCCCCAGCGCCGGGCGCCACCCGTGACATCAGCAGCATCACTCGGCGTGTTTGTCAACAGCAGGCGGATCGATACGCGCCATCTAATATTTCCCTTTTATCTAGATTAAAAGTGGCGACGCTAATGTCAGCGGGGACCTTCCCACAGACACCGCGCTGCCCCAGGCTACACCAGCCTCCACATCACAAAGCCTCGTACTAACGCACGGAAATCATTATAATTCAGTGACGGGCTTTGCTGCCGTTTCCCCCCTCACCACGGGAAAGGGTTACGTCAAAAGTACCCAGCGCAGTGACCCTATAATAAGGATATTTTAGGCGTAGTGCCCATATGGCCAAAATAAGCGGACAGGTCATCTATGCACCTTAATTTGCAAATAGTTATATAAAGGGTGGCATATTCCGCTTGGTTTTCATAATTACACTGCTGTACATAATAGGTGCCAAATCCGTATTTCGGTGGTAAGGGGTTATACCAGCTAGTCACACACAGAGGTGAGGAACTGCAACCAATCCATCGCAGTAAAAACATCAAATAACCGTTAAGGTAAAACTCCTTTTATGGCTCAGTGCTTCATTACATTCCTATAGCCTGCAACTGTACATTTATTTAAATAAAATGATATTTCATTTTGACATTTAAACGAAAGTAAAACTAGATATTACCCATCATGGTTCCAAAGGAAAAAAAGCTCTCCACAAGGTTGGCAACACAGAAGGGGTTTTTAAAACAAAAATACTCATCTTTATTTTAAAATAGAATAAATGCACTAAAAGAAGATTTAAAATAAACAATTAAAATGCATTTCGGGAGTGGTGGCTCTCCGGCGCGGTGTCCTGAGCGTGGCAGGACCTCTCCATCTGACAGACGTTGGTCTCCTTTGCGAACGTTGGGCGTCCCATCACAGAAATGGTCACTTTGGGACCAGACATCTGCAGGACCTCAGCTGATGTTCTCCAGCACCAGCCGAGGCTCCAGGAGGGACTCCCACCTCTCTGCCAGCTGTGGGGACAAACACACACACACACACTCTCTAAAAACCTCAGCACAAAAACACTCAAAGGCACATCACAGGAGCAGAGACGCATGCCAGGCCAGCCTCCAGTCAGGAGCAGAGACACATGCCAGGCCAGCCTCCAATCAGGAGCAGAGTCACATGCCAGGCCAGCCTCCAGTCAGGAGCAGAGAGACATGCCAGGCCAGCCTCCAATCAGGAGCAGAGACACATGCCAGGCCAGCCTCCAATCAGGAGCAGAGTCACATGCCAGGCCAGCCTCCAGTCAGGAGCAGAGAGACATGCCAGGCCAGCCTCCAATCAGGAGCAGAGACACATGCCAGGCCAGCCTCCAATCAGGAGCAGAGTCACATGCCAGGCCAGCCTCCAGTCAGGAG
>JAODKN010000045.1:2776380-2790267 GCA_026774425.1 Petrocephalus zakoni
GCTAGAACAAGCAAATCTGACACGTGAATTTCGAGCCTCCCAACCTTAATCTGACACCACTGCTTACCGAATGTAATGGAAAGCAACGAATACTTACCAAACATAAGCCTGCATTTTTCTAACAATGGAGTTTCCCTGCCTTGGTATAAAGCTACAGTATTTTGCAACAATTGTGGATTTGCCTATTCTGCGCGTTTAAATATACCAGTTTGTGGTTATGTGTGTAAATCGAGTTATTTGGTCGCATTGCCTGCACGGGTTAAGAAAGATGATCTCAGAAAAACTAGATAACGTAATTCTATGATAATTTAAGGATGCAATGGATTTCTATTTATTTATGACGGCGGTCACTTAATTGCAGCTGAAATTATTCTGCCCTATTATTCTTCAATTTGGCCTTATTTAACATAACTTAAGCAGCAGGACTTTAAAAATCACCGTAAAATGACAACATAAAAATTGTTGACACTGCACGTGTCTAGGCACAATTGGGTATAGGAACCCCCCAGAGCCAACCTCACAAAACTCATTAAGGACGGTTGTTTCTTACGTGCCAACGTATTTATTCATTATATATACAATATATATATTTCTCCCCTCCCCAACTGCAATATCAACCATGGCTCTCTGTATACGCACTACATGCAGCGTTGTTTTAAAAGAATTGTTAATTGCTATAGTGGTCTATTAATACAACTGATGTGCATACTTTTGAAATACTTTTTAAAATTTAGATTTCCATAATAAAAAAGCTGTGAATTTAACTCGTTGTTAAACAGCCAAATGCCCGAGCCTGGCACGCGCCTCAGTCACTCTCGGATTTGGTGACACTACAGCGACTTAATTAGCGGCTGCGCCCGTGAAACAGATCGCAGATCTGCCCTTTTGGCAGGACTGCCGAAGTCCGGGAAGCCGTGCATACTCCACCTTATCCCCCTCAAAGCGTCTGAGGAGTCTGACGGCGTGCTCAGGAATATCCGAGTGAATCATCGCCATCCCCCGGTGATGCTTGCGTGGATCATCGCTAGTAGATTTGTTTTTTTGTTTTTTGAATGATTTAAATCTGTGGCAACAGAATCCCGAGTTAGATCAAATACTGCAAAAAAGTGATAGGCCGGAAAACAAGGAAAAAACATCTTAGATAGGAGCCAGTTGCAGTTGAAAACATAATTCAACGGTTACTTCCGCCAGCTGAAATTACTGGGCCTCGCAAAATAAAATTAACTTTGGATGAAGAACCACTGAAGAATGCAGACAGAATCGTTAACACCTATATGCACCGCTTTTCCCCGTTTGTGGTCGACCCCTGCTGATAATAATTTGGCGTATTTATTAACCATGCGGGCTTGCAGAAAGAGTATTCGGGATGCCAGTTCCAAACCCGGTGCAGAAACAGCCTTCTCTCTGGTTGGTTCATTAAAGTACACATCTCAGAATAACTCTGTTGCCATCAGAAAAACTGAATAGCGTTGCCGCATTTTTGTCCATTGGATGATACGGATACGTATGTGATGTGCTCTTCGGCTGCTAATTAAAGATTAATGTAACTGTACGAACAGCCGTATACGACCGAATATAACTGGTAACTCAGGCTTGGCACCGAATCGGATCGTTACATCAACCCAGTTATTACACGTGAGTCAAGACACCGTTTAATGCCAAGTACAATCCGGTTTATATCTTACAAGCGCAACTCATCTTTCTGTTAATTCGATTCTATTTCAGCTTACCATTGGCGCACTTTTGATCAGCCCAACTGCAAAAAAGGGGGGTGAGCTATTTTAAACTATTGCACGTGCTGATTGAGTTTAGGAGTAATCATTTCTATATAGACTTTCTGCACGTATGAATAGAGGGTGTCTTGTGCTGGGACTTCACAGGTTGGTAAGTCATGTGTCAGTTGTTAACTATAAATATTGCTCTCTAATGTAGGACATACTAAAGAGAAGAGATTTTCCCTCCCTCAGAATTTAAATTTATGTTTTCAAAGGAATACATACATTTTGCAGTTAGTAAAGTAAAAAAAAAAATAACTAGGCAAGCATATTGGGCAATATGAAAACAGTACGTTTTATACAGGCACAGCTCATGTACAGAGGAGGCAGACAGGAGTCAGTGATGAGCTTCTCACTACCTGGATGAGGTCCTAACACTGCACACCTAACCCTACCGAGCATTAACAGTGATAGACAAACACCCCGTACTCTGGGATACCCTACACGTCTGTAGAAGTTGGTTACTGACAGCCAGTCCTATTTTGTTACATTCAAGCAGTTTAACAAACATCCTAATGTAATATTTAGCACACTCCATTTAGCAGCAGTCTTTAACATATCATGGGTTTAACAGGTTATAACAGTGTTTCCCACCCCGGCCCCCGCGGAGTTCCCTCCTGGCTCCCAACACACCCGTGCCCGGTGTCACTGATGGCTTAATTGATTTGTTCAGGTTGTTAGGAGGTGGCTGGGACCAAAAATGTGGACAGTCTGGGGGTCCCCGAGGGCCAGGTTGAGAATTACCAGGTTAGGGAAAAAATGCTATTCTAAAGCCTAATATTAAGCAACCTATGCCATCATTCTTTTTTTTTTTTTTACAAAAATACAATATAAAGATGATCAAAAACCAAGAACAGAAAATAAACATTTGTTAAATTGGGCAGCTTTTTAAACGCCTTGGTGATTCATGGTGTTGTTGAAGGCCGGGGCCTGAGGGCAGACAGCTGGGGACTACACGTCCTCACACTAGGTTCCCTTGGCTTTCAAGCCCCCTAGAAATATCCTCTGCCAAAAAGTTGCAATTCAGTAAAATCAATGTGTGTACAACTAATTGGCTGCCATAAGATAACATCTGTATTTATACTTCTGAATAAATTTCATTGATAGTTCTTATACTTGCCCGGCATATAATTTCCAGGTCTTTTCAGCCCAAAATTAACATCCACTTCTATTAAAATTGCCTGCAGAAGCGCTTTTAATAAGGACGATATTCGATCTGGTCTCGGGCAGGTCTCTTTCCCATCATGCACTGGAGTGATGAGAGGGACCATATGATAAATGTTGAACTGAGAGCTACTCCACCAACCCCTGGACACCCTGAAGCCAGTATTGCCATGTATTACAGTGGAGTTCTTCAATGTTCCTTTCGAGTTGATTGCAGCATAACCAGACTGACAAGCTCACCAAACATCTACATACATGCAATGTGCATATCCAGTAGCTATGTTTGCACGTCCAATAGTTTAAGTAGAATCTAAGGGTGTGTCCCACCTTTTCTTTGCCCTAAAAATTGAGATTAGGACACAATCAAGTAGTGTGGGATGTGTAGTAGAAATTATAGTAAAAACCAGTGAAAATCATATCAATTTTCACAAGCATATGCATCCTTGTGCTTTCTCATCTGGACTCCACTATACCAAATAACGTGAAAGACTTGGACTTCCTGTTCCCAGAATGCAAAGTTGTACCTATGATTAGGTACGTAACCTAAATCCCCTCCAGGACAGATTGCCAGGCATATCTATGAAGCAACTAAATAACCTAATCTGTAGCCACGGTAAAGCAGAACATCTTCCACATAGAAAAAGTGGTTAAGCAGACAAAATCTGTATTTCATCCTGGTGGTGTGGTAAGAACTTCAAATCCATGTAAAGTTTCCAGCTCAAAATCTCAAACACATCTAAGTATAAAAAAAACACTGAAGTCTTATGTTCAGCAACTTTTGTCTTTGTGATAAATATTTTATCTGTACAAAATGCAATAATTTTTGTATAAATGTACAGCTTGACGTTATGCAGTGATCTGCAGCCCTGGCCTCGGAGCCTCTTACACAGAGACATATTCCTTAAAGGTCACGGTCAGACAGTTCGTGGTCACATCTGTGATGATGATGTTTCCCAGGAAGGGTTTGAAATCACCGCGGGGCTCCGACACCTTTATTTTATCACCCTCTGGGGGGGGCTCAGGTTTGGGGCGAGCATCTCGGTCTTGTCTGGACCTCACACAGCTCAGGTCCATCGGTTCCTCTGGGTCGACACCCACAAGGTCCTGCCCCTGCCCACAGCTCAGGCTGTAACTTGGGCGCTCTGGATCTGCGGCAGTGGGCACACCACCCGGAGCACTAATGCTCCGGACACTCAGGAACACTTTGGACCTGCCCTGGTCCTCTTCTGGGTCAGACAGGTGCCGTTTCAGGAAGCGGCTGGCAGTCGGGCCGGGGCGATCCCCCTCCTTGTCCACCAAGGGGGAGGCAGGTGATTGGTGGGTCATGGTAGGCTCCACCTGACTCATAGCCACTCCCACTTCATCTCCTCCAATGAACTCCTTCATATTTGCATGTCCCCTTTTTGAGCAGGTCTGACTGTAAGTTTGTTTCGAGTCATTGCTACATGCCGCACTTCTATAGCCATTGGAGGTTCCAGTTTTCAGGGCTGGACTATCAATCCTTTCAGTCTTGTTTAAAAACTTTTCTGACTCACTGTCCTCGGGCTTTTTCACATGCACTGGCTCCTCCATCACTGATGGGTCGCCATTCTTAACCTTGGCTGACTGGTTGCCGTTCTCCATGTACTTACTCATGACAATGACAATTCGGCCGTTTTTGTTTTTGTTCTTAATGATCTTCATCTTGCTGTTGATGCCGTTGGGCTGATCCATCTCCTTGGGGTTGCAGCTGATCTCTGGTTTATCTCCCTCGCTTGGTACGGGGGACTTATTCAGCTCGAGGGACAGGTCTTTCATTTTGGTCAGGCATCCCGATGTTTTATCACACGCCCATTTCTGATGCGTAGTAGGCGGAAGCTTCCACGTCTGATTGGTAGGCTCCTCACCTTTGACCTCCTTGGGCTTTTGAAACTGCAGGTCATATATCTTTGGGTCTGGCTGGTAGTGATGGTGTTTTTTGCTGTTAAGCTGATAGAAATATTTCTTTTTTGCATTGGCCTGCTGTTCCATGGCACTCTCTTTGCCGTTGGGTTGGTACTGATGATGTTTTTTGCTGTTTAGCTGGTACTGCTGTGGCTGCAAATGATGCATCAGGACCGGGTCCAACTGGGATCGGTGGTCTTCCTCCAGGGACATCTCCTGGAATTCAGAGAATAGCCCCGATCGCCTTGCAAAGGATGGGAGCTAGAGGAAGAGACCAAATATGCAGTGAATTCTTAATTTCGGGAAAAAACAAGTCGATTTCACCTCTATTTGTACAGCTACCATATAACACTCGTGTTTCTTCATTACGGGAATGCTTAGCACATCTGCAGATTATGTATTTATTACTGCCTCTCTGTGCACTGAGTTCTCTCGCCTGTCATAAGTATCTTGGAGTTCTTGAAAAGCACCTTATAAATCAAATCAATTAACACAAAAAAAACTAATCATGCTAGGGGTGGCACATACAGACAGACGGACGGACGGAGGGAACTAATGAGATTAAAATGTTATGTGATTAATTACCCATAACTATATGTTTAATTAAACTTGTATTTCCTGTAGCTTTTCTTAATGACAAAGCAATTCAAAGAGGACCTCATCTGAAGAAGGAATATTGTGAGGAACTATCACATAAGTCTATCACATGGGTTTTTTGAATGCCATTAAGTCTCATCATTGGCCAAGTCCACGTGGGAGGGAACATACCATAAAAGGAGATCTATGAATGTTTACGAACTCCTCTGACCAACGTGGGTCATCAGGCTGTCATTTCCGGATGTACCGCTGTGAGCACAGCTCACAGGAATGCCCACAGCTGGGTCATGCTTCGTCAGAGCCCTTACCCACAAATCTCACAGCGGTCTCAAGCTGCCAGCTAATGTGGATTCCTCTTACAGGAATCACTCATCCTGTGTGGGGCATTTGAAGTTAACAAGAGAATTCCTTCTGTTCTATGAAACCCCAATCACTCTTCGCAATACACACCCATAGCTTTATCTTGACAGACAGATTACTAGCAAACGCAGCACTAACATTATGTGGGCTTATTAATGTGCTGTATCTGTACCGTTTCATGAGCTGTGGGTATCTGTGATGAGGCACTGCTTATGCAGCCTGACTTTACATGAAAATTTACACGAAACGTCCAAAACAGCAAACAGAAAATGCCGCACAGTGGACACCTTCTGCCTTTATATGACGTAATATTTGTAAATTCCACTCTTCATTTTCTTTTGATTTCTCTTTCTTGATACCATGCAGCTGTGATGCCATTTACCTGCAGAAAGAGCGGCTTGGGTTTGGGTCCTCGCTTACGATACCCCATCAGCTGCTCCTGTTTCTCCCTGTTAAACACATCAATATATAAAGGATTAAAAGGCATGCATAAAATGTTGGGTTTTTAATTTGTTCAGTAGTAAAACGGTCAGGTTACTACATGCAGAGAGTCAAGTTCTATCTACACAGGTCAACCGGGAAACTGAAGTAATGAGTTAATGCGTCTCCTGACATCTGGGGGCCAGCTCAGTTGTAATCCTGCACTACTACTTTACTGGGAATGCCTCATTGTTTCATGACACGGGCCGTATTGCATAACTGTCCCTCTGGACCAGTCCACAAAGGCTGCATGGCCTTGGGGTCTGAGGAACTGGAAGGTGCTGGTAGATGGGGTAGGTTAGCTTTGTGTAGCTGTAATATACTCAGGCAATATGGTACATGGAATCCAGACTCGCCGATTCCCTCGCTCCCAAAAGCAAGAGAAGAAATGGTGCATTGTGGGAAACAGAGGCTTCCTCATAACTCTGTCTTCATACAGAATTAAAGGATGCAGATTATGCCATACACTTCACTTTTGTGATTTTATGCGTACACAGCATTTAGCTTTTTCTCTTCTGACCCCCTGCTGCTGGCCTTTCGTCTCCTGATCACCCCGTTCCTCTTCTAATTACACTATTGGATGTTTCAAGTTACAGCTGTATACATCTTATTCTTACAGAGCTTGGTACATAGTGCTTCTTTCAAACTCTTGCAGATAGTGGGTTGGTTCATAGGTGTGGTTCATTGGGCCATGTGCTGAAATGTGGAATTTGCAGAAGAAAAGGAAAATCTACTGACAAAGCAACAATTTTCCCAAATCCCCGCCCATTTCATCCAGCATTTCACAACATGTAGACATCTATGCATCCACACCCAGAACCATTTGTTAGTAAGGGAAAACCCCGGTCACCATGTGGCTGTGGAGATTACCTCCTGCGGGCTTATAACGTGTTATCATGTTAATGTTGGTTACATTTTACCTAACTTTAGTACTACCATCTGAAAGCAGGGCCATGGGGTATTCTCTCAGCAGAAGTGCGCCATTTTGTGTAACTAAGGGAACACACTAAAACATCCATAAACCAGACATAATTACTTAAGAGGACAATATAGTACGGCAGAAGGCCCACATTCCAGAACCCTAGCAAATAAACACAAATTGGAATCGAAAGTGACAAGCACACAGTTTTGATAAAGAATACAATGTTCCCATTTTACTAAGACAATTCAAATTTTGCCTGAATTTCTTTGCGTTTATCGCCTACCGACATAATATTGCTCCAGAAGTACTAGCTGTACAGGAAAGAAGCAACCAACAAATGCATAATATATATATATATATAAAAAAAAACGTTTAATCCAGCGGCTAGTGGCACTTCTCAGGAGGAACATTCTGCCGTGCACGCGGCACAAAACCCAAACCTGCCCATTGTTCTTATGAAAATAAAATGACATCACCGGTGTTTTTGCTACTGTTCGTATTATAAAAATTCATGGCATAGCTAAGCGTAATTACGGATGCACATTTCGACACCAGGGGAATTTATAAGGATGAATATCCGCAGTCACAATAATATCATAAGTATCAGGTTAAACCTGAATGCAAAGGGCAGAGAGTGACACCTCTATGCACCCCGCCCCCTGTGCACGACTGCATAAGGTCACCGATGGGAGGGCTGGCAGCCTCACCTGTTTTGGAAAGCGGTCAGAAGTCGCGGGTCGAGGATGTTTTCTTCCGGTTCCCATGTGTTGTATCTGAGCAGAGAGAGGGGTTAAGAGAGTGACCGCAAAACGATCAGCAATCTTGAAAGGGTTATCGGGTCATATGGCAGATTGTGGCAGGTCAAACTGAAAGGGGTAAAATAAACGTCACGCGTGTCGCCTCTGACACGCGCACACCTGATCGCTGTCACGCGAGTGCGCGCAGAAGCACGCGCCGAGACGCTCTAGCGGCGAACCTTAATATCGGGTCACTACGTGTAATCGATTTCACGCCGGCCTGTCAAATCAAAATCAAACTTCGGACACGCCAGGAATTTTGTAAGATAATGTTACATACCTTAACAGAGATATAAATGAATCGCGTTTATGTAGAAATAAACATGGCTTCTGGAAACGTTTAGTGTGTTTAGTGTCTTACACAGAAGGCTATAATCTACAGTTCAGTAAACGCCCCTTCTATGATCAGGCTGACAACTTCAATCACATTTAAAGTGCATCAATTCTATCACCTCGATCCATCTTACTGCAGCTAATTTTACTGGGATTCATTCTCCCTTCCCCATATAGAATAGTGATGGCATCCCCAGCTACACCAAACCAAAAAAAAAACCCAGAAATTAGCGACAGCGTGTCCACACGGAGGTGCAGGCGACTGACGGCACACATGGCTTTGCATAGCGTGCGACACATATGGAAACAATATACGACATTGAGACTTACTTAGAGGACCACCCTCTCCACTTGACCAGGTATTCTATCCTCCCCTGTAAATGGAGATATGCAAGATATAATGGCCCGTTATGCATGAGCGAAGGACGGAGCTTTCCCAATAATGCACGCAGGGAGCTGTCCGCAATAAATAAATATATATGTATATGCCATCGGACGGCTCTGTCGACGTTACGCGATCTCACCTTTTTAAACCGTTTCTTTTCGATGCTCTCAACGGCGAATACGTGCTCCCCGGTTGCAGGTAGATCCATTGTCGCTCCGCGCAGGTCGTGCAGGTCGGTGGGCGCAGGAAAGGATGGAGTGTCAGAATCGCGCAGACGGCGCCTTATTCTGCTGGTAATTTTCCTCTCGTCTGACGCGAGATTGCGCTCGCGCTCCCTCTCGCTCTCTTTCTGTCTGCCTCTCGCACGCAGTCTCCCTTCGTTCCTCCCTCCTTCCTCTCCCCCCTTTCTCTCTCCCTCTTTCAGTGGCAGAACGCAGCGATATATATGCACTATAGAGAAGACAGTTCATGCAAAAAAAAAAAAAAGCCAGGGCCTTGACGTCAGGGGGAGGAGGCGCGGTGGTCGCGGGTTAAAAGGGCTGCCTGAAAGTTGCGGGGATGCAACGCGGCAGCGCGCGGCAAGGGGGTGCAGTGGTGTCTCCGAAGGGCGCTCCGCAAATAACGCGGGTCTGCAATGACCGCTTAAAAGAGATCAATAAACAAATACATCTGAATCATAGCCTACGTACGATTCTTAGGTAGACAAAGTATGATCTCCGGCATTCTGAAGTTAGATAAGCTTTGTTTTTCCAAAAAACAATGTCGATTTTATTATCATTAAAGATCTAAGTTTCGTCTGTCATTTTGTGCATAAAATATATGAGGTTTACATGTTTTTCGAAGACATTGACTCATTTGTGTTAAAATCTGGGACGCTGACCTAATTCTTCGGATTTGCAGTCTAGCGCTGAACAAACAAGTTCAAAGTTGGTCTGACCCTCAGTATGTCGGAATTGGGGTAAAGAACGTGTGTTTTCGGCCATTGTCATTAACCTGAATTCCCAATGCGAAATTAATAAAATATTGGAAGGCAAACGATTGTAACCTACCCGTTTTGCGTGAATCGCGAACGCATATTTTTTTGGTCATGCTAAAAAGGATTAGAAGATACTTCTTCAATCTTTTGGGCAGTGACAGCTGTGTAGCCCATACATAATATTGCAAACTCGTTTAGAATAAAGATCAAAGTAATACGTGCCATATTTGAAATTGTGAAATAGTTCTGGGTTATTAAATACAAGCAAATAACAGAGACCCAACCTGGAAATTTTATGTGACTGCAGCTGGATAAATTGGTATATATAGGGGAATTGCCTGATAAATAGCAGTCATCCCCATGCAATAATAGCTTACATTTCTGGGACAGACACGGAGCGTTACGTGTTGATAAACAATTTATCTACAAAAGGTTTACAGTTACTGCTGGAGAATAGGAAGATCGTTTAAGCCTTAAAACGACATAGCTAGGGTATTAATCGCGTATCATTTAATCGCTTTCAGTGAATTGTGTTTTCTATATGTAAGTAATGCGATTTCCGCTTAGAAACCGAACAAAAATGACAGGTATTAGCTGACTTTGCGAATCATTTAATCACGGGTTACCCAATTGTGTACAATTAGATTAATTAATATTAATTGCTCGGGCAAATGACGAATCTCAGCATTGGGTTTAAAAGACTAGCGATAATCATTTAGTTCTTCAGTTTGTGTTCTGGGGAAAACACATTTGGGCGGATAACTGTTGTAATAGGATATGTAGGTCAAACGGGCCAGTTTGCAGCCCCATCGGCGTTTCTAGCCGCTCCCTTATTAATGCCATCTGAAGCAGGACAGACACCAGCCGGCTGGATGAATATTTGGAGCCGAGGACCATCGGCTTACTACGACAAAGCAAAAGCACGGAACAAAACCTCTTCCCAACTACTCTCGGGGATACGAGCACATTTGCATACTATAATATAGAATTACTGCATCGCTTACAAAATATTGAAGCATTATGAACAAAGTAGTTCTCCCCGTAAGGGTGCGTCAATGCACGAAGGGTTCTGTTTCAGAAAGACAAATACAGTTTGTACTGTATGCAATCGTGGGGGGAACACATACAGCGTTCTAATTAAAATGGCTTCAAATGGATATCATCAACCTGTTCTTACTAAACAAAATTCAGCAGCAGAAGGGTTAAAAGAGAGAACTGTATCTCGGCGGCAACAATCAACCAATGGCGTGCAAGGACGATGCGGCGCTGTCTTTCCATAAAAGGCAATGCGCGCGCGAGCAAATACATCAAACAAGGCACTGATCGATATCCGTTTGCGCGTGTAAAATCCGCTCCTTGCTGAATCCCAGCTGACAGTTAACTAGTTACGATAATCACCCGCATAATGCATTACACGACGCTCTCGGTTTCATAGACTGGTAAAGGAAAAATGCACAGGATCTATTATAGACGGCAGACTTAATGTCATATTTTTTCTATAAATGGTGACGGGGTCCTGCACGATTAGGGATGCAATTCAGTATTTATTCCGCATTTGCAATGAAAGCCAAATACCCGCCCTCTTTAGTGTAAAATTCCATCTGCGTCTTGTGTCAAGTGGATGTGAAGCGGATAAAGTACTACAATATGAGTATAGGTGGTTAATTTTGACACGTTTAACGAGCATGCCGACAGCCCTTTCGACTTTCGCTTGAGCTGTATGAAATTATCACAGAAATCGTGTGAGATTAAAGAGACGCCGCGCTCAGAATGATTTAAGCCAAAACCAGGCTGAAATATGGCAGCTCGATATCACAAACCTACATTCTGTCAGCTAAAAATGTCAGGTTCATGGACTGTAAGCATTATTCATAGGTATCAAATGAATCCATGCAGCGAGAAGAGCAAATGATCGTTTCTCTTTCGCTGTGCAAACTGTTACATTTTCAATATTAACATTTGCTGGCGGTAATTCAGATTTATACTTGCAAGTTTTATACTCATCCTTATGCTGGTTACCGAAATTTAAGAGTATATTTTTATATCCTGTAACTGGATTCTCCGAGGCTGCCTTGGGCTTTCTTTATTTAAATTTCATCTGTCAACCACCTCCCAACATGATTGAAACAGGACAAGCAAGTTTGCCTAGACCTCTATCATCAAGATTCAAGATTCCAGCTCTGTCTGGAAGATTCCCAGACATTCCCAACCCAGTTAGGAGACATAATCCCTCAATTGTGTGCTGGGTCTGCCAAAAGATCTACCATTTTTTAGGAAATAATGATTAACAACCGTTAACCCAAGGCAACACTTAGATTATGTGAGTCATTCAAATGATGCAGATTACTGTGAATTACTTTGCCTTTGGCCACATCGGATAAATATCATGGATTCATTGAGGCCACCGATACTCTCATTAACCATTTCATTCCTGAGTGAAACTGGCAGTGTGATCGTAGTAGGCAATGCGAGCTAAGATTCAGTCATTAACTTGGCTAGAAGAGCAGGCAAATGTTTGATGTTACACTACAAAGGTTCAGGCCTTTCTTTCCATGACTATCTTATCTAGACAATTAGTGTTGTGGAAAAGGTGAAGAAATACTTTCCATCTTATAGTAACAGCTACTGCGTCATCTAGAAACCAGCCGTTAGGATGATGAGATACTAGCTGTGAGCAGAGGTACGCAGCCCAGCCAGGATCTCACTAACTGTGAGGGTCGCAACAGAGCTGACCATCACCACCTGGGCGGGAACAGTGTGTGTAGATCTACGTAAAACTGTGACCTTCTGCCAACTTGTTTGCATGGTGCCAAACGCGAAGGTCACACACTAACTTTGCACAGTGCTTTGTGACATAAAGAGAAGTGGAAAATGTATGATCCACATGAAAGAGGGGATAGAGTGAATGACAGAGAGGTAAGGGTGGGTTACAAGTGATTGTTGGTTGGGGGGGGTGAGTCTGTTCATTAAAAACAGCTGTAATATAAGACCTCTGAAAGACATATGAGACTCTTACAGCTAATAGCTTAAGTACTCTACAGATAAATTGTCAAACCTTTTAATGAAAAGCAAGCTGTGATTAACAACTTAACAGTAAATTTGCAGTAAAACAAACAATCTAATGTATTCTGCAGGCTCCAGTTGCAGTGTTTCCAATCCTGTAGTAATCACTATATTGGCAGAGCACTGTAGTAATGGCCTAGTGGCATCTGCATACTAGACTTCCCCCAGAATGCTTTGCATCATCCATGTCTGACAGGTCAAAGTGGGACACTGCTGAGGGGAAATTAATCGAATCCTGAGTGCTCTTTTTCCCCTCAACCCATCAATTCCCAGATGCTAAATCAAACAAATTAAAAAAGGTACAAAACCTACCAGTTAGATCTGCCTAATATTAACCGTAATTTGCGGTTTCTGGGCCCCCCCTAAGCTGGCACGGTGGTTCGGTGTGTCACACTATTGCTGTGCACCCCCAGCATTGGGGGTTGGAAGGCTGCCCCCCTCTCTGTGTCTGTGGAGTGTTGCTTGTTCTCCTTCTGTCATGTGGGCTTCCTCTGGATGTTCCAGCTTACTGTTACAGCCCAAAGTCATGTAGTTGGGTGAACCGGCATCTCTGAATAACCCACACAGTGCATGTGCCCTGCAGTAGACTGGCATGCCTTCCAGGGTGTACCCTACCATAAGGCTTGTGCTGCCTGGGACAGGCTCCAGCCCCCCACACCCCCTGTGGTGCTGTCCTGGATCACCAGTTGGATGACGGATGTATGTTGTTCTCATGCGCTCAGCAAAACAGGGATAGATGCTGAGCCCCCATACTTTACCCTCCACAAATTCTGACTCCAGATGAACACAACACTCAAGACCCTATATCCCCAACCATCTCATTTTGTGGGGTCATCATCGGCTTCCGATGCATATATATCTACAGTACCCACCAGGATCTAGAAGCAGGACAAGAAAAAGCAACAGAGACGGTATTAGAGAATGATGGTGGCAATAACGAGAAAAGAAATCATTCAGCGAAAACCCAATAAGAGAAGCGTTGAGCGTCAGAAGAGCGGCCGGACGGACCCATCTATATGGAAATGCTTTCTTTAATACCTGGCCATGTAATTGGCTGCGGAGATGCAACAGGAAGGACAATGAGTTTGGAGGGGGGGGGCAATGCGGAGATA
>JAODKN010000045.1:2854536-2864758 GCA_026774425.1 Petrocephalus zakoni
ATGTACAAAGAGACTCCCAGCTGGGCGAATGGAAGGCGAGGGTTGAGGGGGGGGGGGGGGTGTGATTTAAGCCCCCCAAGTCCCAGGTGAGTTTCCGGGCCCCATAAGCAGCCGACTGAGGTGACATGTCCCCGTCACAGAATCCTGTCACATCACGAGGAGCACCGAAGGAACAGACAGCCGTGACGAGGTAAAGCTGACCACCGTGCAAAATCTGTCCTCATAACTTTTGGAAATCCAGAGGAAGGGCCCACGCACCCCTCAGATTTACATCAGTCCAAGAAAAAGACACTTTAGATTAAACCAGTCTGCATAAAGTTATAGAAGACCTATTACTCTGCTCATTTATTACAAATGCCAAAAACTACGTACATTGTTTTAATCGTTCACACAACTTCTCATTAAAATGAAACTCAGATCTGAGTACTATGACGAGGTACCGAGCACCTAAACTACTTTTGTTGCGCATTCTAAAATTAGTTGACTTGTTTTGCAATCTTAATGAGGGGACTTGGCCCCAGCCAGCCCAGTCTGCCTGATCCCGGGCCAGACTGGCACGCTTATGCCCAGCTCGCATACCCAAGTGCGAAACCTCCGACGTGCTTCCCTGGTGCCTGGCCAGAGACCACAGAACACTATTCCGGACCTCAGTGGCATCCACGCACAGAGGTGCCAAAACCAGCTGTCAGGATGCTGTTAACCATGTTTCAGGAACAACCATTAAGTTTAAGAGAAGCTGTAAGGTTCACAGGGAGAACCAGAGATTAGGACCAGAAATCAGGCTAATTTAAGTGCGACCAGCGTATGCCTCTCAGACAGCAGCTCCTCGACGCGCAAGGTCCTGCTGAAAGAGGTCCAGACCTTTTTGGTATGAGATAGAGGGCACACATTTGAGGCCTGCAGACTCCTGACAGGTCAGAACACAAAGACAAAATGACCAGACTAGGGCCTAGTTTAATATATTCATTGACACAATCTTGAATTACCTTGATTTTTAATATTTGAACTGTGCCTGACATCACCTGTCAGTCCCTCCGTCAGGCTGAACTCCTTTGCGGATTTTAGTTAACCGTGAACATGACATTGGCTGAATGCCAAAGCACTGCATGTTCGAGCACGTACAGTAATACCGAGTGTACTACAGCCCGCTCACTGTCCTAAATATAACATCCGGACGGTCACCCGCGGAACAGAGCAGTGCCTCCCTCTCCGTCTCTCATTACGGCCTTCAAACAACGAGCCACAGAGCACGAGCCAAAGCGAGACGCTCGGGAACAAGCCCATCTTGAGGGCTCTTCAACATCTGCTGCTAATGTGCCAAGAACAGGATTTTTAACCTTTGCGCTGCATCTACAGCAGAGGCCAGGGGTATTCAGAGGGTCGTTCACACGCTAAAAAGTAATTTACACAATATTCAAATGGAAATCCATGCCACGCACAGACACACACACACAGCTGTGAAGTCTGTAGCAGCCAAGGTGGCCAAGCTTCCGTGGTGGCGAGGGAGTAATTCCCCGTGTGGGTGGGGTGGGCGGACACTCACACACTGCTGTCTGTCACAGACACGGAGTCGTCAGTGAGCGCATCGCTGGAGGCCTCGCTGTCGTGGGCGCTGGACGCCGGGGCGAATGTGTAACCCGTGTTGACGTGGCACAGCTTGGCGGGATTAGTGCACCTATGGAACCTGCACACAGCAGAAGCAGAACGACGTTACCTACTTGGGAATAAGAGACATTCTTCCTCCATCTTAACCCCACCGATGATAATATTTGGCAGGTGGAATGAACAGACATGACAACCCCCAACTCAGACCCAACACGTTTGGGGGGGGGGGGGGGTCGTAATGGGGAAAATGAAGCCGTAAGCATTACCGAAAAGAAGTTAATGGCAGGCCTCCATTAAAGGAAGTGTCACAAAGAGGCAGAGTTCATTGTTTACAGATTAAACTGCACCAATAAAGTGCTACAGCTTTAGATATCAACAGCCACGCTGAAGTGGCAACCCCAACCCCAAACCCTACCCTAATCTCTGCCATCTCCAAACAGTTTCCTGAGAACAGCTTAAGCAGCGCCGAGGGCTCCGAGCCTGCAACGCCAAGCATCTCTGGCCCCCAGATCACTGCCCAGACCCCGAACCAAAGCAGCAAAATTTAAGACCGGTGTGGACTTGGATTGGATCCCTCATTTTAGTTAGATTGCTCAGAATTTAGATGTACTGCTCGAGTCAAGTTTAGGCCACTGGAGAAAATTGTGAAAATGTGCGCATCTTTGTACAATTGCGGTAGTCACCATCAGTCTGACGTGACGTGCGCGCACACCGTATAAATAACGGCGGCCTTCATCTGGAAAACAGTTCGGAAGCGGAGTTTCCCGTCAAAGCAGCCGGGAGCAGAACTGCTTTACGGGAACTAGGGCATATTGGGGGAATAAGGCTGAAAAGGCAGCAGGAACCCCGCCTGGCGTTAAGAATAAAAACCATCACACCTTCTATTCAGTCTAAAAGTCTAAATAATAATAAATGGTTATTAATTCTGATGTTTGGAGCTGCAGCCAGCGCCAGACGGGGCGCACACACCTGCCCCGGTCGTGCATAAGCGCCCGGCTAACAGTCACCAGCACCTACCGATATTCCTGCCCCGGCGCGTCCGCCGACCTGGGAGACGCCTTCGCCGGCAGCCCGACCACCGAAGCCAGCTCCGCGGCTTTGAAGTCCCTGCCAGCCCACTGCTCTCCTTCGCTTAACCTCGACAAGTATCCGCACATCAGCTTGGCGGCCCCCAGCCCGCCGTGGCCCCCGTGGCCCCCGGGAGCCGGGCTCTCGCAGCCGCCGCGCACGTATTCGAGGAATATATCGGAGGCGAGGAACATGTGGTAGGCGCTCTGCTCCATGGTGGCCTGGATCTCGGTCTGCGCCTGGTCGAACATGGACGAGTCGATCTGCTGCCGCCTGACGCCGTCCCGTATGTAGGTCTTGGTGGCGGGTCTCAGCTGCCCGGCCACCACGCCGCTGCCCTCCACGTAGCGCTTGTAGATGGCTTTGGCCACCCGGAGCGTCTTGGCGTCCTTCGGGCTCATCTGGCGGAATCCGTTGCATGCGAACCAGAAGTCGAGCGTGTCGGCGCGCTGCTCCCGCTCCAGGAAGGTGCTGAAGAGCTGGGCGCCGTCCTGGTCCCCCAGCAGCGAGTGCAGCGACTTGCTCCAGCGGACGAGCGGGGAGTCCGGGGAGGCGCTCCCTTCGGGCTCCCCGAGTCCGTCCTCGTTTCTCCTGGCCGCAAAAACAGGCGTGTCGCCGACATCCGCCTTCGCCTTGCTCGGGGGTCTGGCCCCGGCCAGTTTGCCGGGGCTGTGGCACGGCGCCTCTCCCTCTTCCCCCGGCACCGGGGGACGGGGGGCATCTTCTCTGAAGCTGCTGACGAAACGGTCCGTAAGCACCCGGTTCATGGCTGCGGACCCGGGATCCCTGGCGTCTGGCTCCCGATCACCCCTCCGCCGGCTCAGATCAGCAGCTCATCCGTCCCGTCCTCCCTCTGGAACAGAGCAGCACGGCAGTGATGAGAAGCCAGCCGGCCGGTTCCGGCAGGACGCACCCGGCGCCGGCTTTCTAGGAAGCCGCACATCGGCCGGCATCACGGCCGGTTCCGGCCCCATTACGCAGATCGCACTGGCAGCGGCTTCACGCACCTACTGAAGGTCCAGGAAGATCTGCGGGGACGGACTCGGGCACAGCCCGCTTATTGCCAATTACCCACTTAGCCCCAGAAACGCCGCGTATCCGCACATCAGAGTCGGAGATACTAGTCCTGACACATCCGATACATAATCGCAGTTAGATACAAAGCGGAGAATGTATCAGGAGCAAACGCGTGTAAGAAACTGCTACGAGACACAGAACTTTGATTTTAAAAGCTACATTAGGCCCATTTAATCCTTTACATATAATGCGAACAAGTTTTCTACGAGTACAGTAACGTTTCCCGTCGAGAATAAAATCCGCAGTTCTGTCACAGCCGGCAAACGTATTAATTTAATAACAGCTACATTGTGCCCATTGCGCGGTATCTACTGACTACTGTGATCATGACATTATACATACACACACACACACACACACACACACACACACGTGTAACAAGGCATCGGACACTTACACCAGCGCCGAACAGGCTGCGCAGCTCGGACGGGAGACAAACCCCGCTTTTGGCGTTAGCAGATACAGCGGAACATCCCCGTACAAAACCCGAAACAGGATAAAAGGAATAAAGGTAGCTTACACTGAAGCCAGTCCCACTTTTATTGGGATTTCCGTATCATCCATAACCATAAAACGCCCACAAGCCCCGGTAAAAAAGTAACAAAGTAAATCAGTAAATATGCTAAAAAAGAATAAACCGAATAAAACAGTAAAACGTAGTAACTTAGCAGGCTGCCCCACGACTGCTCCCATCCCATCCCATCCCAGAAGTGGCCCCGGAGCCCCCACGCAGGCTCCGGAGGATCGCACAGAATTCCTCCCCACTTTTCCCGAACTGCAATGCCCAAAGTATGCGAGACGGCGGGGAAAAGCGAACGGGATCGTTTCACCCGGATAATTAAATATCATATATCACATGAAAGCGGCGCGCGGGTCACGTCCGGCGCTCCTGCTCACCATCGACCCGCAAGTTTGCGCCTCTTCGGAACCCCCGAAATCCGGCAAGCCAGCACCGAGAGAGGCATGCACGCTGCTCCCCAGTCCCGTCCAGTGCCTCTCTTTTCTATATGGGGGGGAATGAAACGTCTCGGTTCTGCCCGAACAGCCCAGCCTCCCCTTCTCTCCGTAAGTTATGTTCTAAGCGGGCGAGCCGCGCGGCAGACCTCCTCCGGGCTATTCCAATACGAAATGGGCTCAGGGTTTAACTGCAGACATCAAAGCAGGGAACCGACGGCTTGGTCCCGGAAGGTAGCTAAAAAAGAATTATTCCCCGTTGCTCCTAACAGAGAATAAGTAATGATTTTGATCGGCGCAGCGCGTTCCTGCTTTAATCAAAGTGGCCTCCTAGGCGTCGGATATCGGTAATCGTTGACCAATTTTCACTGTGATGTTAGAAGGTGTTTTTATTATTAGATTAGAAAATGTAAAGTTGTTACTAAGTTGCAAGGACCTTATCAAAGACAAGCAATCTCGAGCCAACTCCCCGAGGCTTTGGAACGTCAGAAGTAAATGATCTGCCGTCCCAGTAGAATTATCCTTGCAATCCTTCTGTTGCTACATAAACTTAAAAGACACAGGCCTCTTTTCTTTTAAGACTCAAATATTTTGCGATTTAACCCTTTCCTTCATGTAATGCATGAACGGGAGCAGGTAATTGGGCTGCCATTATATTGTGTTAATATCCTCACAAAAGCGTGAAAGTCACTTTCACTGAGCACATATTTTTACGTCTGTACTTCTTTTTTTGACAAATATTTGCAAACATTGATACAATGTATAAATATAGCAAATCGCTTTTAGGATTAAAAGGGAAAAGGAAACAGAGACGGCATCCTGCATTTTCCACACTAAATAAATGAATTGCAGAGATCTAAGGGCAGATGTGACGGCGACATGTCACTTCAAAGGAAACGACTCTTTGATGTTAAAGGGTAAATTAAGGGCCCCGGACGCAACGAAATAAATACATCTGCGCAAAGACAAGACGGTTTAATTCTGTGGATTTGGAAAGCTACAAAAAACATTTCTTTAAATTGCATAAGACACATGACATATTGAAAATGTGTGCATATATATACCACATATGCTACAATGTATCATTTAGATTAAGCTGGAACCCAACCTTTCATGAACATAAACAAAAAGGTGTGAGCATATATATATATATATATATATATTTTTTTTTTTTTCATTTCTATGGGCAAAACCCTAATCCCAAGAATGACAACCTTAACCCCTACCCAGCTTTAACCTAAACTATTTTTTGTTTTTTGATTGCAGTCACAGATTTTTATAAAACTGAATTTCCACAGCATCAAAATAACAAGTATAGATTACATTGTGGGGACATTTAGCTTGCACAACGTAATATATACATAACCCCCACACTCACACACTATATAACTGAACACAGGCATAAAAACATCATTCATAATAATGAAAAAGCATATTCACTAGAAAAAACCTAGCGGTAATACTTTTCTCCCTAACCCTATAGGATCTTATCAGCCCTGACAGAGCGGCCTCACGCCTCATCTGGACCATCTATGGAGTCCAGCTGCTCCTGAGCACACGGCACTGGCTGGGCAGACAAAGCACCATGCAGCTTGATGCTTGGGTGACCTCGGGGAAGACGGGGCTGGGAACAGCAGGTGGCGTGCTAGTTAAGGAGCTTAATGCATCGCGGGCCCATTGCAGTCCTCCTGTCTGTACATCTTCGGTCCCAGTTCAAGTCGGACATAACAACACCAAAGCAAACGTTTAGGGGGAAAATATAGAGCTTAATCTACATCATACAGTGATGCACTTTGGTCGTTATACAAACCCCATCACTTAAGGAGGGCTAATCTTCCCACTGACCCCTGTGTGCCTCTCTGGCTGATTCACGGGAGACTTTCACCAAGCATCACACAGGATGGTACAGAGGAAGGGAGCGAGGTGGCCGAGTACAATCAGGGGTCTGTTTGTGACCCCCTCATAAAAAAGGGGTTACTGACAGGCCAGGCGGGCATCAATGCAGTGAGGGACCCAATTCACACTCAGGGTTCCCATTTGCAGTACATTTATCCCAAGTTACACCATCTGCTTGGCTGGGCAGACATTAGACTTCACTCAAATCATTCATGAGACACGTGCAGTGAGTGGCTCATCTTACCGCACAGAACGATTTGCATAAGCTTTATTGGATCTCGACAGACACTAGAGGCATACATCACTAGGGGTTTTCTCCCATCAGCCCTATGGCCTGCACCATAAACACCAATAACCAGTAAGTGCATGAGTGAGTGTGCCCGCTCTTCCCTTTGAGCTGGTCCTGTGATCAGTAACCGCTCGCCATTACTGCATTGTCCCTATTGGTTTTCTGCTTTGGGTCAGACTTCTACTGCGGCCCTTTGAAGTCATTATCCCTTTATCTCAAGCCAGACCAAAGAATTTGTGGAGAACAATAGAACATGATACCGGGGGGGGTGGGGGGGGTATGGGGGGAGGTGGGGGCGGAGCTTATGACAGTTATCAAGAAGGACGGAGCGGAGAGAAGTGTGAATGTCCATTTTAGGGCCCGAGCAGACGAGGGGAAAGGAGAGGTTAAATGGATCTGGTGTCATGTTTTTGTAAACAGTGAAGCGAATAAGAGGCAGAGCTGAAGCCGGAGTGAGCGCTGGGGCAGGCGGGCGCCATTAGCGAGTCACAGGAAGCGTGGGGGGGGGACACGATGACACAGGAGATGGGAAAGCGGCCTGTCAGCAGAGCACACAGCGGGGTGACCGCACAATTAAAGCACGCCACTAAGACGCGCTTTGAAGTTGGACATGGTGGATAACACCCTAAAAAAAAAAATACGCAGCTCATCAGCTTGTTACGGCTGGTTAGGGGCATTTCGCTAATTTTGGCCAAAGTGGCAAAGGAAGTAACAAACTGTTTAAAGCGGAATTGCGAAGGACGTCGGCGGGTGGCTAAAGGACACTTTTTGTGGTCCTTTATTCCGCATGCAGGGCGGTGGCGTCACCGTCAGTGACCTTCTTAGTCAATGGTCCTTTTTTGTTGCGTTTTTCAGATTGCTGAATAGCTATCATTTTTACAAAACCTTCTGCCAATAAAATGCTAACATCACTGGACTGTCCCATCCCCTCCCACCCACGCTCACTTTGGGGGTCTGCTTACAGCATCTAAACACCCCAGGAAGGCATCTGTCTGTCAGGATTCCAAATCAATTAGCCAATCTGATTCTTCGTGCATGGAGACATCGATTACACAGTTTCACATATACAACTGGCCATTGTGCTGAATTAACTTACAAGTGTCCCTCACATGGGACTCAGAGCTGTAGGATGGTGGTCTAAATATGATCATCTACTATTCCTTAGTATGTGGCGTGTTTCTCCACAGGGGAATCCAAGAAGGGTCAAAGGTCACTGTGATGAGGGCTGGGGAGGGGGGGGGGGTGACCCGGGGACACGCAGCTGATGTCAACAGTTAAAAAGTACATAAATAATAATAAAATCTGGGCTAGCACATGTAAAGCTGGGCAAACATCCCCTGCCCACCTGGATGGCCGGCCGTTTGTTTGAAAGCGTATATGAGCCGATCAATCAGCAGCGATTAGGCCCCACATGAAAGGGCAGAGAAGACGGGGCTAATTTCCTGCTCTGACCTTTTCACCCCCTGCTTGTGCTTCATGCAGGCTGATTTACACACCTAGCAGCTCACGGCTGCCCAGGCACAGCCCGGACTAGCCAGCACCACTCCCAGCAGGCAACTGGGTGAATACCAGTAGCAGGCAGAACTAGTTCCTGAGAGAATGTCTACTATTATATAAAAACTATCAAAAACACTATTATTTAAGATTGACATTCCTTCTGGTTATAGGGTATCCTGAGACAAATGATTGGTCAGCTTTTGTTTACTCAACAGTGCACCTAATCCCTGATTGGTCAGCTCTGACCTCTCTCATCCCCCACCACTGACAGCCTTCACATCCTATATTTGTTCATTCATACAAATCCTAGTCACACAAAACACCAAATATTTATCGCCAAGGGAAATGAGTGTGGAACGTTACGACAGGAAAAAAACAATTCAGTTTATAGTAAATATATTACAATAGTTTAATAAAATGCCAAAAATGCATTCCTGGAAACGTATACATTTTTTTAATAAAAGGTCATATCAGTGCCAAATAACAGAACATCAAATACAAAAGTAGTGGAAGACAATCACAGTAAGCAAATTAATTATGTGTTAAACTGAAAGTACACCTTGTCTGTGAATAAATATGGAGGCACACAATGATGATATAATCAGCAATCTGTGAAGAACACCCTGGGCCACAGCTCCACGACAGAGCCTCCCGTTTCCCTGGAAGATTCACTCCTTCATGTCCACAAAAGCCAAAGGTGCTGACTAGCCTGGGTCACCTGAGTGTGGAGGTAAAACAAAGACACAAAGCGAACTGACCACCAGAGAAATGAAAACAGAAAAAGATGTGGGAGGCACAACTGCTACTATAACCCTGAACACAGCGCTTGGCCTGGGTACGTCACTAAGACACCAAGCACAGCTGTTATAACCCTGAACACAGCGCTTGGCCTGGGTACTTCACTAAGACACCAATCACTGCTGCTATAACCCTGAACACAGCGCTTGGCCTGGGTACTTAACCAAAACATACAGGCACACTAATAGACGACGCTACAACTCCTTTTGGTTAAAACAGTCATAAAATCTCAGAGTGACATCAGGTATCTGAAGTGGTTCTAATGATCTGGTCTGGGTGAATATGTCATGTGACTGAAGAGGATTTTAATTTGTTAGCCAACATGCAGAGAAGGACCCACATGCTGACGATCTTGAATGCATGGATGCATGAGTGTGGAATGACAACAAAGACCCCAGTGTGCTGGGGGGGGGAGGGGGGTGGTGGGGGTGTCGTTCAGCTGTCCGATGTCAGCACAGTCCGTAAACAAACAAAGAGACATAAAAGGGCGTCAGACAAGGGGCGAGGGCGAGTATCGGACGACAGCCGGCCCAACAACGCCCGCCTGTTTGCCTAGCAAAGAGAGCAGTTTCACAGCTGCTGGGCGGCAGTGGCCGACGGACACGGGGTGGACGACCCTCCCGAGCCCAGGCGGAGGCCTCTTCAGGTGCGTGGACCTGCTGAGTAAGCCTGTGATTAGGCCACAGACTGTCACCATCTTAGGAGGCTCCGCTGATAAGCGAAGGGCAGAGCTACGTGGGGAGATCCGTGGGAAACACCAGGTGCGTGAGGGACGTCTGCGAGCTGGCAGAAGCCCAGGAAGAGACAGGGATCCATCAATCCATAGAGGCAAAGCTGCCAGTACCTCCTCTAATCATCAGATTAAATTATGAAACAAGGAACTCTGAAATAACTCATTATTATGACGTTACTGTTATTTAAAAACATTTTTTCTCTTCTTCAGAAGAATTTGATATTATAATTAGAGCCCGACCGATTTATCGGCAGGCCGATATTATCGGCCGATATTAGGCATTTTCCAAACTATCGGTATCGGCA
>JAODKN010000045.1:2906446-2925305 GCA_026774425.1 Petrocephalus zakoni
TCCTTTAAATCAGAGCTAGATAAGATTTTAACAACTCTGAGCTATTAGTTGAGTTCTCCCCAAGCGAGCTTGATGGGGACGAATGGCCTCCTCTCGTTTGTATAGTTCTTATGTTCTTATGTTCTTATATGTATCTCAGGGAGACCAAGATGGGGATAACTAAAGAATCTCCATTCTGTTTCGGCGCGAATGATTACTACTTCAGTTACGCCATTTAAGTCAACTGCATTACATCAATTAAATTTTAGTTCAGTTTATTTTTATATATCAGACATCACATCTACAAATCCCCGAGCTCACATATGCTCATTTTACAGCACATCTGATCTGAAAGCTAATAAATCCCATTAACCTGTGCCCCCTTTTTGCACTCACATTAACAATGTGACCATCCCGAAAAAAAATGCTTAAAACACCTATAAAACTTGCATAAACACGGTCTTGTTTTATTCCTGTCAGGAGATGCCAAGCAAATACAAACCAACAGCTATGCACAGACAAACTGGATTTGCAAGGAAATGCCCTCAGACAGGGTCATGCAGATTTCCTTGTCATTTTAAACATTTAAAAACTCCCATCCCTGACCACTGACATTCATTTGAAAGCTCATACCCTTCTTTTAACCAGCAACTTAAAAAAGCACAAATGAAGTGTAAAACCACAGAGAGAGTAAGACAGCCATCGTGGGAAGAGCAGTGCTGTAGAGACAAAGGGTGAAACGCGATACGTAGAAGGTGGAAGGAGTTAACCGAGAATCCTACAGTGTCACCGGCAGAGATCAGGCTTTACTACCCGAGGGAATGGATGAGGGCGGCGGCTGGTTTCCATGGCGACAAAGCCACACCCCATCCTACCGCCAACACCCCAGAACGCCGAGCGAGAGGAGTCGGCACTTTCATCGTCTGTCACTCGCCCTTACTCAGCACTCCTCCCGCACACTACACGACTATTAAACTTCAATAGAATAATTAAGATCAAGTGCCCCACCATTCTGTGATGCAACATCAGCATTATCCTGGAGTTGGGATGCGTAAAGGCCTGCCCTCCTGCTGAACTGAGCGCAGAACACCCTCAAAGGGACTTCAATCGAACGGTGATTATGCCAAGTCATGCACCGTGTTTAACTGGCTCAGTCAGGATGGGAAAATCATACCAGGTGACAAACAGCCACACTGGGAACTTGCAGATACTTTTTATTTTATTTTTTTTAAGTTGTGAGCTTCCCTGAATTCATTCCTAATGACATGTGAAAACGGCCAGTCACTGTAAGGTGTGTCCTAGAGTGGGATCCTGGGTTCTAACTGTAACACCGTGGAGAACTTTAGAGATGGCTGGGGCTCAGTAGGGTGGGCTGATCGCCGCGCTAGTGGACGGCATGGAACGATAACACCCGCACGGAGAAGAGAAGCCGGTGTCCTTGAGTGCATTCCAACAGAAATGTGCACCTGCACCAGCCCCTCCTGGGTCAGTGTGGGCCCACAGCTCTTCCGCTCAAAGCACATTCCAGTTTTACAGGGCGAGCTGAGTCAGGTTTTACTTACACTGACAGGAAAACTGAGGCCATGCAGATTCCAGCGGCAGGAGCTTAGCAGAGCATTCCAACTCAGTCTAAATCGACTCCCTCATTCTTCCGTGCGTGCATCTAGTCAGAGCACTCTTGCTGGGCATGCACAGCACACCTTCTGTGTTACCCACGCTGCCCCCAGCTCCACACGGCTGAGTTCAGCTTTCCAATGCCTACCTCCTTCTCATGTGAGTGAGCCCGCGGCCTGTCATCACAGAAGGTGCCGTTTCTCCCAAGGCTGGACTTCAGGTAAATCTATAGATGGACAAAATCTAAATAAGTAGCCAAAAAAATGACCTAAATACGCCCGGCAGGCTCCCAGTTTCCAGCCACAGTGGAGCTCCATACTTACCGGAGAAAGGGGGATTGGGGTCTCCCGCAAATACCTTGGGTTTTCAATCTGAAAGCAAAAATGCAAAATCTGTCAGCACCTATACCCCAAATGTACAGCATGTTCAAATATTATCCGCACCCCTTTCTGGAAATGGTACCCGATAAATTGTGCCCAATAAAACCACACCCACTAGAAAGGCACACCCTGCGATAAGCCACACCCAGCATAAGCCACACCCACTGCAAACCACACCCTACTTATAAACCACACCCACTATAAAGGCACACCCTGCGATAAGCCACACCCACTAACTTGCTATAAAACTACACCACCACCGTATACCGTAAATAAAAAATGCTCAATGTAAAACCACCATAATTTAATGATATTGTTTTATGGCTAAACAAATGGGGCAATTTTTTATTTAAAATTCCTCTAGCCAGGACCCATGTCCTGTCACAGTCCAGTTCCAGATCCAGCCTTCTCAGGTGCTGTTCCCTAATATCCAGGTGAAAGAAAAGAGCCTACAGCTAAAACACACATGTACATTATTAAAATTACTTAAACGTAACATCATCTGCTGGAGCTAAGATGATTGTGAAGAGGGGAGAGCAGACTTGTCCTGTCCCAGTTCCACACAGCTGTGCTTCTGACACAATCCATACGACACTCCTACTCACCACGGCTCATTCTAGGCCTTCATACGAACCTGTGTGTCTTGCTGCAGACATGGCTGACTGTTAAATTCACCATGTCTTGCTGGTCCGTTTTCACTTGTGTCTGTGCGTGTGGGTGTGGATGGAACTGCTATTAGCCCCGTCTGCTGTTCAAAAGCATAGATTCTTATAAATCAAATGAACTCCTCTGGCATATCATTTTCCAAACGTCAAGTACATCTCAACAAGGAAATCCGACCTTGAAACAGACACCAACACACCGCCGAACTCTACGTCTCATTTAGGATCGGCAAGATCAATTTACATAAACAACGGCGAACAATCCATTCACAAGTTCTAATCTCAAGCTGGGTTACGGGGAGACCCCTATGCACCCTTATTTACGGTGTCTATCCAAGTGAAATTAGCTTTTAGGGAAAGCGACCTCTCCACTAGACCATAAAGCCAAACACAAAGTATGAAGGGAGCAAAGATAAACTATCAGTTCTCCTTTAAGAACCACATTTTCTCATATTGTCTAAACTCCGAGACACCAGTTTACACCCTAGTCTGCCGCTGTAGATCCCAGATGATGCAAGGCCAGTTCTTCAGTTACACCACCTGCTCACAAGCAACTCAGTGACACACCAAGGAATGACATGCCCTGGCATCGCTGCCAGAGACGTGTGACTGCAGTTTTCCCAGTACAATGATTATCACCAGTGTGTTCAGGTGTAAAACTTTCCCAAACGCTTATACTGTCCGACAGGCAGAAGAAACAAAAGCAGTTGGAAAAAAAAACAGACTGATTATTCGATGAAAAGGGCTGTATTGTGTTATTTCATGGCGTAATGATTACCAGTCAGATGACCTGTGACTCCACAGCCAATCAGCAGCGTCACACAGGGAGAAGAATCCCCAACAGGAAGCACAGTAAATGCACATGTATGTCGACACAAACCCTCTCCCTTCCGCAGCAGCCTGAACTGCTACCTCACTTATATCACTATATTTATTATATCTACCGTCCCGTGTCCAAAATCAAGAAGATTCCCATCGTACCCCCAGATTCCAGCTGCTGAGGCGTGCTTCAAGGTCACTGTCATCAGATGACGCCCCCAGCCTCTGGTGTCCATGACCCTGGGGAAAGACCGAACGCGTGTGACGCCCCCTCCACATGTAAATCCTGAAGCTGCCAGCCAGAGGCCCAGCTCTGCAACACCCCGAGGTCCCAGCTGGCTCAGCCGAGCATCTGAGAGGGGCTCAGCCCTGCCTGGGCCTGGGAGAGTATCTGGGGGTGCACTGAAAGTAAAGTGGATGGGGGTGGCCTGGAGGTCTGCAAGAGAGCAGGCTCCTGCCCCCGGGGGCCACTGTGCCTGAGCGCGTGGCCCGAAAAGGATGCAGCTGATTAGTGAGAGTCCTTTAGGCCATGATGATCAGGGGCTTTCCTTTCATCACTAAAACAGACCATCCTATTCCGTATACATAACACTACCACCTGCCAGGACCACTTTGTCATGTACGCTGGAGTCCCCCCCCCCCCCCCGCAAACCACTGAAGGCTGTGGTTACAAAGGTCTCACTCTGCGGTCTTCCCCATTGCTGGCGTGCATCAGAGTCGCTGGGGCCTGCATCGGCAATGGGAGCTTGTCTCCATACGTGTGTCTTCTCCTGTAAGCAGACACACACACACAGTATCATCTATCTGAGACATATAAGATTTTATTTCACATGTATATAATCACTCAGCCACTGAAGCCTGATTACACTTGGAGAATGTTAGAATCAACAAGCAATACAGTTGAATGTGGGGGTTTCAGATTGACAGCTCTCATCAGCACCAAACGCACAGTGACACAAAATCAAAATTGCAAGTAAACGTGGGGTTTTGGTTTGGAACAGTACTGTTGGACTTCCCCAAACCGCAGGTTTAAGTGCCCACCTCCTTCAGGGGAGGGGATCCTGACGACTTTAAAATCTACTCTTCTTTCCCAGCGACCCCAGCAGATGGGGAGACACCGCTGAAGTGATTCCACTGACTCTCAGCGACATTTCTTCCTACACTGAGCTGCACGCCAGGCTAAATAAACACCCCGTCAAACCAGAGTAATGCATATTTATGTGTAGCCCTTCAGCTGCATGTAAGCACTTAGATCCAGCAAACACACTTTGCTAAAGTTGCACTGAGTGATCCCATTAACCCACAAGTTTCCCTGATTTTTCCGCGGCTGCACTTTTCCCACTAATCCCCAGGAGGCACAGAACGCCCAAGCCAAGCACAAGGCGCCATCTGGTGTTCAAGCCTAAAAATTACAGGCTGTGATTTAAACAGACAGCTCCAACGTGCAACATGCCCATGGTGTTCGGGTGTGTGTATCTGCGCTCCTTGGGAGGGGCTGTACTGCGTATGCCAGTGTGTCATGCACTAGATCACCAGTGATATTCCAGACCAGCGTCCCAGACCCAAACCTGTACTAGATGCGAGGCTACAGTATGGATGAACAATTTTGCTGTCAGATTAAATGAGACAAAAAAAAACACATTGTCAAATGTAGTAAGACCTTGTCATAAAGAAGCATTGGGTGTTTTGGCTCAACTCAACAAATGTCCATCAGATTTTTTTCTGGCCTAGCTCATATAGTTTAGGAGCTGACATTCAATAACATTTTTGATTAGTTAGCAAAAATGCCTGGTTGTCCATTTTCAGACGACTGTGTCTTTGCAACAGTAACACCTAGGCACCAGAAAAAAACTATGGCTATACAAGTCTAATGACAAATATTTCAACATAAGATAAAAATTCTCTCTAATTTATCAAGAGGACCAGAATCTCAACGGGTAGTAAAGATATTGTCACTTTCATTGTGTCATTTGAAAGTTTGAGGTTTCCAGAACACCTGAATGGCGTTTTTGTTTGAAGGGTTTTGAGCTTCAAATTGTCAATTACCCTTAATACTTGGATGACACCAAATATTTGTTTAGTTGAGCCAGAATAACCCTTAAGGAACAACATCATGGATATGACAGGCACTCTGTATTTGCAATTCCAGAGAAACAAATGAGTGGACATCTACCTGTGCTGGCGTGGGGATGATGTGGATGGAAGAGGCCTTTCCTTAGCCTGGAAGGACCAGGGGCTATCAGCAGGGCCCAGCTCATCAGACACCCAAGAGGGCAGTTCTGTTGCACTTTGGTCCTGTGACTTCCTACAAAGGGGCTCATCAAAGTAGATGGACTGCAAACAGATCAAAGATGATGAATGTCCTCCTGAATTTTCTGATGGGCAGACTGAGTTATGAGTAGAAATGAAGACGGAAACTGACACAAATACCTCAGAAATGTGAACAAGTCATTAGTGCATCAATTTCAGATCAACTTTAGAAAGATGTCAAACTGATAAGACCAGGTCTGACTCTTCATATCTTTACCTACCGGCTTTAAAAAGACAAAGCTACAGTGACATAGGTTTATCATCTTTTTAGAGTTAAGTGCTATGCTGAATACAACATGCTTATTCAAAACGCAGCATACAAGTTGTGAAGAAAAATAATGACAAATCATTCCAGCAGAGTATTTCATGATGCGTTACTCTGCAATTTTACCGTCTCTTTATCTACACCAGGGGTGCCTAATCTTACTCTCAAAGGGCCGGTGTGTATGCAGGTTTTGGCGATAACCTTTAGATCAGCTGTTCGAACCCAGGCGTGAGGACTCTTCGGCCATTCAGTCCTCTAATTAGTGATCTAATTAGGGAGTTGCAGTGAAAACCTGCACACACATCGGCCCTTTGTGGATATTATTGGGCACCCCTGGTCTAGACTCTGTAACATGCTTCCGAGTCCTATATTGTTATAGCAAGTAATATTTTTGTAATGTATATATTTATTTATCCTCGACTTGATTAAAAAAGTCTTTAAAGCTCTGTTGCAACTGAAGACCAACCAAAATTAGAAGAATTAGAATTATACTTTTATTGATCCCTGTGGGGAAATTGACTTTTCACCTCCCCCAACCTTGCTCTCCATGAGAGTAAGCTTGGCCTTGATGGGCAGCCACTTGTGAGCCCCTTCACTCTGCCCCCGTACTAGGCGATTATTTCTACAAACTGTCAATGTCAAATACAAAATGCTACTCACCATGTACGTCGGCAGTGTCTTAAGAGCGCCAGGCTCTGGTCTGTGGGTGAAAGGTCCCTCCAGGAGTCCCCTTCTGAGCATGTGCAGGAGCAGTCTGGCGTACATGTTTCGATTCCTCCTTCCCATCGTGCCCGAGCCAATCAGCAAGGGGTCACACAACTTCTTGAGCCACAAAGCACACCGCTGTCGCTCTGTACGCCAGCGTTCGCATTCAGCCAGTATACGGGCAAAAAAATCAGTGCATCAGGCAAGGCTAATGTCAGGGCTTTAGACCCAGAAACGAAATTTAATACAGAACAGCCTTTGAATAAAAAAGAAACAAAGTTATACAATAGTACAACTGTAGTACAACCACAAGAATCACATGTCCATGATAAATACATTACCTGATTTGTGAGGAAGTTTCAGTACATATGGCTTCATATAGACGAGCTGATGCTCAAATTCGGAGTCCAGTTTCTCACAGGGATCATCCTCTAATCTGCTCATTGTAACCTGCAGTAATTAAAATACACAGCACGGCGTCGGCATCGTTTCTGTCCTAATAAAAGGTGAATGATAACTTTCCCCTCGCATATAAGCTACTTAAATTCGACTTATAGCGAACTTCCGATGAAGTGTTGGCTGCCTAGCCCCCGAAGGAAACAAACACGTACAGGAACTTGGTTAACTTCTCTGTGAATGTAACAGTCAGCTACATATGATATAGGGAATAACCCTAAAAACGTCAGTAGGTGTCCTGCAGAAGTACATCACGCTAACTACATTTAGCCAAAATGTATAGCTAATTAGCTACTTCTGGGTTTAGATAACCTAAATGTCAATTTGAGCTGATTTTACAAAAATAATGAAAGCGATTATACTGATACAACATCTGGAATTATAACATAATTATTATAACATTAAATGGCATTAACAGAAAACAGTTACTTCAGAGCGCGGATTTCCTCTGTTGTCAGATTTAAACGGTTCAATCTTCGTCAGGCATACTGCTTACGTCACTTCCGCTTCCGCCGAGGAAAGCGTCTAACATCTCCATAGCAATAATCCTAGAAAAACCCTGCGGTCTCCACCAATCAGTACATTTGAGGACTATTGTGATAATAAAATTTGTATAACAAACAATGCACATAATTTAGCATTTAGTATTTATTTTAGTTTTATTGACGGAAAAATTGAAGAATCAACCAGAATTTTCGTTACATTAAAGGTGGTTTGCGTAAATGGGCTTATAGAATTTTTAAATTAATGTATGCCGCAGCTGTGTTATTGCACGTAAGAATTTTTATATATAATGACAGCGAACAGATCTGTGTAATCCACTGGATTCACAAGCGTGTTCTGCGTAACACTTTATATTACACTGTATCTGGTTTCATTCTTAGGTTCATCTTTCATTGTTGGATGGCCTTTGATTTTCAAATAGGCCTGTTTGACATTCAGGGGTATTCAGTCTTTGTTCAAGGACACTTTGTCGCCACATTGATTTCGAACGAGCCTTTTCATTTCCTTTCCATGATCTGGAAGAAAAAAATGATATACATACGTGTGTGTATACATAACAAACAACAACAACAACAACAACAATAATAATAATAATAATAATAATCACAATTCATTATTATTATAAAAAATAATCATTTTATATAATGTACAATTGAAACCGACCAGTTATGATGCTTGTCTCCCCATTGTGACACATTGAGGGGAAGGCAGTGTATTCTATGTTTTATGAAGAATACGTTTCTTCACATACGTAACCCTGCTGTTTACTGCCATTAAGACATTCAGCTGCAGTATCATGTTTTCCTAGGTTTGATTTATTAATGTTTATTTGAGGAATGTGTCTCCTAACTTAATTATTTTGTAATACGTTTACCTAGATCAGCTTTCAATGCGTCACCAAGGACTATATGCCTACACACGGGGCAGAAGCTCATTACTTCACCGTGACAAAACAATGTTTCCTTTAAAATGGTTACATATGTTGCCAGGCATGCGAACTGCTGCGGTGAGTTCGGGAAGCCGCTATTGCGGGCGCTTCCCCGCTACGCCGCACGGTGGCGCGCCGCACTGACGGATTTGCGAAGGGAGCCGCGATCCTTTGAGGGAATGAAGCGTATTGACGTCACGCAGAGCGAAAGAGGGATCGCTGTTAGAGGCGACGGCGAGGGGAAGCCTGCGGACTAATTAGGAGCGCACCTCCAGTCGCGCTAATAGCGGAGACGGCTTGGGAATCGGCGCACGAGGCAGCGCACGAAGCGGGCACCCAGGGCGCTACTTCTCTTCGGATATGGCCGATGTCATACATTTCAACGAGGCGTCTTCAGGTGGAATTGCCAACCGGTTTGCCCGCAAAGGTGCGCTGAGACAGAAGAACATCCACGAAGTTAAGAACCACAAATTTACTGCCAGGTTTTTCAAGCAGCCGACTTTCTGTAGCCACTGCACGGACTTCATCTGGTAAGGGGCGCGTTTGACTGGCTCTCTTGCTAGTGGGATCAGAAATAACGCTTCTGAAACTTAAAAAAAAAATCTTAATTAGTAAATATAAATGTGCCACGAATGCCTTTACGTGTATTGACAATGGACACGTGTATTTAAAAGTGTCTCCCTCGCACTCTTCGAAATCTGTTGACAAAATGTGAAATCTGCAGTATTGGGCTACCTGTCTTTAAAGGGCACAATAAACTATTAGCCCACTATCTGTGGGCCAGTAAATTAGAAATCTACTTATAGCTGGAAGTCATGTCTGTATTACAAGTATTCCATAGTATTCTAGTGTACGCTGACGTGCTTGAAAAATGCACCTTTTTCTAGATTTTCTTTAATTGACAAGGAAATTCTATAGAATCGAAGACAGTATCGGTCGTAGTCCAACCAGTTGCCCACATATACATTTTCACAGCACTAGGCAAGGTCATAAAATGGTTTAAAGCATAAAATATACAGCTTCAAAAGAAGTTGACTGTGCAGTAAATAACTATAAAAACGCAAAATTAACTGAATTCTATTTCGTGTATTTATTATAATATCTGATATTGAAAATGAGATAATTGCATTATAACAAATGCCGGTTTATTGTTCTTGGATTAGGTGCAGGGCAGCCCCAAATTTCCTACATTACGGCGCTGCTTGGAATGTAGGGAAATATGCGGTACGGTACTGGCGTATCGCCTTCCGCCGGACTCGGCCGTGCCGAGAGCTGCAGCTGGGTAGTATTTCCCGGCGAGTTAGACACACTGCGCTCGGGAACGGGCGCTCTTCCCCCCCGCGATCTGACACCCGAGTCCGCCGCACAGTGCGTGGAGCTCCGGAACTGGGGGCACCAACGGGAGAGCCCCGGGGGGCTTTTATAACGCGACATCAGGCCGAATAAAATCCCATTATAAAGTCCTCCATCAGAAAGAATTATTTACCAGTGGGGATATAAATATATATGCCCGAAAAAGGAAAGTATTTATGTATGTATTTATTTATCTGTCGGTTTATATTTTTATTTATAAGTTACAATTAGCCGCCTAACTTTTCTGTGAACAGTGCCCGATGTCACATTCAGCTTGAAGGGCGCCTTATTCGGGGCTTCCAATATAAAAGCCTTCTGTTAGCTCCCGGAGCCGCGGCCGCAGCCCCAAAGTGGGCTTGTCCAAACAAGACGCCAATCGCAGGCTGGCTCCCGAGGCGGCACGGCATTCCCCGGTATTATTTCTGCGCGGCTTTTTATTCAGTTAGTTGTTTTAATTGGAACGTGACATTATCCCTGGAGATTTGCGAGAAAATTTTAAGCAAATTATGTAATGGAGGCTCTCTGGTTTTTAAGTGGCAAATCTACTTTAGTTAAAGAGCTGGAAGAAAATTGATTTTGACTGTACATAACAATGAGCCTTCCACTGAACTGTATTCTCTCTATTTTTTTGCAGGGGTTTTGGGAAGCAGGGATTCCAGTGCCAAGGTAACTTTTGTTCTGCAGATGATTACTGCGTTTCACGTCTTTCCACATTTAATGTGACACTGACAGTAACATTGTAGGCTTCACCCTCATGACTGGTGAAAAGCCCACAGTTGTGTTTCATAGGTATGTGAATCTTAGCAGCACATGTAGCATGTTGGCTAAATAGCCATTGTGAGAATAACTGCAAAACTGAAGTTTAATCCCATTATGCTGGCTGGGTTTCCATTTGAGGAGAATGCACTCGATTCCACCCACGGCCTAGCAGGTGCCCAAATCACAACAGACGTGGCCGGAGAATACTGTTAGGATCCAAGTCACCTGACCCACCAAGCTAGCATGACCTGCTGGGGATTGAACCAGGATCTTGCTAACTTTTTAAAAACACACTTCTCCACATCTGAGCCAGAGAGGGACGCCCCCCTGCCCCTTACCCAACACCTCCCAAATAGGTTCTGCGCACAGCTGACTAGCTTTCTGTCTCTGTTCGCTCCCTGTGGGGGTGCTTGGTGGGGGTCATTGAGGGGAATAATTGTGTTTGTCACACTCCATGTACTGAACACGCTGCCTCCAGATATTTCGGGTTATCAAACCCAAGAATGCAAAGAGAGAGACAGTCAGTGACTTCCAGTCAGGTCTGTGGATATGTGTAATATACAGTCCCAAGGAATTCTGGGAAGATTTGATCTGGCCTCAGATACACTACCAGCCAGGCTGCAGGGGTTAGTGTGCCAAGCTTGGATGTGTGATCAGTATCTTAGCAATTATACCACAGTAAGTCAGTTTGGAAATGTGATAATAACTGGCAGATTACTTCCCGTTGACTATTCTTCTTTTAAATTCTTCGGCATAAAGCTCCCATCCCTGTTACTTAGAAACAAAATGCAGTGTCTTGTTTTGTCCCTTGTATCTAGCTGGTTTTTGTCCTGGGACCCGGTGAAACTGGCCCGGGGCTGAATGCTAGCGGTCTGTAGCTGTGAGCTTCCTGTCCTGGGGGTGTATCTTCTGTCCCTCCATAACTAGGTCCCGCACTGTGTGATCCTAGTCTCGAAGGAGCCGGGGCTGCCTTTATCGTGGTGCGAAGCTGTGTGGGAGGAGCCTGTCGCACGGCTCGGGCTCGGACGCGTACGCTGCGAATAGTCCCTGCTGCTCCGGCCTGCCGTCTCTAGATGTGCCCCTTGGTCGCTTCCGCGACATGCTCTGCCGAGCCTCCCAGAAAGTGTGCACCCGTCAGTCCTGTTGGGAGGAGACTGAGGGCTGAGGCTGCTTTCGTGGCGCACCCCCCCCCCCCCGTACCAGTATTCCTGCCATCCTGCCATATAAGAGGTTGCTGCTGGCAGTAGTTGCGCTGGTAACAGACTGCAGGTGACGGCACAGCTGTGGTCTGGAACACTGTGATTGGACACAGTTGATGTCTTACTTCCCGTCTTAATTCTGCTCGTAAATAACACTGTCTGTCGTCAGTGGGCTCTCCGTTAGCCAGGGCTGGCAAATCAGCATGCCGGAATGGTCCCGTTCCAAATTGGAGCCCGAAACGCGTCCTGCTGGCCCATCCGGGCTCGTGGTGCTTAATGCCAAGCTGTTCAGTGACCACAGCAGAGCCCGAGTCTTTAGGAGCGGACTGACATCCAGTTGACCGCGCGTTCGCCTCTGGCTCGTATCTTCCTTTCGCCCGCTTCATGACCTCGTGATGAGGGGTGTCCACTTCTTTTCGGTTTGACGCAGTTCAGCCAGCTGATTTAAACTGCTAAATGTCTGCCTATTGCAGTTGATGACAATGAACTTCTACAGTGCAAAAATGGCTGTTTTCCTGGTGCTGAGGCTGGAATGAGCTGCAGATTTGAAGCTCCACTGCGGTAGAGACGCTGGTAGGGAATGTGGCCTAAGGTATAGCGCCGTGTCTCCCAGTGCTGATGGAGGGCCCTGCGGCGCTCCTACCTGTCTAGCGGTACGAACGAGCCGGAGGGTCCTTGTGTCCTGCCTCCTTTCCAGGGCCTTTGAAGCTAGTTGCGAGTGCTCCAGAGGGTCCAAGGCGAGTCTGCAAGGCGTCAGCTCTTGGGGGGGTGCTGCTGGGGGGAGGCGAAACATGCCTGTGTTTGCCCCCCTTCAAAAAAAAAAAAAAAACTGTTCCTGAAAGTATCTGTTCATCGCGCCGGGCTCTGGCTGCCCGTGTGGCGTTGGGGAGGGGAGGGGGGGGGGGGGACAGGCAGCCGGTGGGGTTTCTTGGCGTGTGCTGCCAGCGTGAGGCCCTGAGTCTATTTGGGTCGGTTCCTGCCGAGTTTCCAGGCTTCCGCGTCTTGCTTCGGTTTGTCAACAACGCGCGTTCTGCGCCGTAATTCCCGGACCTGCTTGGATCCCCTCAGACCGTGTGTGCGCCACGCCGCGCTGCATCTTACATGTGTCCCGCGTCCTCCTACACGTTCTGGGCGTCGGGCTGTCTGCGGATGGCATGTTGCACGCTGTGAGCCTTAGATGACGGGGCTCCGAGCGAGGCTGCCTGTTGCCTGCTTTGTCCTGGCTCTCTGTCGCCGGCGGTCTGCAGCACAAAATTAACAATTTTGCAAATACAATGAAGGCGAGATTTCAGAAATAATGACCCTGGCCGTCTGTTTTATGAAGACTGATCATGGTTTTGAAGTGGCTGATTTTTAAGGATTTTCAGTGTCCCTATAGTACGAAGGGGCTCGTTATTGTTACCATAGTAATGGCAGGCCATGGCATTAGCATGGGTAGGAGTGAGTTTTTTTTGCGTTCAGGCAGCATGAGCTTTTTATAGGTGATATGGTTAAAATTCTAAATATTGTAGACATTCTGGCTAAAAATACTTCCTTAGGATGGCGTTGAAAGGGATTTTGGTCAGGATGAATCCTCAGGCAAAGAAATCCACACGAACAAAGAGACCACGCGCTCTGCACACGCAGAGGTCACACACCAATTCCGAAATGCGGAGGTGTGAGGCTGCGGGTAACCCGCTGAGCCTCCGTACCGCCCTCATGGAAGGTCATTAATTGTTTGTATGCCGAGTGAATCAAACTGGGCTGTTTTCATCCAGTTACTGGTGTGCGACAGCCCAACACCTCCAGCGTGAACTCGGCAAACTGTATACTGCCTATGCGCAGAAACGCCACCCCATTCCCCAAAATCTTCTGGCGATATAAAATGCCAACGAGGTAAAAAGTTTGCCTTTTATGCTGCCAGTGTTTAAAAGGTAGTGATCCACGTTTGTGGAAGGGAGCCAAGCTGTGAGTTTGCAGGGCCCTCTGGCTGTGAGTTTGCTCACTGTGAGTTACTGGGCCACGCTCCTGCAGTAAGTTAGGATTCGCTCTCTCCGTGAGTTGGCAGGGCTCGCTTTCACTGAGTTAGCCCACCGAGAGTTAGCAGGGCTCGCTCTCGCCGTGAGTTAGCAGGATGTGCTCTTGTCACGAGTTACTGTGAGTTAGCAGGGTAGGCGCTCTGTGAGTTTGCTACCCAGGCACGCTCTTACTGCGAGTTAGCCCAGTGTTAGCAGGGCTTGCTTTCACTGAGTTAACCTGCCGTGAGTTAGTAGTAGGGCAGGGTGCCAGCTTTTCTGTATTATATGGATATTTATTTACGCCCACAATTTGTCAAGCAGATTAGTAGTATGGCTAAAATATTAATGAGGCACTTAATGACGCCCAGAGTTAGTGATCAGTATAAATTCGGCATATCCTTACGTTTAAGTGTCGGACTTTCAGCTGCAAAAAGTACTGTCACAAATATGGTATCTTTTTACCTTATTTATCCATATCTCCTCTTTTAAAAGATGTCTTTACTGCTGAGCTGTATGTGGCGTGCTCCGTTATCCGAATTTAATAAACATAAAGATACGCCCCGTTTATACAGATTACTTACTTTTTTGTGTCACAGAACACACTTCATTAATATTTTAGCTGTACTATTAATCTGCTTAAGAAATCACGGGCATAATTAAACACCCATATAGTGCCAAAAAGCTGGCATCCGGCCAAATGTTTCGCACGTCATCTGAAGCCCGCGTAATTATTGTATATGCGCAATATAAAATCGATATGATATCGCCCAGCCGGCCGCGCGCTCTTACCGCGAGTCAGGCGGCCGCGCGCGCTCTTACCGCGAGTCAGGCGGATTGCCGCTGTGAGTGTCCCCCTTTTCCTGGTTTGTGACCCTGACTGCAAGTGGTGCTGTAAAGGCAGCGTAATGAGCGGGAGGGCCCTCCGTTCCTGCTGCGAGGGCAGGAGCCCTTGCTCTCTGATAGCGTTTCAGAGTGCAGAGGAGGTGTAGCGCCAAAAATAGGGTTATTATCATTATTCATTAACGTGACGACTTTTTTTCTTCTTGATGTTATGGATGTGCTTTTCAGGATTTGGTCCAAAGCTTTGTGTTTATTGTGCTGAGATTTCCATTAAGGCAATGCGGTGCTTGTGTGTAGATGCAGGTGGAGTTGAATCATTGTCTCCTCCTCTGACGAGACTGTTGTTTCGCTAATCTGTTTTCCAAAGGGTAATGAGATTTTTTTTTCTGGTTTGGCTGAGTTAAGCTTTAAAGGGGGCTATGGACATAATGCAGATTGTATGCAGGGTGCTAAATATTCATAATTATGTCTATGAGGTTGCGTTATTTACAGTATATGCTAGTAATATGTTTTAGTAACATCAGTGGCCATTGCGAAGTAAAAAAAAAAAAAGAGGGAAGAACTTGTCATATGCATGGAAGAGTGGGGGCCCCTGGGCTAAAGTCATTGTTAGGGCCCCACCTACAGGATAAAACAACCAGAAAAATCACTCTGCCCCCCCTGCAACTCGGGTCCCTGAGATATTCAATTCAGTTTAATTTGATTTATTTTTTTATAGCGCTTGTCACAGACAAGTCGCCCCAAGATGCTTTACATGGGTGCGTCGTGATGCATCGCATGCATTGCGCTATACAGGAGTTTCTCGTGATGCATCGCATGCATTGCGCTTTACCGGGGTGTCTTGTGATGCATTGCATGCATTGCGCTTTACAGGGATGTGTCGTGATGCATCGCATGCATTGTGCTTTACATGGGTGCGTCGTGATGCATTGCATGCATTGCATGCATTGCAGCATGACTAAGAGAGTGTTAGCCCAGCTTAGCCTGTGCATTTGTCCTGTCTTGCATATGCACCCTGTTTTGAAACCAGGGCAAAAAAAACGGAATTCTGAACCGGGTCCCACATTGCTGTAGCATTACCGTCTACAGGCCACAGGGGGCGCCCCGCGGGAGGCCGTTAGCCGGAGAAGCCGACCTTGGCGCCTTCGTGGTGTAGCAGCAGGAAGAGGCACAAAGCAGCATGCCCGTGCTGGAAGCGCAGGGGCTCCTCGCGTCGGCTTAAGCGCGGCCGCTAATCTTAGCACAGCCCCACGGCAGGCTCCATGTGACCACCCCACCTCGTCCGTCCCTCCAAACCTTGGCGATCTGCCGTCTTCTGCCCCGCAAGACTTTCCGGTATCTGTGAGGTAACTGTGCTCGGGGGCATGTAACGATGCGACGGTGGCCTGTGTGCCCGACGCCCCTACCGAAAGGGCCCTCCATGCCTGTGCGCTCTGTCCCAGGGCTCAGCACAAGAGCGCCCTTCCGAGCTCTCATCTCTTGTTTGAGGTTCTGCAGAAATATCCTGGTCCCGGGTTTTCACGGGACGCCAGTTTTCTGTGTGGATCCCCCTCGCCTGCTGACTCGAGTTAATCTCGTGGTTTAATCGGACGTAGGCGTCGAAAGCTGACTTTGTTTGTTATGCATTATGCCAGCAAAAAAACACAAATAAATGGGAGAATAAGTTTGCCTGTGATTCACGACATTAAGGGAATTAAGCCGTGCTTACCCCTGTACTGCATGCTCCTGTATCTGTCTATTTGCGGTTGAGATGCAGAGGTCTCCTGCCATTATAGCACTGCTGTCTTGGTCATATTACAGTACCAACCAGAAGACAGGTCTTTGTTTTTTTTGAGGTTGGGCCAGATCCCAGTAGGGGTGCTTGTGTTCTACCGTAGTGCATGGTGGACTATAATTTATTTTGGACGTGAAGTGAATAAGTAGTAAAGAATATATAGCCATGCTGAGAATTGGGAATTTTCCGAATGCGTAACTGCCTCCTTGGTAAACATTAAGAAAATAATGTGAACATAGCAACCCTACGGCATCTCCTCTGAGCCGCAGGTGGCTGCGCGTGAGTCCGTGCAAAGCTGTTTGTTAAAATCACACTTTCTTGCGTAGGTCATTTGTGCACTTGCTTATTATTATTATTGTTGTTGTTTTTGTTTGTTTGTTTGTTTGTTTGTTTGTTTGTTTGTTTGTTTGTTTGTTTGTTTGTTTTTAATTGCCATTGTTCAGGTGTCCTGCACTGATGCTTTAGCAGGCCTTAGCTGACAGAGCACAGAGAAGCCACCTCTGCACGGGGACTCCCTGCAGATTACAGGGACGGGCGTAATTACGCCATTCGTTTGACGGACGGCGGAAATGATTGTGATTAATGTCGTTTTGAGTCCGGTGAGCCGAGTGGAAATGCATTTGCACCGTTGGCCGGCTTTGCGTTGCTGCGGCATGGGGTGGGGTTCCCTGGATACTCATGGGGGAAAAGGGGAGAATATATTGTTAATATTACACAATGATTTAATGATCATTTTGTGATGTTTTCCTGTTTTCAATGGATGAATAAATAACAGCATATATGAACTGAAGGTGCCTGATTAGTCTAAGGCAGTGTTTATCAAACTCTTGCCTGCTGGGTACCGGTGTCCCCTGCAGCTACCATCTTCCATGAAGCAAACGATGGGAGCCGGTGACATGAGCTTCAGTGGAACAGCCCTGGCACCTGTTCCGAAGTGTAATTAGACTGCGGCAGCGTCATGGCGGCCTTGAGCTTCGCGGGGGCTCCCTTATCGCGGTGCTCGCACGAGAGCCGCCGCTCGGCCCAGCAGGCCTAAAGTGAGCGCCCGCGGTTCGCAAGGTCGCGGGACCCTCTCTCAGGCACTGATTCCCAGAATCCCCTTTTTGGGGAGTGTGTGCCCCTGGTCTTATTGGCGCTGTGGAGTGCTCTTATGTAACTTCGGTTTTGTTTCTGAAGGTTTCCAGTGAAAATTTACAAGTAGTGACCTGTACCCTGTGTGTTTTTTTCTGGATTGTTTTTGTGGGCGGGTCGCAGAGCGCACCCAGGAGAAGCCTCCTTAAATAAGTTAGTCGCCGGCGTCAGGTCCTGGTCATGCGCCAGGCGTCTATAAATGGTGCCCGCACTGCACCCGTGCCACCGTCCCTGTGCCCGGGACAAACGGAATCTCCGTCCCCTCACTTTGAAGGTGAGAGGTGTGCAGTACGAGCGGCTCAAAACTGCAGAGAGAAACCAAAGCCTCTCTGTCTGATGGCGTGTATGTTGGTTGGTTGAGGCGAAATTCCTTTTCCCAGACAGATTGGGCGGCTGGGGTGGGGGGGGTTTGTGTGGCCCCTTTGACTGGCGACCCGGTACCTGGCAGAGGAAATGCGCTTTCCGATACCCCTTCCGCTCCTCATCGCTCTTGCTCGGGACGTCGACATGATGCCATCCTAGCTCTTTGATCGCGGCTTTGAACTGTCCAGAGGCTGAATTAGGCCATTTTATCTGCCAAGAGTTCTGCCCTGGAGTGTGTCCTTTTGTCTGATACGCCCCCTCACAGGGAGGGGGGCATCCATGTATGCTTTTTGTACAGCCGTGTCTGTGTCAGTAAGCCATTTACTCTGTCATCGCCTCTCTCCAGTTATGGCGCAGGTGCATTCTGGGATAGTTTTGTCAGTGCCTTGTGTATTGTCAGACTGCCTCAGTGTATGACACAGTGTCTGTCTGTGCCTGTGTGTGTGTTTATTGTGTGTGTCTGTCTGTACAGGTTTTACTTTACTTGTGAGGCCCAAATGACCTCACAAGTTTAGCAAATCGTGAAAATGAATACTGAGGTCTGTGACCAAACCTCACTACTTCAGACTAAATTTTATAATCTGTCAAGGCAATCAAAAAAAGTAAAAATGCCAAAACTCTTGTATTTTGTTTAGTTACTTATGGTTACGGTTAGGGATGGATATGAGTTAAGGTTGTTATTTCTGGGATTAGGGTTTTCCCATAGAAATGAATGGAAGTCCTCACAAAGAAATGAATACGTGTGTGTGTGTGTGTGTGTGTGTGTGTGTGTGTGTGTGTGAACATGTCTCTACAAAACAAATCGCTGTTTTTCCTTGTGG
>JAODKN010000045.1:2940861-2954119 GCA_026774425.1 Petrocephalus zakoni
CTGTTCCCAGGAGGAGGAGTGGCCTGCCTGTCACTGTTCCCTGGAGGAGGAGTGGCCTGCCTGTCACTGTTCCCAGGAGGAAGAGTGGCTCGCCTGTCACTGTTCCCAGGTGGCCCTCCCTAACCCTGCAGAGGATTTTTGACAGCGTAAGATAAGAATGATGGATGTTGTTTTTGGAACATTTTTTTCATCTGGAGCCGGATGCCAACTACAGTTCCTCATTTTGTAGAACATCCCCTTTGGCAGCAGGGGGCGCAGTGGTTGAGGAATTGTAGTAACAAAAATACCATTTGAAATACTAATACTGAGACTATTGAGAATCCAGAAAGTCACCTGACTTTGGGGTGAAACAGAGATCCACATTTTAGTCAGTGTAGGAATATAAGATTTATTCTCAGCTCTGAGACTTGTTTCGGACAGATAAACAGTCCCAGATGTGTACTGTCCCCCCAGTGACTGCGTGCAGCTAGATGTGGGCAAATCTCACGCCATCCAGTCATCTTGCAGGTTCTCCTGGGAATAATCTCTCTCTGATTTAGGGAAAAGGATGGCGGGTGGAATAGGGATGTGTTAACCCCCTCGCAGTGGCTCAGCTTCAGCATGATTGCTGATACATGTTTTTAAAACTACTATATATATGCGCAAATTATATATAGTGCTATGATTCCATTCCATTACAAAAAGGAAATGCCGAAGGATTAGTCGTCTGAGCTGGCTGTATAGTTAGGAGACTAATCCTAGTGGGAATCATTTCTGTTCATAGTGACCGGTCGTTTATTTTGGCATCACAGCAAACCAATTTTTGTTCCCCCCATGTGACCCCATCTGGGGTCGCAATTGAAATTCAGGCTAAACAGGTTTAAAGTTCCTCACTTTCTGCCATCAGTGTAAGTTGCCTCCTTTTTATTTGGAGGAGGCTTTCTCCCCACTCTGCGGCAGCATTGCTCAGAAAGCGCTGTTACCAGTTGTGTAAGCGTACTTCGGTCGCTAAGGGGCCTGGCTGTAATCTTCCGGAATCTTGCCACCCTCCCGCTGGTCGTGGGAGCGCCTGACCGCTCCGAAGAAGCAGCAGTCAGGCACACGGGCCCGAGATAAATGGCCAGGCCCAGCTTGCTGGATTCCATGACATCCTCGTCTTCGGAGTCTGCGTGTTTAAGTGGAATTGGTCTAACTCACATCTACCACTTGACACTGGATACACGTACGTATCCCTGCATGTCCCTGGCCAGAATGTCTGCTCTGGAATCCCCGATCTGCAGGGTGATCTCATGCTATCATATCCAGTCTGTTTCCTAAAACATAGACAATGACCTTTGAGCTTCTCAAGGTTTAGGTTACCCACCAGGGAAATGACACTATTCTCCTCTATTAACCGTAAACTGCCACAGATACTGTTAATGAGCTATGAAGCTTGTGGAATCTTTTCTGACTTTGCACGTTGCATACTATGTGGATGGTCATGCTGGTGGTCAGTTGTTGCTTCACGCCTGCAAAATTTTGGGCCCTGCCCCATGTGTGGAGTTTGTATGTCTTATGCATGTAGTCATTTTCCTTTCAAAATCCTACGACATGCAGTTAGGTTAACTGGTGTATGTAAATTGCCCATAGTGTGTGAATGTCTGTGTATTCTCCCATTGACTGGCTTTCCATCCATCCTGGCCGGTGCTCTGCGTTGGTTCCCCTGTGATCCTGTATTAGAAAAGCGATTGGTAGTAGGTTTGATGATAAAGAGTGTTACAGTATCGCTGGGTGAATGTAGTATCATGTAGTATTGGAATTTTGACCATCTGCAGTCTGTCTACGGTGGTGTATTTTTAAAAGCTTTATAGACAAATCTCATATCTTTTTGGAAAAGCAAAAAATATGGTTTATAAAGACAAGGCTTACTGGGATACTGGGAATTCCACTGAAAATGACTATGCTGGCAGACTTTCCCATAACCTGTAAGGAACAGTCCCTACGGCGTTTAATCTGCCGTACAGAGACGTGTCCACCCTCAGGTTCTCACATTGCTGCTGTTGAGGATTTACTGGGTCTTCTGGATAACCCACGCTCTACGGATGACCCAGAGCCTTGTTCTGTCTCAGGGGAGAGCCGCGGCGGGAGGGGAAAGGGAAAAAAAAAAAATCAAAACAAAAACAGGGTACCTGAATTCTCTTTGGCCGTCGTCATGGTGACGCTGGTGTTAGTTCCACTTAACCCGTCAGTCAGCCGCAAGATCGGCGGCGCTGCAGACCCCAGAGCGAGCGGTCGGCTGCGGTCTTGTAGCTTCCAGGGTTTAGTTATTAATAATTTAATGATTTAAATTAATTTAATGAATTTTAATGAACTAACAGCAGCAGTTGAAGCCCCCGTCTGTCCCTGGCAGATAGACGCAGAGTCACTGTCACCTTCTCCAGGACTGAAACAGTGTTATTGGGACTTCTGTTATGCTGTTCTGCTAAGTGTCATGGGACGCAGTCAAGGATATAAGTGAATAAAAACATGTTTTTGATGGTGGTTATGTACTGTTGGCCTACATTTGGCTTGAATGTCCGCTGGAGTGACCCTGAAGGTCTAATTCTCCTCTCTTCTGTGAAATAACTTGTGCTCTGTTGGTTTTCTCTTCGTTTTGAGCTCCGTCACTATAGAGAGAGGCTTTTTGGCCACGTCTTCCTTTACTCCATGTTCCCGAGCCTCCAGAAGATGGGCTTGAGGTTGTGTCTTAGGCCTTTCCCACAGACGGGGTGAACTGTATTCTGGATGTAGTCTGTGGCTTGCAGTCCTGGCGGCCATTTTCGTCCAGTCAGAGGCGTGACCATTGTTAGCTCAGTGTGTTATATAATCAGCAGCTCCCACTGCCTTTATAAAGGGTATATGTTTGGTTTCAACATTGGTAGGGACCAAATCATCCATGCCCCAACACACACGGTATTCCAACCGATTTGGCCATACCATCCATGCCCAAATCTACACCCTTGGATGGGACAGTCAAGTCTGCTCTCATATTCTGCTGGGGCGCTTTGACTAAGATGATCCAGGCTATAACTGACGTCTCAGTGTTTGGCAGCCATTAATTATACACTGCCTTAGGAAAAGCCCTCTAATTAGAGTTTCCCGGTTTGGATGGCATAGGAGATGTCCCGCGCCACCAGCAGCACCCTGAGCTGTTTGATTTGCTAATGCGAGCCGCCCTTTGTTGTTTATTTCACCGAGAGCTCTTTTACGGCCTCCGAGCGGCAAACGCCGCGAGCCGGACTCTGCGCGCCACCCTCCGCCCCGCAAGGTGCTCCTGCCAAGCCCTTTGTAGTGCCTGGTACGAGACCTGCCGTGAAATGCCCCTCCCCCAAACCCCAGGGGAGTGGGGAGTTGGTCCTGTGGGTTATCCACCCTGAGCCGGACGGCCGGGGCCGCGGACCCCTCAGCGCTCGGAAGCACACTGATACTCGTGTGCTTCCTGGCGACAAAGAGCTCTGGTGAGGGATAATGTGCCTCTAATGAAATGCCCCTGGTTTTGTCTGTCATCTTTTGTTGGTTTTTTACATTTAAATAATAGGTTTCATCAGTTTTTTTTCTCCTTATTAAAATATAGCTGCCATTTCTGTTTAAGGGCATTACTTTCCGAAATGGCTGCATTTGAAGTACATACCCTAAAGAATAGCAAGTAGGCCAAATTCATTTATTTATTTTTACTTAGTCTTCTTTCAGAGAGACGTGGCTGTTTCCTTTAAAATAGTAACTGTTCAGTAATAATTTCTGCTGGCCTTTTCAAGTCCTTTCTCCCTGGGACTTAAACCAGGCACCTTCTGGTTATAAGTCCAGATGTCTAACCAACATTAGCCAGCTGATTGTGGGCCTGACACATTTGTCTCAAATTTTATGGGGGGGGCAGCTTTTTCTGCTTGCCAGAGAGAAACTTGCCGGCCCCGGGGTGGGGGTAGGACAGCTGGCCCCTAGCCCCTGGTCCTGGTGTATCAGCTGTGCGTGGGTGCCACTCTCCACAAATGCCCGTCTGTAGCACGTGGACACCAGTGTCCTGATCACGGCAGATTGAGACACTATTGTGCTTTTTTTTCATCATGACTTTATTTTCTTTCCCATGCTGCTTTACAGCCGGATATTTGTGAACAACCACCTTAATGCTGTGGAATTTGGGACCGAGTAGAAAGATTTTATATGATGGCAAAATCATAAAATTAAAAGAACAAAAATCCATGTTAATATTGTTATATTATTTTTTCAACTGAGTTACAGTATCATTTTCGTGGTATCAGTTCTCTTATTAAAAAAAACCTCCTCCTAACTTACAATTCCATCATGTCCGGTTTCTCTAATTGGTCTCAAGCTTCTAGCTGATTGGCTCAAACTTCCATCACCATGACAACATTGACTGTCACGATTTTTGGGGATTGTCATGCTATGCTACATTTACATGGGCAGTAACTGAGGGATTATCATATTTTTATAATACCGAAATAAACAGAAAACATTTTCAGTTTTAAAGTAATTACATATTTAAATGTCTCTGTCATGTATTTAAAGATACTGATTAAATTGTGTTCCTGTGAGTAACTCATTTTCTTTCGCGTGGTTGGTTCTAAACTTATAATACATCGGTGAATCTATTTAATATGGAAACTGCAATCTGTGCATCTCGCAGGAATAATAATTGTGATGTTCAGAGCCCCAAGCAGAGAAGCGAAACAGTATTTCCGTGTATTTTTCACTCATTTTAACATTTCAAGAGTGGATGCCGGGCTTCCTAAATTTCGTTTAGAAACAAATAACCTTTTTAATTATAACCTTTTTAATTATTTGTATGTATTTTCGGGGCTTGAGTTTGTTTAATGATAATTAAGCAACAGCGCAAGCAGAGAATAGCAATGAAGGATGGAATAAAATATCTGGAGCTGAATGAATAGGAGCGGAGGGTGTATGGTTATAATGAGCACCCTGGCCGTTCCGTCTCTCAGGTACTGAAAGGGCTCCCCGGGACCGTCGATGCTACAGTACTTTCTTTGTGTGTGCTGACAAAGGCCACCCGACCAATTAATAGCTCCTTGCTTTATTGTTCAAACATATTCTTTCATGCCGTCGTCTCCCCTTTAAAGCGCCTTTATTCGCACGGTGACAAAGCGCGTGTCCGCGCGCTGACCGCGAGCCGCCGGGTTTTGATCGCGCGCTGACCACGAGCCGCCGGGGTTTGATCGCGCGCCGCCCCCCGGCCCGGCCCGGCTCTGATTAGCATGGCGCTGTGTTCTGTGCCCGTGAGATGTTGCTGAGTAATGTTGCCTTCCTGCACGCCCGTCTGTCGGATCCGCCAGCCTCTTTTATGTCCTGATCTCGAGTGGAGACGTGCACTTTTCTTCCAGACTGATTTACCCATGGCAAACCTCCTGCATCTGTTATTATTATTTTTTTTGCTTCAGGTTCGGCCTATTTATATAGTTTGTTTATTCGAAAAACTTGCCTGTTTTCCCTAGATATAATATTTTTTCCGCAATAAAATGTGACGCACACGACCCAGAGCCTCGTTTCATTTCTTGAGTTTAAGCTTTTTGTTGGTTTTATATAGTTTATGTGAGAGTAAATCTGTAAAGCAAACATGGACTTAAAATGTTCTTAGTACTGATGTGGCCTTTGGTGCTAATGAATGCATTACCGAGGTGTGTAAATCAGGAGCATAAGTGATTAAAAATATATATTCACTGGGTGGCTGAAGGTGTCAGAAACATGACGTGGGTCTTCGCCTTGCCTGTGCAGGGCTGCTCTCGCTGGGAAGATGGCAAATGAGGACAAGGCGGTCGCCCTGGATGGGTAAACAGGAATGTGATGAAAGGGATGAATGTTTACAAGGCACTTTGTGTGCCTCTACCCAGAGCTTTGGCAAGGAAAACATTCTAATCAGACGGTTAAGAGTCTGTAAGCTCGTGGTGATGTTTGGAGGGTCTGATCTCGGTACCCTGTCTGACTGCTGCTGTCACGATTAGGTGATACGTGACATCCTGTCAATTAAAGCTTGTTGGCTTTTCTGGGCAACCGTAATCACTATGGATGTGTAATCCAGTACAAACCAGTATACAGGAATGGTACTTCCCTGGGAGGTTCTGAGAAGTGCATTGCATGCACAGCATTAGCTGTCTTTTGGCGGGCGACCTGAATGCTGTTTGGACACCTGCGTCTGCAGGGATGCGGAGTGGGCGTGTGCTGAGGACGGAGCCACGTGCACGTGCTGCCATCCGCGGAGAGACGCCGGCGGCACGCGGCACCGCCGCTCACCATCACCGAGACCCACTACACTGGGAGCTTCCTGCAACCAAAAATAAAAATGTCACCGTGTACGACATGTACCTCACTGTGGCAGAACCCAGGCTGTGCTGTGATCGCAACTTTAAGGGTGTAAATAATTAAATTATGGGATCACCTGGGCTCTTGGCATGTTGGGCTGTCCCTCTTACTGCCTGATTGTAATGTTTAACACCGGAAAGGACCCAACGAATAGCATGAATTCTCTTTAGCAGAAAATGCGACTGGGAGTTGAAACCCCAGTTTTATTGACTTTTTTTCCCTCGCCCTGTACGCTTTGTCAGTTCCTTGGTGGGGGTTGGGGGTTGGGGGTGACTGACTAGGACAGCGCTAACCACTTTCTCTTTCCTTTGTCTGATTTTTCCGGGCTGTGGTGAAGAACAGACCCTGATAATTGCCCCCGCATTCAGAGTAACTACAGCTGCACAAAAAAAAAGAAAAAAAAGGAGAGGCTGTTATTGGTTGAAACCCCAGCTGACACATTTATTTATACTTGCCGTGATTCTCCATCACCTACGTTAATGCGCCTCTAGCTGTCTCCCTGCTTCCAGTCAGTCCCGTCCCGGACCCGCTGGGGACTCAGGGTCACTCACCATGCAGAGTTGCATTATTTCAGACATCCCCCCCCCTCCTTCCTGTCAGGGAGCGCTGAGGAGTTGCTGCTTGAACAGGAACGGCATGTTTGGCCAGGCCGTGCGGGCAGGCAGCCCGTGTGCTGCATTAGCTAGCTAACGGGGCGTCTCCCCGCCGACCGCTGCTCCCCGCTCGAGTAACCGCACCCCTCTGAGCTACGCTCGGTCTCTATTTCGCCTATTTTAATTCTTTGTTTAGTCAACCAGTAGCACAGAAATATTGAACAGAAAATCTGGTGGCAGTTGAAAGATACTGACAGGCTGATGAAATGTGGTGACCACAGCAGAGAGCCTAGCTTGCTGTCAGAAAGTTGCAGGTTCGAGCGAGGGATTGGGTCTTGCAGTGGTGCTGAGGGCGCCTGGCTCAGCGGTTGTGCTGTTCTTTGTCCGTCCTGTGCAGATCTAAAGACCTACTCAACCGGTACTGTTCTCCTACGGTTCTCTGTGTGAGTCCAGATTGAGATCTGTGCAGATCTAAAGACCTACTCGACCGGTACTGTTCTCCTACGGTTCTCTGTGTGAGTCCAGATTGTTTGAGATCTGTCCCCCCCCGTGGGCCTCTGCAGGACCCCCGGAGCAAGCACAAGTTCAAGATCCACACCTACGGCAGCCCCACGTTCTGCGACCACTGCGGCTCGCTGCTCTACGGACTCATCCACCAGGGCATGAAATGCGAACGTGAGTCAGGCCCCCCCGTCTGTGCCTGTCGGTCGGGACGCCGGGCCCCCCGTCTGTGCCTGTCGGTCGGGACGCCAGGCCCCCCCGTCTGTGCCTGTCGGTCGGGACGCCAGGCCCGGGGCTGCGTTTGCACTCCTGCGTCACATTTCCCGATAGATGTGAACAAAGACACACGGCGAGCCTGTCGCTTTGATCAGGCGCCTTTCAGCAGGATTTCCAGTCTCCCGTCCTCGTTCTCGACATCAGAGCCAACATCTACAATGCAGACGCAGGCTTCCCTTTGACGTATTTGAAATGTTACAGCGAATGTGGATAGAAATAACTTGAATCAAAATTGGGGGGGAAAGGGTTCAAATTTCTTGACTGGGGTACCTTTAAGGTGGATTATTCCAGTGCAGCCTTTTCAGGTAGGTGTTTGAGAAAAGGACCAGAAATAACTCAAGGTGCCTTAAAAGCCTCCCGTGCAGCTGACTGCCAGTCAGCAAATTTCAGCATTTAGTTTTTCAGCGTGGGCATGTAGGTGAGCTCCTGCTGCCTCTGCCAGGCCATTAATAATTTACCGCCATGGTAAGTCGCTGGTAAGTTGATCTAAAGATGCCAACATGCGTTTTGCACGAGCTTCAGGTCATGACCAAGTTATTAGTGCTGCACTGTTCGAGGGTCTGGAGCCGACTGTCATAACACGCACTGCACGTGCTGTACCCGATCCTTCGTACCCTCTCCCGCTCCGCGCTTGCCAGCAGATGTGTGCCAGACACTCGCCAGATGCACTTCGTCATGAAGCAGCCTGAATCCGGACATCGTGTTTCTGGACATTCCTCGAGACCGCAGGATTAACAGCTCATGTGATCCTGATAAAATCTTGTATATAATAAAAATCCAAGTACAGCTGTTAATCACACAAATAAAAGATGAGAACAAGCAAAAACCATTACAACCTGGCAACCGCCAATGACTGACTAACGTAGTGCCCCGCGCTCTGATTCACATCTCAGGTCCACCTTGACCAGGCACTCAGAAGTGGGGGGGGTGGGGCTTCTGATCTTGTGGTATTCCTAGGGCATCATGGGATAGGTGCTGGTGTGGGTCATTAGTAGGGCACGGGTTGACACCGTGGTTCCAGGACCACTGTTCATACAGGATGCACAGGTTTTATAGATGGGATGGTCCCGTGACCGAGAAATCTGAGGCATCTCTGTGATCTTAGTGGCCCCCGAGATCCAGTGGCAGGTCCTGTCACCTTGACTGAAGGACACCAGGCTTGTTTCCCGAAAAGGTTGCTGCACACAGGGGGGCTGGGTGGGCATCTCCTACCAGCTCAGCTGCCATGGCACTGGACACGGCGTGCCGCGTCGTCCCTGCCTGCCGCCTGTCTCTCTCCTCCAGCCTGGTACTTAATAAACATCTTGTTTTGCTGGAGGGTGTTTTTGGAACAGAGCACCACGGGTAGACCGAAATAACAGAAGTGCCACCAGTAATTACTGCTAATTATCAGTACAGGAGATGCTCTAAAAAATGACAGTAAGCATTGGTATGGCCCTCTGAAAGACCTGGCATAACCGCCATCCCCTTTCTGTATATGTGTCTGTCTTTCTGTCTGTGTCCTGCTTCCACACAGCCTGTGACATGAACGTGCACAAGCAGTGTGTGACCAACGTGCCCAGCCTGTGTGGGACGGACCACACCGAGCGACGGGGACGGCTCTTCCTCAAGGCGGAGGTCAGCGGCGACAAGCTGCATGTGACAGGTGGGCGGGCCACCCGGCACAGGCCGCTACGGGCATCTCGTGGGCGGGTCGACCTGTGGGATAGCTGCAGGCGGCTGTTGACCAGGGGCTATGGAATGCGAGCCTGAAACGCATCACTCTAATTGGGTATACATCATATCAGCACTGGTCAGCACTGGTCTCCTAACACAAGCCTGCTGAACACATGCATGTTTGTGAGTGAGAGCCGGAGCAGGAGAGATGTAAGATAGGGACGTATGTGTTCTCAACAAGAGGACAACATGCAGCGTGTGGAGAACCCCTGAATGTACACTTACCGTAGCTAATGCGGAACACATTCATTAATCAGATTAATCAGCTGGTGCGGAACACGCTCATTAATCAGATTAATCAGCTAACGCTGCGCGAGGCCATTAATCAGAATACCCCCGAGTTCCGAGGCAGGTCCGGACAGGGATGCCGGCACTGATGTTAGCGAGGAGGAGCCCTGGATAGATGGGGGGCCGCGGCGAGAAGCCAGGGGTGATTCTCTTAATCAAAAGTTCTATCAAGTGGTGTTTGCTGAGAGCTGACCCGGAAGAATGGGTATCACTGAGGATTAGTGTTTGCGGTGAAATCCCTTCACTGGTACTCCCTGCTTGCTGAGATTGGCTTCAGGCCCACCAGAGCCCTGTGCTGGATAAGCGATTCTCCAAGATGGATGGATGGATTGATGGATTAGCATTGTGCCGTCGGAATTGTCAGGTCCTGTTAAACCCCGCACTGTGGAGTCCTAATTATATTCACCGAAGGGATGTCCTCCTGACATTTTCCCAGGAGTCACTGTATTTTTCTTATCCCCAGTGAAAAATAGATGGATTTTTTTTTCATGCTCGTTTCCATTGCAGAATTTTAGTAAAGGTATTCGCAAAGGTATTCTAGTTCTGCTTATTACCCGAAATTCGAAAGAGACTTTTACCTGCAGTTACAGCGAGGGAGTCAATAATTCATTTTAACCCTTTAAACCTCATTTCATGTGTCGTGCCCGTAAAGGCCACCCTCCTGCTAGCGTTACACTGAGAGGGGCGCGGATGACTTGCGCTCGTATCTGCAGGGTTAGCGGGACAATCCGGTGCGTGTCCGCTGGCGTTTGTTCCGCATGAGCGCTCCGTCGCCGACGCGGTTACTGGCGGGCGCCGCTTGGGGAGCCAGTGACTAATTCGCGGCCGGAGAACATGCGGGTAATTAGGCGGGATGGATCTCCGTGCCCCCGGTCCTCGCAGCGCGGGGCGTACGCCTTTCTGTGGCGATTAATTAGTCTCAAAAGGCGAACCAGGCGCGCACATGCGCTGGCGAGCAGAAAGCGCGCCCTCTCTGCGCGCTCCCGTCTCGCGGGACCCTCTCTGCGCGCTCGCGTCTGCAGGAAGGTGTGGGTCTTCCATGCTCCAGCATCATGACAGAGCATGAAACTGGCTGGTGACCGGTGAGTGATCCTCCCGATCTTCTCCCAAAGGAAACAGCCAATCATAGGATTCAAAGAAGTGGAGCTGCTGTGCAGACGGGAGCGCGCAGAGAGGGTCCCGCGAGACGGGAGCGCGCAGGGAGGATGGGCTTTCCCCTCGTGTAAAATTACGGCGTGGTTGGTTATTTATTACACGCGAGGCGCGGTCACGTTTCCGAGTAATACATGAGTCAAAGTTTACAATCGGAGTTATTCGTTAATCATATCCTGTCATATGCTCTAAAATGACACAACTACAAGTGCCAAGTGAAAAGGAAACTCTAATGGGCTCCCGGCTCGCAAACAACTGCACGCTTAATTATGCGAGAACTCGCCGCGTTTATCATTTTTTTTTATCGGAAGCGGCTTTGGATACAATGAAAAACATCTTTGTCTTAACATTTACTGACTTGAAGGCTGCATGTTCAAATCCTAGAAATTAGCTTTACTGTTATAACAGCCGGGAATTATTTCGCTAAATTGCAGCAATTAAGCAACGCAAACGAAAGCAATATTTTGTTCTTCCAATTTTCTTTTTGTAATCGCCCGAAAGAAATGTCTTTGTGTCTTTGCCAGATCAGAAAACTTATTTTGTCGTCTCGAGCCAAATCTTTGGGAACGAAGGGAGGGGCGCCTCGCAGACCTGGTATCTAAGCAACGGTAGTGGGGGGAGATCTTGTTTTTGTTTCCCCGACCGCACTGCTGGGTGATATGGAATGGAGTGGAGTGTGAGGGGGCTCCTCATGTGCTAAGACGGACAGGATGAGCCCCCGATTCCCTCAATGCGGCAATGAAAGGCCGATGGCGAACGTGCTCATCCGTAGGGGGTTGGATCTGCAAACTGACGGTCGGAGCTAAAGCGAGTGAGTGGCAGGTCAGAGGAGCCTCGCAGTTGCATTAACATGGCCTGTTGTCCTCAGGTGTGCTGTTTCGTGGAGCCGAATCAACATCATGCAGTATATGAGTACATGAGTAACGCAGCTGTACTTTAGCCCAAAATCCTGCCTGCGGGGGAGATGCCAAAAAAGCTGATTCTCGCCGCAACAAAGGCAACGGGTTCCCTCTACCGGTCGTGGCCAGTATTACAAGTACATGCTGCGAGAGAAACACTGAACTAGGATCTCGAGACAAGAGCTTTGGACTGTGAGCTACAAATGCCATTTATCCATCCAGTTATCTTGGTGTGGGTTAGATGGGCCTGGAGTTTTTCCCAAGCAACAGTGGGCGCAAGACAGGATACACCCTGGACAGGATGCCAGCCCACATTGGACTTTCACTTTATTTTTAATCTGATTGCATCTTCATTTAATGTAAGCGCTGCTATATTCTGTGTAATCTGTGGCATATTCATTGACAATAAAATTTTGTTGATTTTGAGGCACCATTTCTGTCCCTGATGCAGATTAATGGATCTGCTAGTCACAGGCAGCAACACAGCACCTGATGCCTAGATATACTTAATTGCCGTTAAATTCTTTCTTGTGAAGTGGGGGAGGCCAGAAACCTCATTCCCATGGATCCGAACGGGCTGTCGGACCCCTACGTCAAGCTCAAGCTCATTCCTGACCCCAAGAACGAGACCAAGCAGAAGACCAGAACGATCCGCTCCTCGCTGAACCCCACCTGGAACGAGTCCTTCACCTTGTGAGTGGGCGTGGCATTCTATGACTAATGGGTGTGGCCTTTGATTGTTGGTGGGTGTGGCCTTCGAGGGCTAGGATCCACCTGTAAAAGGAGAGAAGAAAAGGGAGCTTAAGAGTATCACAGTATTATTAAAGCAGAAATATCAGGCTTGCTCATAAGTTTATGACAAGCCTATCTTATGGATAAAAAAAAATCCCCCCATTATTAATGATTTGTGTGTGTGTGTGTGTACACGCAGCAAGCTGAAGCCCTCCGATAAGGAGCGTCGTCTGTCTGTGGAGGTGTGGGACTGGGACCGGACCACCAGGAACGACTTCATGGGCTCATTGTCCTTTGGTGTGTCGGAGCTCATCAAATCTCCCGTGTGCGGCTGGTGAGCGTCACACCCAGAATGACATCACACCCTATTTAATGACACAAAGGATGACATCATCTCTTTAACACACTTTCCACTCTTGCTTTGTTTATTTTTTAATAAAATTTATACTGAAGTTTACTAAATATGTTTTTGTAGGAGAAGAATTTAGAAGTTGCTTTATTGCAGATCAAGCACTTTTTAAAATACAACTCTACTCTGCCGCCATCTGCTTTTTCCCCAGCTGACTACTGTGTTATCAGTCAATTGTCACGGTTCATATTCTTCTTTTTTAGGTTCTGTGTGTTGAATTTAGTGTTTCTAAGTGCTTTCTGCCGTCTTTTCAGGAGGAAGGGGTTTTCACACTATCGGCCTGTGGCCTGTGGACAGTGATCTCTGAGGATCTCTGGCTGTGGCCTGTGGAGAGTGATCTCTGAGGATCTCTGGCTGTGGCCTGT
>JAODKN010000045.1:2986383-3001346 GCA_026774425.1 Petrocephalus zakoni
CCCCGGCCCCAAAGGAGGCGGTCGCTCGTGCTCGTGACGGACGGTCGTGCAGTGGGTCAGCCGGGGGCACGGGGGGCGGGCCGTTGCTGTGGGAGGTGTCGCAAGCTGTTGGGTGGTGGTGATGCCTTTCTAGAGGGTTGCTGTCGGCCTGCAGAGGCTGTGAGGGAGGGCAGAGGCCATGCCGTGCGGCTTCAAAGTCCCTTTTCTGTCTTTTAACTGGCTCCCTTTCAGAGAATCCCCCCCCCCGCACTGAAGACAAAGCCCAGGTTATATCTAATACTCTCTGTCGATGACTTGTGTCTACTTGTAGGTATCAATAAGGGAAGCTGTTATCGGATCAACCATTTCCCAGATGACAACGACTATGACACGGACAGCTCGGAATATCTGCTACGTGAGTGCTTCTCTAATCCCCGGGTGAAGTATTCGCTATTTTGGGCTTCCTTTGCTGGCCCTAGGAGCTTGGGCTGCCCTCCTTGATTTTGGTTCCTCTCAAGGTTTCTACCAACTGGGGAGTCTTATCTCGCCACTCTCTTCTGGCTTGTTCACTGGGGGCTTTCGGGAGGGACAATGTGAAGCTCTTTGAGACAATGGCTGCTTCTCAATATGAGCACTTGACAGTATTTGTGTCCTCGTGTACAGTTTGACATCATCTTCCATTGCCGAAGACCAGTTCCAGTACTCAGGAACTGGAGTATGGAGGACCGTAAAAGTCCCTGGATGTTGTTCCTGCCCTGCCCGAAATGTCTGGGACCCATCTGTAGCATCCTTGCCAAACGAGACCTATCCCATGAATCATTGCACCCCAAGTTTGTTCTTGGGAGGCGAGTTAGCAAGACCAGCCTTGCCAAGACCACGAGTATGATCTTTGTGTTCCTGGTATTGAGAAACGCCCACTGAAACATTGTGAAAATGCGCTGTATAAATAAATTTGAATTTAAATGATTCTCTATCATTTTCCATTAACCGGTACAGTTATTTCTCACGTCTCACATTTACATCACAAGCCGAGTTGAGTAGCTCTCCCTTCCCTAAGGTACACACCTGGACTAGCTTAGCGGCAGTGTTGCGTCTTGATCAGGACATAAACCCCGGACCATCTGATTAAAAGCATTGCCCTGTCGGCACAGGCGCTAACAGAATTAGCCCGCGATGATGATGTGCCCCGCTAATCCCTGTTACCCCGTGTGCACGCCTTGTAGCACGCCGCTAACACTCTGCTTGCTTCCTTCCAGGTATCGTTCGCGCCTCCAGCGTGTTTCCCATCCTCAGCACCGTCCTGCTGCTGCTGGGCGGCGTGTGTGTAGGAGTGGGTCGTATCTACGGCAACAGGAACAGCATCCTGCTCTGCGCGGGGATCCTGTTTGTGGCGGCAGGTATAACTGCGGCCTTAGGCTCGATCCGTGTCAGAAAATGCGACCGTAAAAAAGTCGTACATTTTCCCGGCTGATTAAATGACACAGCGGCGTCTCACGTCCGTGGAGATTGTTGTTCGTACGAAGAAAAAAAGAAAGACCTTTTTGTTTCACTGTGAGGTAAATTTATTTTTAAAAAGAACGAGCTACGGCCTTTAATGTATTCATACTCGTCAGAAGCAAACCTGACTCACTGCGAGATTAACGACCCCTCATTGTCACCTCCAGCATCAGAACAAATCGCATCCGTCTCGCAGACGCCGGCGCGCGGTGATGTAACGGATAGTGTTTGAAGGCAGTGACGGATACTCCGCCGGTCATGCATTTCTCCAGCCAGCTGAGGACCGGAAGGAACTCTATCGGCACAGTCTGGAGCGTGTAGGACAGCGTTTCCCAATCAGGAAATGTCTCAGGAACCTGGTCCATGTTTTTGCTCCCTCCCAGCCCCCTGCCAGACAGCACGTTTTTGCTCTAGATAAGATTAGAGTATTAGGCTAGACTAGATTAGTAGTAGATAGTCCTAGATAGTAGGACTCTGTTTTTATGCACTGTGTATAGTTAAAAAAAGAACAGATTCATGGCTTTAGCGATCATGCCTTATCAGAGCCTTACCTTTTTGTCAGAAACTGGGGGGCGAGGACGGCATTAAGGGCAGGAAAGTAATTGTAATTGTTGTCGCAGTTATTTTATTGTTTTAAGATTTCAGTGTTGAATACCAAGACCCTTATTTTATATAACTTTAGTAGAAACTTAGAACCTGCTTTCCACCTTGAACAAAGGATATCAAATGTACATGAAGTCATTCAGAGCTGATAAGTAGTCTAGTCTACTACTAATAGTAATATAGTAGTAGTGATAAACTGGACTATTACACTAGACTCCCTACTGGGAAGGAGCAAAAATGTGGACTGTCCGTGGTTCCCCGAGGACCAGCCTGGGAAATACTGGTGTTAAGTACCGAGGAGGAGATCGTGCTTGCATGGCATGCCTTTAAGCCCCGCCTCTCTTCCGCTCTGCCCGGCAGGTCTGAGTAACATCATCGGCATCATCGTCTACATCTCCAGCAACACCGGCGACCCCAGCGACAAGCACCAGGAGGACAAGAAGAGCCAGTATAACTACGGCTGGTCCTTCTACTTCGGCGCGCTCTCCTTCATCCTGGCCGAGTCCGTGGCCGTGCTGGCCGTCCACATCTACATCGAGCGCAACAAGGAGCTGCGCTTCAGCACGCGCCGCCGTCGCCCGCACAAGTCGGCCTCGTCCTCGTCCTCCTCGCCGTACTCCCGCATGCCCAGCTTCCGCTACCGCCGGCGCCGCTCCCGCTCCCGCTCCCGCTCCCGCTCCACCTCCCGCTCCCGCTCCACCGAGCCCTCCCGCGAGCCCTCGCCCGTCGGCATTAAGATAGCCGCCCCGCCTGCAGGGGGCGACGTCTCCATGTACACCCTGACCCGGGACCCGCTCAAATCCGCCACCGCCGCCTCCTACAGTCCCGAACACGACTCGGATTTCCTGCACATCCACAACTGCTTCCCGAAAGACGTCAACGACACCCTCAATAAGAGGACGACACCCGTATGAAGCGCACACCCCCCCATTAGGGCCGATTTTTAGACTCGGCGCAAAACAAACTCGCGCTGAAGCTGACAAATCGACACTCCTTTGAAGTATTTAAAACGCCTTTCTTGAATAAATAAAATGAGGAAATCTCCTCTTACCTCTGTTGCACATAAACGGAGAGAGAGCAGCAACTGCTCTGAAGGCCTACAGTGATTTATATTTTATTTAAAAGCTTTCCTGTGTTTTATGCTGTGTACCAGAACATTTTTGTAGCTGTGATTTTTTTTTTTGGTGCCACACTGTACTGTAACAGTATCTTGTTCTCAGTATTCCTAATATTTTTATTATTCATTTTCTGACCTTCTCCTTGGTGCAGTCTTTAGCCCTGTGGTTTATTTGCTTTGAGTCCAATCACTCAGCCTTGTACTGTGTTCCAATGAATATTTTTAACAGATTCCAGCGCAGCGAAAAAAAAAAATCCTGCTTCCCCCCTGTCGCTGCTCGGTGTATACATGAGAGAGGCGGGCCCCGCCTGTCTCGTCTGTTTACAGCCATTGTCACCTTCGGACCTTCAAGTTCTTCCCTTAAACTAGCCATGATGCTCCTTTCGATCGGGAGAAGATTTACACCCTGCTCTGAAATTTTGTTATAAGGAAATTTTATTTCTACAACCCCAGCCCCTTTTTATGGCTCAGGGAGGTAGCAGTTTGATTCTGCTTTCAAAGAAAGGCTAGATTGATTTTTTTAGGTTAAAAAAAAATAGACCTGTTTTTTTCAGAAGACAAGATGGTGTTGTGTTAGAGCCTTCTACACTCGGATTACTCAAAAATCTCCTTTTTTGTGAGTATCAAGGGGCAAAGGAACAACGCATTTTAACTGTGGAACTCTGTCATGTCCGTCTGAATTTAAGGGTATATATAGCAGGATTTGTTACTTAGTTATTGTCAATTAAATACACAATCTAATTATACTAAGGGTGGAAAGCACTCTACTGTCATTCACTGCCCTGCTCTGTTCTTTAACGAACTGGTTAACCGGCGATTACAGGCACCCAGGAAGACGGCTAACCAGATGCAGTCAGCTAAGGGCCTGCGTACAACCTGCCGGACATTCAGACAATCAGCACTTTAAACTCGAGCCGCCTTGCAGCCTAGTGCCGTCCTGGAAGAGGCCCAGTCAATGCTCCAGGAGGTCCTCATAGCTGGGCCTGATGCGAAGTGCCGAAGGACGGAGGGGGAGGCTGCCAGAGATACCGGCTCAGAAAACGCGAGCGATTGTTCACTCGTTCCTAAGGGGGAAGAGGCCCGCAGATGTCTCCTCTGAAGCCCAAGGCCCTGGGCTTATTGTTGATTCTCTCCTTTGATGAATACTGCGAACCTTTATTTATTTATTTGTTTCCCTTCGTGCGGCTCCGCAGAGTTGCCTGATCTGGAGGAAGAGCGCTTTTTCGGGCCTTTGAGCGGTAGACGCGCTCCTCTGCGCTGGCATCCATATAGACCAGAAGGCACCATGGATCTCTGTGACCCCCCCAAATGCCGCATATGCACAAACATAAACGGAGAGATAACAAAGGCCAGTCTGAACAGAGCCGTCGGCCTGGGAGCTGGGGGGCGGGGGGGCTGTAACGAGCGTGAGTCTGTCTGTGTGGGCGTCTGTTCACGAGGGGCTCGCTCACGTGTCTCGCTGGGGCTTCTACAGCACGGCTTCCTGCATCCGCAACTTCCAGAGCTCAGTGTGGAACGAGCAGCCAATGAGATGTAGCCACGCCCCCCACCCCTGTCTGAGTCTCTGTCCATCATTGATCCTGGCATCTTCTTTGACCGACATACAGGAAATTGTGCGGGGGGGTGGAGCCTACTCCTGTGGCTTCCCTACCTCACCCCCACCCCCAAAAAAATCCTTCGCCTCTCCTTGTTGAGTTGACATTTGCCTGGACGTGGGTGGAATGTAGATCCTTCACCTGTGAGCTCTGCGGGCTGAGGTGTGATCATCTATCCAGACGCTGCTTCCATTAGTATCCGAATACCCCGCCCCAACCTCGGGTGCCTAACTGTGTGACGGTGGAAGTTCCTCGCCTCGAACCCGAGGCAGAAACATGCTGACTCGCGGCCGGCTTTGATTCAGAGTCTCGTCCCTCAGAAGACCGGCGGCTGGCTCTTGGTGTAATTTGCTGGTGGACGCTCTGCAAGGCAGCTTCCTGAACCCAAAGCACACTTTCACCCTTCGGATTCACAGAGCTGGGCCGTGGCTGGAAGCAGATTCAGCCTGAAGGCGGAACATTGCCATAAATAACTGTAGTCTGCCGGGACTGCGTGCTGTGCCGTGTGGTGTTTGGGGGGCCAGTGGTGGCTGTGAGCAAGATACTTAAACTGACTCACTTCAGTAAAATATACAGCTGTATAAATGGTCAAACGTGTATTCTGTGTGTGTTGCTTTGGATAGGGCCTGTTTGCTACACAAATAAACAGCTTATCTAGATGGAGTCTGCGAAGCCAGTCTTTAAATCTCTTTTATAAATATGTACAATGAAGGACTCTGTTTTTTATACACTGTATATAGTTAAAAAAGAGAATACATTCATGGCTTTAGCAAACATGTCTTATCAAAGCCTCACCTTTTCATCATGAATCAGGGGACGGGGACGGCGTTGAGGGCAGGACAGTCATTGTAATTGTGGTAACGGTTCTTTTCTCTTTTGTAAGATTTCGGTGTTGAATACCAAGACCCTTATTTTATACAACTAAAATGGAACCTTAAAGTTCTACCTGCTTTCTGTCCACCTGGAACAAAGGATATCTAATGTACATGAAGTCTTACTATATAACGATGTGCCATAAGTGGTGTGAATAGTATCTCAAAGAAACTGCTGTCATCCCTAGATGATGCGCGCTATACATGTGTATGTTGTGTTTCTGGATATTTAAACTTATTTTGTGAAACAGAATTGTTTATTTTTTCGGCATATTAGTTCGTGTCAGTGTTGTTCAGCTCAAGAGTGTCGCCATACTGCTGTCCGCACATTTTAATTAAATCAGGGGCACAATTTTCTCAGTCTCCTTGTAGAGTGTCTCTGGAGTGTTTCTGTCCTGACATTCTGTCTGATATCGCTAATATTTATCCAGAGCAAACGCAAAAGGTCCTGTAGTCTCTCCAAAAAACACCAGTTCTTTCAGGTTGACCTCAGGTTCCACTCTACTCCACACATTTCGAGACAAGCCTGCGCTGCAAAACTGAAGATATTCAAGTGTCTGCCTGAAAAATTGCATTGTGGGTACGGTAGCTCACTGCGGGTCCCGACAGTCCATCAAAAGTCCATGTTGCGTGGGATCAAGCCAGGCAAACACCGCTAAATTTATGGGTCAGGTGGTTAAGAGGGATTGTGTGATGAGGCATTTCCCTGTGTTTATAAAAAGAAAGCTCTATGTCTGTGTGCTCTGCCAAGCAACCTGCTCCTCCTCAGGCTGCCTGCTGCGTCTGCCTTTGCGAGTTCTCGCCGGGCCCTGGGTTCTCCTGTAAGGATCGCCGGACACTTGTTCTCAGCGCTTTGACTCACGGGTGACTCGGGGGAAGACTGGACTGAAGGAGTGCATCAGTGCTGCACATTGTAATGGGTACGAGGAGGCGGGCGTGATGACTCACAGGCAGTGCAGGCAGAGCTGAGAGTCACGTGACCCTCTTCTAGGCAAGACAGGAGACGCTGGGGAATTGGATATTTAGGGATGTACTGTAGAGGGAAATTAGCTGTACTTCTGTCTGTCATGCTGGAGTAATAGCTGCTGTAAGAGCAGGACGAGAGGAACGTGACCTGAAAGGCTGCAGGAGTCTGTGAAGCTTCATCTCTTTTTCCCTTCTTCACCTTCCTTGACTCCAAGACCTCTGGTACCTCCAAGAACACCGCTGCCCATGGAGAAAACAGGACCCACGATTGTCATGAAATATCTCAGCTGTGCGCCATAGCTTAACAAGCTCACATGCCACCAGTAACATGATCACTCAACTCGTTCGCAACGGGTCATTGTGCAGAACATGGAGGACATCCACCGGGGGCAACAAGTTACACGCCGCTAACACTGGGATTAAGTGCGACGATATTGGTGTCCAGTACCTGTGCACTGTACCATTAAATTCAGTTGTAACTTTTGGTATGCTGTCTATTTTTATCATTTATAGCGGGGGGTTTCTGCCGGGGGTTTGTGACGCCCTGAGGATCCATAGAGCAGCTGAGGGGTGGGGGGGAAGGGGGGGTCCTGCAGAGATGCCTCATAACTCAACAAAATTATGGCCATCCACCAAAAAAATTGACGCCCCGCCCCCGTGATCATCAAGCAGCTGTTAGGGGCCCGTTTTCATTCTGAGGCCCCTGGTTTAAGAGAAGAACTGATTTAGGGGTGAGACCTGGGATCAGAACTCCTCGAGTGGTACAGCATTCTTCCTCTGGCATCCTCAGCCTTCACGGGCCCGATCTGGGCTCAGGGCTACACACAGACCAATGAGAAAAGCCGTCAGGGTTGGAAATGGGTCAGAATCCTCAGAAAGTAGGCCAGCGCAGTAAGCAGCTTACTGAAAGAGCACGGAGCGTTTCAAACTTAAGGTCAACGTACAGACGCTGGGCAGCAGCTCCTGGCTCACACCCCCCATGTCCCCTTTACAACCTAAGGCACGCTTTGGATCATACTTAATCTGCTTAATAGTCTAATACCGCATTTATCTTTAGTTTCATTCATAGTTTTTTGTATTTATTTATGCATTCGTTTAAGAGCTGAAACCTTGTGCAGAAAATGAATGGCGTTGAGAACCATAAGGAATGTGAGACCTTGTGAGACGTACAGGCAGACACAGGTATCTCTTTCAGGTCCGCTTTTAACGGAATGCGGGTTTTCTCGTTAAATTTGTTTCAGGTATATAAGAAGCTCTGTGGTGTTGGAGGTGGAGCTAAGATCGGCTCCGCGGGGCGTGGTGTGGGAAAAAAGCCACCCGAAATCACACACGTACACAATCAATGTGAATCATTACGGCTCCAGATTCCCGCTGCTGTTCCCAAACTTTAAAAACTAAACTTTCATGTAGGACAATGCCATTTTGCTCCACATTATAAAAAAAGAAAAGCGTCGACAGCCAGAGCAGCTGACGATCTGCCCTTCTGATTGGAAGAGAAAGTAGATCAGCTCATTTAAATGCCTGCCCTGCTATAAAGAACTTCCCAGGAGACCCAGCTTATGGACAGGAAGGCGGAAGACAAGAACATTCACAAAAGCCCCCAAAAATTAACAAAAAAACACATAATATACCACCCTGCACTTCAACGCAAAAAGATTCATTTTTGAATGTTAAATGTGTGACTTTTGGTGTGTGACCAATGGTCGGGGGAAATGGGTTCAGCTTTTAGGGAGGTTTCTATGACCTTCTGAAACCACAGGGCCAGTCACACATGGTTGGTGGAGCCTAGATGGGAGGCAGGTGTACGGGTACGGCTGCCTCTGAGCTCCAGGGCCAGCAGGGGTCGCCGTGTCATTGGCGACCTCCCCAGCACACCACCACAGCTGGAGCCTGAGTCTCACCCAGGCGGGCTGAGCGCACGGGGAGAGAGAGGGAGAGTAGGAGAGAGCGAGGGAGAGTGAAAAAAAGTAGGGCACTATTATCTGGCCTCTTTTTTCAAACAGGAGACTGAGATTTGTGTGCAGAAAAGCTGGAGTGAAGAGGCGACAGCGGGCACTGAGCAGACGGCCCCAGGACGCCACAGACACTCCAGGAAGAGGTGTGAGCAGAGAGCCCTGGATCTCCACCCACGGGCCTTGAGCTCAGGGAGCCCCAGCCTCGCTCGCACCCGGGCCCCTTCCCCGGCACCGCCATGTTCCAGGATAAGAAGACCAAGGTGAAGATGACCTTTCTGGTCATTCTGGGGGGCATCTCCGCCATGTTTGTGGCCGTGGTGTCGGACCACTGGGCGGTGATGAACGCCCGGGTGGGCCACCTCAACACCACCTGCGAGGCGGCCCACTTTGGCCTCTGGCGGCTCTGTAAGAAGAGCATCTTGGTGACGGTGGAGGATTCTGGGGGCTGTGGTCCCATGAGCCTCCCTGGAGGTAAGAGCATGGCTTTTCTCAGCCCTGTGGCCGGGCCGACGTAACAGGTGTGCGTGCTTAAAGCCGGTGATCCCACTGACCATTCCTAAACCTGCTCAGCATGTTTACTAGTTTAATGAATGCTGTGGTTAATTACCAGTCAAGACAGTCTGACTCAGGGCAGCAATCACTCTTCCTCTTCCAGGGCATGAACTAAAATCTGTTTGACAGCTCAGTTCCTCAACCACCATGCCACCTACAGTATAGATTGTGTCTGAACATGTTTGTCGTGAGCTTTCTGCAGTTTCTGAAATATCAGATTTTATTTCCAGGGTAAGAATGTGTATTTAAACTGCCCGTTAATATGTTTTATGTGGTCATATTGTCATATGGAATTGTACATATACTCACTATCATGTATATATTTGTCAGATCAGGATCTATAGTTTGATGTGACGCTAATGCAGGTGTCATTTGTCATTTGAGGGAGCGAAATTGTTCTGTGAATGTAATTCTACTGTCCTCAGATCTATTGGTGGACTGCTGTTGAACTCTTGATGATGATACTTAATATGGACACAGATAATTAAATCAGTGTCAGTATCCCCCCCCCCCCTGCACGTGTATGAAGCCCCATAGCTAGGGTCAGCTAATTCTCCTGGCCCATGTATAGCCCTGGGGGACCAGCTCTTGTCTGAGTCTGCCAGTTTAGCAGTTCTTACAGTACTTATGTGTATATCGTGTTATTTAATTGTCATTTTATTACTGCTGTATATATCTCTATGTATGATTTGCAAAGCGTTGGGTTGTTATTATTATGGGTTATTATTGATCTCAAGGCTTAGTTGTCTTCTGCCATAGTGTAGAACTGTCCAAGGAGACCGTCTTATTTGTCAGTCAGTATGATTGGCAGGCTGCCCTTTTATTCTAGAAGTAGGTGATTCCAGATTTTGCCCATACAAACCTAGATCTGAGCTCTCATTGGTCAGCTGTAGACACTTCTCAAGAATGGGTGTGTCCAAGCTGCAGACAGAATGCATTACAGGATTAAGGGTTGATGTGTAGTCAAAACCTAACACTTTAGACAAAAGAGTTTAGAGAGAAATACACAAAATCCATTTTTGTACTGGAGCCAGTGGAGTTCTTGTGTTCAGAGTAATAGGTTCTCCTATTGGTCACCCCATTAGACGAGGGTGACCACCTAATCCATGCCAGGATGCTTGGACAGGAAACTACCATTTCAATCAAAAGGACCTGGATTTTACGTAAGCACTGAGTTCTTTCTGTGCGCTGATTGGTCAGTCTCCTATAATCATGCATGTGTCACTGATGTTAATGTCTTTCAATCAAGGAAACAAGTCAATCAAAGCACAAGATGAACCTACATATTTAGCCAAGTGCAGGAGCCTTTCAGTTTTAAAGCAATTTGTAAAACCTGAAGTACCTCAAAGTGTTCTCCCTGACATGGATTATCTGCTCACCCTGCACCAAAGCGAGATCTTTACTTTTGTCTTAATGGACAATTGTGCACACAACATGAATAACGAGACATGACAGGTCTGTTAAGTTATGACAAGACTGTTGAGAGTCATGTCAGCTTTACAGAGTCATGACCTAGTCTCCATGCCCCATTTGCACACTGCCTGTGGTTGTGACACACCTTTCAGTCACCGATGTGCAGTGTAGTGAGACACTTAGTGCGAGCAGACTTACTGAAATGCAAAGCTTCACTGCTAAACAATTTTAAAAGCTGCATTAAGCACATGTTAATGAGGATGCATCATACATTAATAATCTGGTTAGGGTCTTTGTTTCCTTAAGCATATTTTAAAGGTTAATCTCTCAGAATTTCCATTGCAAAGAAGGAAACCAGTCTTTTGGTCCTGGTGTGAAGTGCCTGGTAGAAATGTTTGAACTGTCTTTTCTTTATCTTTCTTACAGCCAAAAACTGCTCTTACTTCAAACATTTCACTTCAGCAGAGGAGGCAGACCTTTTTGAAGTTGAAACCCAGAAAGGCAGGTCACGTTTTATTTTATTATACCTTTTCAGGCCAGAAAAGAGGTTGGAACAGACATCGGAACACAAATGGATGTTTTGCTATTGATGCCAATTTACGGTCTTCACTCCAAATTTTGGAGAAGGGCAGTGGTAGCCCATCAGTGCATTTACATGCTAACACGACACGTCGGTGTCCTACGCTGCAATGCACGCGCCATTACGGACAGGCGCGGACCCCCTCACGTGTCTTACAGAACCGGGACCGACACATTCCAGAAGCCCGAACCCAAAACGAACAATACCTTCTATTCAACTTTAAATTTTATTAAATTTAAGAGACTATGCGAAAAGTAAAAGCATCATACCTCGGAATATAATCACTGTCATGACGTCATTGTAAAATTTTGGAACGTGTACACACATTTTCCACATTCCATTTATTTTAATCTTACAACAAATGTAAAATAATTTACTGATTACCACGCATTAATGTTTTCTTCACGTCCAATTACATGTTTCAATGTAATTCAATATACGATTGGTTTTAAACTTGACGTGAAATGGGTTTGAGTTCAGCACGCTTGACTTCCTTCCTTCCTTCCTTCCGATCACGCTTCCCCCAGAGTACAACATTTCCGCGGCGGCGATCGCCGTCTTCAGCCTGGCCTTCATGATGCTGGGGACCCTCTGTCTGATCGGCTCCTTCGGCAGCGGCAGGGACTATCTGCTGCGCCCGGCTGGCATGTTCTTCGCCTTCGCAGGTAGAACCCCTGAAAAAGACCAAGCATTTGATTAATTGAGCCGATGCCGGTGGTAACAGCTGCGTGCACGTGTGGCGAGGCCGCTATTACCAGCTGGTCTCACCCCGGGAGTATTTAGGAAGGCGTTGGAAGTCTTGGCCTGTAACAGAGTTGCAAAAACACATGCATTTAATTAAATGTATTTCTATTCCACGTGGTATATTTATTATACAGAACTGCCTCCTGTAAATTAATTTCGTCCTCGTTGAAACTGGCCTACGTTAGACCTAAATCTTTCTGTGGATCTGCCCCAAACCCCTGGCCCGGTGCATCAGGTCTATGCATAATCATCTCCGTGGAGGTGATGCGCCAGTCCGTGAAGCGCATGATCGACAGCGACGGAACCATCTGGGTCCAGTACTACTACTCGTGGTCGTTTGCGTGCGCCTGCTCCGCCTTCGTGCTCCTCTTCCTCAGCGGCATCGCCCTGCTCCTCATCTCCATGCCCCACGTCCCCCGCAATCCCTGGGAGACCTGCACGGACGCCGAGCCCGAACCCGAGCCCCTGGATTAGGACACCAAGGTACCGCTTCAGTAGCGTCGCTCTTAATTCTAACAGTCTGATGACCCCCGTAACACATACAGGGCACTACTACCGAGCAGCAAACGCCGCTCTAATCGCAGGCTATATTGGTGTGTTAGCTGTTCTCCAAAGCACCACTCGTGATTTATGCTGTCTAATTTTCGCTTTACGTTTAAAATTATGCCACGCACCTTAGCGACACACAGACAACGCATCAGCTCTTTCTTAGGGTAACTTGTGCGCTGTACTGAATGCGGCGGGCCGTGCCACGTGGGGTGTTAATCACATCCATAATGTCCTTTCCTATCACTATTCTGTGTCTGTGTGACAGGTGATTCACGGCAAATTAGCGCAGGAGTCCACATGTCCTTCTGTAGTGGCAATCGCGCAGAAACCGTAGCCTTAAATAATTAAGAGACGGCAGGCTAGCGCCCTTAGAGACTAACGTGAGATGCCGGTCTGTTACAGCTACGCAGCCGCAAAACCTTCCTCATCTTTAAATGTAATTCTAGCAGCTCTTTAATTAATCGATCATACTTTAATACACTTTAATAAATAACATATTTTTCCCCAATAAAAAATAGCTTACTTATAAACTGTTTCTGTGATACATAACCTGTATGTCATGAGTATGTTTTTCAGAGTGAATGTTTATTACAGCTTAAGTCGAAGAGTATATTTTTATGTTTCATTTATAAAATCGGGTAAAATTCCGCTTTCCAGCCGTTCTTTTTAAGGTACCGTCCATTTTGAGTCCTCTGTAAAGATTCGGATTGAATCCAGTGTTAACAATCGCTTTTTGCTGGTTTTTGACAATAAAAGCAGTGCTCGCACGTGGTAGTTTTCGGGGTGGAAATGATTCACGAGGTATTTCTTTTTTTTTTTGATAGCTAAGCAACCTAAGTGCAAATACCGTTCGCTTTCAACAACCGACATGCAAGAATTGTGTATTTTATTACAGTTTTTAAAAGTATAAGTAAAACGGCTTTTGTATTTTTGACAAGCAACATTATTCTGTAGCTGATTCTTTTGATACAGTGTTTTAGTATCCATCCTTTGCATCAGGTCAGTTTCTCGTCCAGATGTGTGTGAAAAGGGCAGTGACAAACTGTTTATGATGTCCATCTTACACTGGATTTTCCACTGAGAAACTGGAGGTTATAGCTCTATAAATGTGCTACCAAACTATATATTATAAATCATGACAAACTTATTTGTACACTTAAAATTTATGTAACCAAAGTGTTTTAATGAAGATACATTTATTGTGAACATACAATTATCTTTTATTATTGTACTTTAAAATAAAATTATTCCATATATGCAGAATCGCTTTCTGTATTTTTTTGTTTACTCTGTGGAACATTCTAGGATGTTACAAGGTAGGTTATGTAAAATGTTAACAATTCTATCATAAATGTATCATTGACTGTTTAGTTATAGTAATGTAACAATTTATTTCATAGGTCTGCAAGAAATGCTTTTCAGAATGTGCATCTCTGAGCTGTCCGAAATCATCCTCAGGCATTTGTGTTTTTATAGACTGTCACTGACGGAGATATTGTGATTTTATAGACTGTTACTGACGGAGATATCATTGTCTTATAGACTGTCACTGACGGAGATATTGTGATTTTATAGACTGTCACTGACGGCGGTATCGTGGTTTTCCAGACTGTCACTGACAGAGATATCAGAGCCCATCCTTTCAGCCTTAATGGCAGCAGATGAGTTCAGAACCAAGGACAGCATTTAACTGCAATAAGAGATTTAGCACCATGGACAGTGTCCATCTCTCTCAGGCCAAAAACACCTTGGGCATATGAATCAACAAGCCCGCTGCTCCGTATGCCCTAAGCCAGTGGCAGAGGCAAATCGCTGATGCTTAGGATCCCGATGGTGCGGCGTGCTTGTATTGCCATGTGGTCTCGCCGTGGCAACGGACAGGAGTCTGTGCTTCAGAACCGGTCTCTCACTTTCCAAGACAAGCACTGTCAACCATCACTGGAAAGAGAGAGAGAAAGAGAAACTGTAGATGTAGCACGGGCAGCTACTGCATTGCAGAAATAAACACAAAAATACATGTGGCTGTTTGCCCCCCCCCCCCCCCAGATTTACAGGGTTATTAAATAAATGGCAGTTTGCTGTAAAATGTCTGGCAAGAAGCTGGTGTTTGACTGGTGTGAAAAGACCTGAGTCACTCCGCTGGGAACTTCTGCCCGAGCAGACCGACTGCAGAGGCTTTGGGCTGCTGTTCACCGAGGCCCCAGTGATCTCGGGGGGGCCGCTGTCCTGCCTGCGTGGCCTGTATCCGCACTGACAGGACAGACAAACTGGGCTAGAATCAATTTTGGGTCAGTCGAGAAAATATTACTTTGTACTAAGCTGGGCTGTTCCCTCACCTCAGGTTCTGAGTCATTCTGTACTCTCACAAAGCCCTCAGATGTACTAAGCTGGGCTGCTCCCTCGCCTCAGGTACTGAGTCATTCTGTACTCTCACAAAGCCCTCAGACGTACTAAGCTGGGCTGTTCCCTCGCCTCAGGTACTGAGTCATTCTGTACTCTCACAAAGCCCTCAGACGTACTAAGCTGGGCTGTTCCCTCGCC
>JAODKN010000045.1:3005044-3028638 GCA_026774425.1 Petrocephalus zakoni
ACTGAGTCATTCTGTACTCTCACAAAGCCCTCAGATGTACTAAGCTGGGCTGTTCCCTCACCTCAGGTACTGAGTCATTCTGTACTCTCACAAAGCCCTCAGATGTACTAAGCTGGGCTGTTCCCTCACCTCAGGTACTGAGTCACTCTGTACTCTCACAAAGCCCTCAGACGTACTAAGCTGGGCTGTTCCCTCACCTCAGGTACTGAGTCATTCTGTACTCTCACAAAGCCCTCAGATGGACAAATGTTAATGGTAAGACTGAAATTTCATAAGGGGGAAAAAACATTATAGCTGCTTTCAAGTATTTTTTTCTTCGTGTGCAGAAGTGTATTTAATGGCAAAAAAGATTCCTGTGATGGGATTCAGAGTCCTAACATATCCGTCAGTTAAATAACTACAATAGTCTAGTTATGCATTTCTTATTACAACAACATTTTATTCTGTGCATTTAAAAGTTTATTAAATGGAAAAAATGACAGGTTGGTTCCATCTAGTGCCCGAAGAATTTATTGCAAAGTTTAACACAATTATACCAGCCTGTGAGCTTTGTAAATGTATGACGACCTAATCAGGTTTCACATATTAAATTTAATTACCCATTGTAGAATGCTTCTGAGCAAAACACAATTACTATAGTTGAAAACTGCAATTTCAAGGTCACAAAATTAACAGCATTATGAATTCAGACAGTGTCGTGACTATAACGTGTGTCATTGTAAGATGCGGCTTCTCTGATTCCGCTTCTGTAAATAAATTGGTAGCTGTGGCACATTCACACGACGCCGCCAGTGCATGGCTAGCACGAACGGACGGCAGAGTCGACGGCTGCGTGTTTATTATGAGCCCTTGGGGATTTAAAGCCCCCCCCCCGGACGATTTCGGGTCTCTCTCTTCAGAACCGGAAATTCTGCGCGTGGGGCTCGTGCCTGCCGGCACAGCGGGCACTGCCCGCGCGCCCTCTGGTCCTGCTGTAAGGTTAGGCCGCTTATCCTAGTGACGACTGCAGGGGGAACTCCGGCCTGTGCCAGGATGCACAGCACATGGGGCAAGGCTGTAGTGGCACACCCCCAGTGGGATGCCGGTTCATTGCAGGGCGCAGCACGTATGCACTCGTGCATTATGGGTAATGTAAAGACGTCAGTTAACCTTACTGCATATGCCTTTGGACTGTGGACATGTAAGGTTGAGGCATTTTACACAAACAGAGCAAGGGGAGTTCTTCAACTCTGAACCCCTAATTTTGGCTATATCAACGTCTCCCCGGCTCCCAGGCTATAGTGAGTAAACAGTGAGCGTTAAAGTGACCCAAACAGCTCGATTTCACCAATCTACAATTGTAGTGCTTTGCACGGCCGGGTTGTCTAGTGACTACCATCCTCCAAGGAACCACAGCGACTCACCACTTGGAATCTGACCCTGTAACCCAGTGTCCAATACCCCCAGCTCCTTAATCACTGTGCAGCGGCACTGCCAATATGACGGACAATTTGTGAACACATACATCTCCTTGGTTAAAAAAGAACATGAATAATTCAGCACTCATTCATAATTTATAGACTCACTGTAGGCTCTCTCTGTTCGCGAGGTGTCTAACGGAGGACAGCTTACAGTATTCCTCTGGTCACCAAGCAACAGTTACGCTTAGGCAAAAAACACTGACTTCAAAAAACCAAATTACGTATTTTGTCTCTTGGTCAGTTGGCTTACAATGCCTTTTAACCGGACTATCATAGTTTCCACGTTTTATGCTAAATAATACTGGAAACAGCACTGATTTTCTCATGTAACCTCGGATGTATAGCCGCCAGGCTCCTGCATGACCTGGACCTGGAGGTGATCAAAACAGGAGATTAGGACTGAGGCAGGAAGCCGGGCCACATCTTCTGCGTCGCCATCCTGGTTTTTTTTTTTTAAAACAGACCTCAAAATTGCAGTGAAATAGAAAATGGCGTGTAAAATATTAGACATGCAGGTTGCCTTTAGAAGTTCCAGTCACATTTAAGGCGACACATTTAATTAAGCTGCTCCGTCCAAATCCCTAATTAAGGAGGACCTCCATGCAGGCATGCCGCACACCTCCGCGGCGATGGGGCTATTTATTCCTTGTTTATGTCTCTGTCACAGCCAGCCGCTCATTACTCATGTACTCTTTGTTAGGAGTGACAATTACCGCTTTATTTTTGTATACCTGGGTCGGTCATCGCTGTGTTTGCCTACGTCGTGTTATTCGCAAAGATTCTGTATGTTGAACAGCGCTGCTCCATGCCTTTTGACTAGGAATGGAATAGCCGACCTATTTTCCTGATTAATAATCAGGTCATTTTCCCTGTTTCACTGCAGATGTTTTGCTAATATGTTCTTAATTAGCCCGCAGTTGTTATTTTGTATATTTTTTTGTTGAAAAGGTGTTTTTCATAGAAATATCTAAAGTTTTAATATAAGCCATTGATGTGTGTTGGTTAATAACTCAGTTGCTACGCTGGAATACATTACAGTTTAAAAGAACGTGAACTCTGACTTGTTAGCTGAGAAAATGTTCATATTTTCGTTATTGTCTTTGAAAATCTGACTCCAAAAGCGAGATGTGGGCATAAAAAAACAGTTTGATCAGTTCTTCTTGCATCATAGGCACTCAGACATAACGGAGGAGGTGAGGGTCATCCCGCCGAAAGATGAACGTCACAAGCCGCGCCGGCCGTGACCTGACAGCATAAAGGGTCCATTGTATTCCGCAGAGACGTCAAAAGTTAGACGCTACAGTGATCAAACACAGCCGACACCGAAGAAAACAATTCTCTGATGTTGCTGGCACTTCTGACATTTCAGGTCGTCAGTATTAAAACTCTTAATTAAACAGTGGCGGCGATTTCCCAGTGCGAACCGATACATTAAGCAATGAAACCCATACTGTTAATTATATTTATGTGGATTGCTGATGTCCTCTTTGAAACTTCAATAGACTTATACAATAGCAATATTTTATGTATGCTTGTATGGTATGTTTTATTTATTAATTAATTAGACGTGGAACAAGGTTGCATCGACAGCGGATACAAAACGAAAATACCAAACGCGTCTAAAACAATTTACTTACATAATAATTGAAATTATTATTCAAATTTACATTTTTAATATTTTGCGAATATAATGTGATTTTATATGGCAACCGCATCAAGCCTTAAAAGCAGATCGTTTCTGACACCTTGTGGCGGAATACTGACACTGCAAGTCAAGTCTATATTGAAACTATTGAATTTTGAAACCTCCTACGTGCAGGATCTTTTCATTTCATTTTTTTGTCACCGCGTGGCGCTTAACTTAATCGGATCTTCATGGTTACAACCTGGATGCCTGGATCCTATCCCATTAAGTACAGGACACAAGGCCCACATGCACCATGAATGTAAGTTGATGATATACTTGGTCTTGACAGATTTTTATAGCTCATAATGCCAGCGTTGTAGGTTGGCGTGGCCCTCTATAACCCCTCAATACTGATTATTGTATATGTGATGAGAGATATCTAGTCATAGATTTCAGGAGGAGTCATTATTATTCAACTCTGCCAAGATGATGTGACCTCCTGGTGACCCCTACTACGTCTTCTGACTGAATCTTTAGTTCACAATGACGAGTTCATTGTTGTGGTCACTTTGAGTCTCTTCTGTATATTGCCTGTTGGGTTCTGATCCTTTTACCTTTTTTATCCCATTCATTGGGGTCAGTCAAAATATTTCCAAAGTATGATAAGCTTCAATCTATTCAGCTCTGCTGTGACTGGGCTGTTGTGCATTCTAACAAATCTTCAGCAGCACCAGAGGTCAAAGACATCAATACTTTCTCTTTCTTGCTTCTTTGTTGTCCACCTTCCATGTCTATAAATAGTCACCGAAAATGCAATAATCTGAATGGAGTAACTGATCTCATGCTGCATCACCGGCTATTACATAAACTCAGCGCAAATGAATACAGGCCTGTGTCCTGCTCTATACCTTTCTGCCAGGCCAATTGCAAAGTAATTCAGAAAGATGTAAAATGAAGATGATCACGCCGGCTGTTTCACTACGATGTAAGACGTAACACCCCATCTCCTGGCCTTCCTTGGAACACCCCCCAAGCTGACCATCCAAGCAATCAGGGCCTGTGGCTCCCAGAGAGGCCGAATGTATGTTTGGCTGGTATGTGTTACCCATGTGTGTGCAGAACTCTCAAACTAAGTACTCAGAGTATATTCATGACTGTGCATTTCAGTTAAGCAAAACTGTTTTCAACAAAAGTGCAGGTTTAAATGCCACGGATAATTACTGTACTCATTACGTCAGATTGCAATGAAAACGGATGTAAATGCCTGCAGACGTGAAGTTTGAGACATCTGGCATGTAGCTTCTGGACAGCATGTACTAACATACTAACATGGCTCATTTCCTCGTCATGTGGTGAGGGCTTATTGGATTATTTTACAGCAGCAGATGTGAAACAATTAAGCATCCCTAAGAGGCAGTATGCCAGTTAGTCAAGCCACACATGACAGGGACTTAGAATCACTTAGGTTACACTTGCAAGTAATATGCATCTGCAAACCACTGAGCAGGACCTCTGCATGCAACCCGGTTTGGACCCCTGAGTTTTTATTAATGAACAATAAACAGCCCAGCAAATGAGATGTGACTGACTTGCATTTCCATCTACCTGATTCACATTTTACTTACACCTGTTCAAATATTGAGAATTCTCACCCTGTCCACCATTGTGATCCTTACGTAATAAAATAAATACAATTTTGTGATGGAGAAAAGGGCTATTTATAACATAGGTGTAACTGGAATCTTATTCTTTGAGCCCTTTCAGTCCACACAGAATAAAATGAAGTCCATCATTCTTGCCAACTATCCCAAATTCCAGAATTCACTGTGGGCATGTTTGTAAGGGTGCTGACTTGATCTTGCTCCATCACACAGCTTTTGGAACGTGCCGGCTGTCAGGTGACCCTCCTCTAATACCGCCATTTTCATCTACCGGAGACACCCAATGCATGTGTTCAATGGTACCAAACAGTTTAAGGATTTCCGCAGTTCTGGAGATCACGTCCTTCTCTTTTGTCTGGTGAGCATGGAAAGTATTCTAGACTTAAGTAAGAAAGGGATCAGATTTCAACACAGACGTCAATTTGCGTGTGTTTCACTGAGTTTTATGATTTTCTCCAGGCTCAGCAGATCAGACTGTTTTCAAACTCAGGGGAACAGTACCTAAAGGCATCAAACACACTCACGCAGCAGGACAGGGTACCCAACCAGAATTCCTATGCAACACGTTCTCCAAGCATTACATGCGAGTGTCCCGCAACATGCAAACAGCACAATCACTCTATAATGGATAACTGACAAAGGTGGCCGCTGTGGAAGGACATTCGAGAGTTTTACTTGCTGCTGTAGGCTGCTCTTACAGGGCGCACCGCATATGATACACAGTATGACCACGCACCCCACTCTCCAGCTCCCTCTGACTGCTGTGCCGGGAACACATCATGCATGCAGGTGTTAGCTGGTCAGAGAAACACCTGCCAAAAATCCCACTCATCACTTTTTCCCAGTTGGCCATGGAATTGCATTGGTTAGTGAGTCAGATAAGAACAGGCATTCTGACAGGCTTATATGTCCATTTTAAAACACATTCGTTGCATATTTCAGTTTTTCCCCCAGATGGTCCACAGGCAGAACAACAATAACTGTGAAAAGTTTGTGTAACTTAGTTTATGAATGACAAGATATCTCCATTCTATCGCAGCTCCACACCCTTCTCCTGGAAGAACTTGGTCTGGATCTTCAGGATATTAATCACCTCCAATTCAGGTATCTTTTCCGGTTTCTCCGTTTCGCTCCGTGAGTTTTGCCAGGGCTCTCGTAGCGCTCCGGCTGTCAAATTTCCGCCTTAGGCTGCGGAAGGAAACGCAGCAAGGGCGGAATTCTTCCTCAAACTTCAGGCTACTTGGTTAATTTAATCAAAATTCAACATCGTTAGCACGAACAGCTTATACTCGCAATTAAAGACAGGCCTACTTCCATGCTCGATTTCCAACAACCTGCTGATTCCGTCTTTCTTGAAAGGGATATTTAAATAACATAGGCCTACCGTACAGATATTACGAGTACACTTAACAATTACTGCCTGTCATGCGCATTTTTTAAGTTCAATTTATAGGATATTATCCTTTACGACGACAAGAAGCAAGTATTGACTTAGGTTTTTCCGATAAGAATCGGGATTATGCCCACAATGTTTTTTTTATTATTATTTTTTAATTATGCGCACAAATGACCTAATTTACCCTGAAATCGACGCCGCGGGAGAGCTGAACACGGCCCAGGATATTCCTATGTCATTTTAATAAGCTCTTAATTAGATGTGTTTAAAGCGATGTTACAGCTGGCGGCATTTGGCGAGGTAGCCCACGTTTGTTTCTGCTGGATAGTGGGGGAAGTCTGATGGGTTTTCGGGTGGTTTTTGACAGCCCGATTTGTCTGTACCTTTACCGGCGGAGCTGCTGGTGATGAATGGGGGCCGCCTCACGGAGGACCAGCTGCAGGCGCGGTACCCACCCAGGAGTCCCGAAGAATCTTACGCCTTTCAAATGCCCGTGTTTCGAAGTTTTTGCCTTACTTTTATTTACGGCCAAGCCTTCTGCAGTCGAACAAAAATGTAATCCTTATGCGGAACACACTGTGGATGCACTATTATGATGCGTAGCCTAATGTATGCCCGGGGTTCTTACAGGTTTTAAGATGCACAGTGTATTTAAAATACCGTACCATATATACCTATGTGTGTGTATATATACATATATACTCACACACACACACTGCTACCATATATAATGACACCGAGCCGCATATTCCGGGATGCCATTGCAATATGAGCTACAATAGCAGATGCTTTTCATCTACGGCACTAATTGTTTTAAATTATCGACACGGAAATGTAACTGTATAACACTAGGATGAAACGGAAACGGGAAAACCGTGTAAGAGGTGTAAGACGTAGAATGTTTTACCGAATGTTAATTGTGCTTTATAGAGAGCGTCAGAGCATGAATATCACCGTCGTATCACACCACCTCTAAAAGTTTTTTTTAAGAAAAGGAGCGTCTTTATTTAGATAAGTGTTCCAAGGAAATTAGTATTGACATGACATATTTGGAAAAAATAAATAAATAAACAAGCGATCACCTTCGGCAGCAGAGTATTTGTGTTCTTTCTCTAGGTCGTGACGATCGCACGGATGCTCCCGCGGGGTCCTTGGCCGGTCCCCCGCAGCTTCTGAATGACATCTCCCTGGCGGAGCGGAGGGAAACGCCGTGTCCTGCATGCTCACGAATAGCCGCTCACTCGTACGCGGGCAATCACAGCGCGCCTCTTTGCTCGGCTCTCTGCCTCTCCACCGCACTTTTGCGCCCGCGTGCCTTAACGTTCCGTCCCGTTCTTTTCCGTTCCGCTCCGCGTGCACGCGATGCGCCGCTTCCCCCCACGGAGCAGTCCCTGATCACACTTTGAGTGCGCTATCCAGCCTGGCTGCTTGCGACGCTCTTTAAACACATGATCGAGCCCGAGGGGGACATTGCCTTTAAAGAGCATTTTTAAAAAGGTCCGTCTTTGCTTTATAAACCACTGCTGCGCACAATATCGGAACTTCGGAAATTGCATAGGCTCTGAACACCGCTGGAACTGCCAGGAGAATATGCTGATGAAGGAATACCGAATATGCATGCCGCTGACGGTGGAAGAGGTAAGGTGTGCTTTGTATATTAGCCGAATATGCCTTATTTTCAGTAACCGCGATATGCTTAAGTAATTGTGTTGTGTAATATTTCAGCCTGCGCTTTAGACTTTTGCTCTGCCCATGGATTTATGCAAATGTTTTGTTTATCTACTGAAGGTTATTTTTCTTATTGTTTGCACCGCATAGGTAATATTACTATTGTGTTACGTGAATGGTTGTTGCACAGTAAATAGAGAGCGGTAAAACTGACTAATTGAGGCTGATATTTGGGCAAAGTATCTCGCTGCTGATATTTCGTGTCAGATAACATCTGCCCATGTAATTTCCTAAAGATGAAAAGGGTTACACTGTGCTTCGTAATGTTTATAACGTATTTTTCCGTGCTAGAAAAGAAGAAAGAGTATATGTATAGTACAAGGGTTGTTTTCCAAATGCATTTTGATTCGATACTTTTCTGACTTCAACGTTTATTTTTAGTTTTAGCCTGGAGCTGTCACCCCGAATCGGCGTCGTTCCCGTTGTGAACTTGAATATTCTATTTGGCTTTTGTATTACAGAGCAAGGCCACATGCTGGCGCTGTCGGAACTTAATCATTCGATGTAAGCGAATTAAAATTGATCTTTGTTAAAACGTTCACAGGGGATAATTTCTTTGTCACGTAGTTAGTTGCTTTGTTCACACAATACACGCGAAACACCAAAACTACATGTTTCATTCCAGGCTTTTCAGTGACGCGGTTCCAGTGTTATGTGCTAAGCCGCATTGCATAAAAATGTATTTATAAACCTGTAAAAACGCAGCAAAAATGTCTACTGGATTTAAAACCTACTGGATCTGTTTCGGTGACGATGGCTGGGGGGGTGCGCTTGTGATGTACAGGACACTTTCTCAGGTGGTCTCCGTGTTGCGCTATAACCACACGCCCCTTGGCTGCTTCTCATGCGGACTGGATCCCATCACGCAGCACCGGCTGCTCTGCCATAAAGTGCGGCATCATTTGCTTTTACTATGCGGCTGAATGCGATCTTTGGGGGTCTCCGCGGGAGTCCGTTTCAGCTCCCTAACCGTTCTCCTCGCTTTGGGATGATGATAGTCATTATGGCGAGGACGGCAGGTGTCCGTATTTTGCGGTGGCTAAACAATCTGGCCATAACACCTAAATGAAATGATGTTTATGGCCTGAAAGAGGGATCCTGGACCCTCGGCATCACTGGGCCCCCATTGTCCTCCCTCATCTCTCTGCACGCTGTATCTTTGCACGTGTTTATTCAAACTTCTCCATGGGCCTTATTCCGGACTATATATAGGCTCCCGACTTAACGGTGGGCGTTTTGTTTTGTTTCCATGGTGGTGTGGATTATTTTGCTATGGAAAATAGCGTAAAGGTTGCCATTGAAAATAGACCCAATGGAGGTGCCGATATTAAAATAACTATTTGACGTGCTTTTTGGAAACTACCATATGTGAAAAGATCTCTAAAGGCAGCCAACATAACTTATTTTTACCAATATTCACGTTTTATCTATGATCTGCGGCCATACCCATATTAGTCTTGTGTGTATTTATCATTTTCAGAAAGTATTAATAATTAAATATTTTACAGAAATGTCTTAAACAATCTCAGGAGCGTGCATTTCTGTTCTCAGTAGAAGAGCTTTGTTTGCATCGCACGGTTTCTCGATTTCTGACGGGTGGATACTCGCAGTGTATATTACTATCTGCCTCCTGCGCGTCAGCCACACTCTGATTTATAATAATTTTGTGGATGAGAAATTGTGTATCATGTTGGTAAGAGACTGAACATTGGCTGCGTTTGTGTAGAAGGATTCTCCTTCGGAGCGTTAAAAATCAGCTACGTCATAATTTAATAGCCGCTTAACGATAAGTAATGACCTGGGGACCGAACTGCTGCACTTGTTACGCTAGCTGAAATATAGCAGGAGCATGTTGCATCAGTGGCGGACGCGTCTTCCATGTTAACAGGAGGTGGCGGGGAGACGGCAGCGAGTGCAATCAGCGGTCCTGGCCGTGCTCCCAGCCTGCGGGTGCGGGGTGCGGGGTGCGGCGGGCAGCCTCGCCGGGACGCGCCGCCCAGCCCCGGGCCAGCTCGCTGATGAGCGCCTGAGGAGATCCGCGACGTTTCGGCCTGAGATCGCTCTGCGTCTTGATTAACTGAAGACCGTCTGCATCATCCGCCCCCCCATGACATTTCTGTATTGATGCAGACTGGAGGGTCGCGCACCACTGTGATTCACAGCCGGGAGTGTATTTCCCAGCCTCCTTTATTGTTCTTAATTAATGTGCATAGATCGACCGAGGGTTTATTAACAAGCAGCCCCCTTATTCAGCTACCCTAATAAAACGAGAGCACGCAAATGAGCGAGGTGTCCCAGCACCGAAGAGCACTCCTGCTTGGCTGTCCTCCCACTCAAGGACAATGAGTGCGTCTGATGGGCGCTGTATAATTACCCCCCCGCTTTTGGGACCCCGGGCCCCTGTGGAGTGTGTCAGTGAATGGGTGTGTGCGGGCAGGCCACCCCAGCAGTTCCCGAACAGATCCACTGTGTCTTTTTGGAAAGGGGGGCCAGCGCCCGGCTAAACTTTCTCTGCGGTTAAAACAAAAGGGAGCGGCAGGGCGCAGATGGTGCCTACAGCCCGGCTTTCGAGCCCCATCTGCCGCGCACTCCCGCTAAATCGCAGGTTTCTAAAGTGTCGCTGCTCTCCGATCTCTAATCTGCCCTGCGCAAGCCGAGGATATGATGCTACGTTTCCTTTTATGCGGAGCGATGGGCTGTAAAGCCCCCCCCGACCCCGGCCCACTAGCAACAAGCATCTTGCGAAAATACCCCTGTTAACATGTCATAAGCCATCGCAGAATTAAAATGAGACCCAGGGCAGTTACTGATTTCGTTCATGATTTTGCTGATTTTTATGAGTTATACGGCGCTTCAAAGGCCTTGGAGCAAAGTTAATTAGCATAACCAACACATTTTAGTGCAGGAACCATGTGTTCGCTTTTTTTAAAGTGTCAGTGAATTACACCAATAGCGAGTGATTATTGCGGCCTTCCTCTAAGTGTGTGGACACAGTCATGAAAACAGGGCGGCCAGCTAGACTGTAATTTGTTTGTGAAACATAGGAAGGCTTCTCACCTGGGATATACTGACAGACAGGAGTATGGGTGTCCTTGTCAGCAGGGTTATGGCTGTGATTTCAGTATTGGGGGCGATAGGGACCGATCTATTAAGTGACTGAGGCGAATCCGTCCTCACATGATTCTCTAAGGATGGCTTTAGTGCATCCTTGACATTGCCATACAGGAATTTAGTCTATTGTTTCAACATTAACAGAGGAAGCATGTAGTTTTATCAATCTACCAAAGTATAGCTGCTGCGTGACCTTTTCGAATGCCTGGAACGTCAGCAGTTGCTTGACAGCGAAGCAACCAATCGCAGCAGAGTAGAGTTTAGCGCGTCCCTTCCAGGGTCCCTCTGGCTGACCCAATCTCGCACCAATCATGTGACTGCGTGCAGAATCCCTTCCAACACCGCCTGCTCTGGGTCATTTATAAGTGTTGCCATAATCTGTAATGTGTGTGGAACTGAAATCCATTGGCTAAAAGTATTTTACACTTCGCTAAGCAGATTACACGACAACCAGATTCTCGCGTCAAATTCATTCATATTTTTAAAAGCAAAATCCTGGAAAATGGTGGCTGGGAAAACACCACTGTTTTTAATATCAGAGGGAATGTGTCCCGCCTATCTCCCCCTTGATTACCACTTATGTTTGTCAGACCCTGTAGCATCTGTAACATCACCCCTGGATTGGTTCCTGTAGCATCTGTAACATCACCCCTGATTGGTTCCTGTAGCATCCCTAACATCACCCCCGATTGGTTCCTAGGTCACTCTGGAGACATGTGGAACTTAACAGGTGTTCTCTAGGTATTTAGCCAACAATCCATTGGTATAATTGTTCTGAATATTGCCAAGCTTTCTCACAAACATAAAATATTGCTTCCCCAGTGAAATGTCTAAAAACATATATTTTCTTGGCCTGTGATTCTTGTCTTATTCTAAGAGCAGAGCCAGCAGCATTGGGTTTATAATTCTGGCTTTCCTGCTACCTACTGACTCACTGCTCTATTCCTGTAATTCATTCTCCACAGAAAGACAGACAGTAATGTAGTTAAGAAAATTAACCAGAAAATTAACCTTACTCCCATAAGCCTATCTAGGCAACGGAGTCACCTGAAATCACCCATGAATGCTGACCTAGGTAGTTCAGGTCCAGGGAGTAAAAGTCAGTTGAAAACCAGTTGAATAAAAAGAGTCACAGTCACAGAGTGCTCAACTGGTTGGTTGAAACAAAATCTCGATCTGGACTTTTACTCTTTGGATCTGAATCACCCACCACTACCTAGGAACAGATTGTTTTCAAAATTGTCACACTGAACCTGGAGTATAGTCGCCCTGTATCATGCCAATAATCTTTCCCGGCCACTTGAGTCTGAGGACCACACTGTACGCCATGCCCCAGAAGGCCAGCTGGGCGCCTGTTAGTGTTTTGGAGGGTGGTGTGTGGCTTTGTTGATTAGTGATCGGAAGGTTACTGGATCAGGACCCAGGACCCTGATCAGGGTAGGTGTGTAGGAGATGGATGCCTCGGTTCAGTGTACAGAGGAGTGCTTCCTAAAAACACCAGACTCCCTCTTGGCCCTCCCATTGGCAGCTGACACTCCGAGCCACCTGCGAGGTCGTTTACGTCAGTCTTGTGAGGGGGTGCTCTGCGGGCTTTTCTCACCCACTTCACGGGGAGAAGCCGCCAAACTCTGTGATGCTCAGCCCCCCCCGCACTCCAGTCTTCACCCTCCTCTGTCTCGTCACGCGTGAAACGTCTGCACTTTGGCAGCAAAGCTATCCACAGGCACACAGACTTCATGCTGGACTCCACCAGCAGTTAGATCACACTGTGTGTATTATTTGGACAGTGGTGGGGGGGGGGGGGTCTCGCTAAGTTGATTCAGAAGCAGTTACTGCTATGGGTGGGCAGTTACTGCTATGGGTGGGCAGTTACTGCTATGGGTGGGTAGTTACTGCTATGGGTGGGCAGTTACTGCTATGGGTGGGTAGTTACTGCTATGGGTGGGCAGTACACTGGTACCACATGCACCGTGGCATGGATTGCACAATACTCTTAATACCGTGAGGAGTCAACAGCCAAAGTATACAACAACCTATTTATAAAAAATAAAGCATTTTATTTTCTTCAAAGCTTCAGTTGTAGTCGGAGGACGTGTCCTTATATAATAAGCACACTCTGATGCCGGGTCACCATGCTGCTTTATGCAGATTTATCTTAAAAGAGTCTTGATCACATGGTCAAATGTCATGTGAGGCATTTATGTTTTTTTGGCTTATAGAAACCAGTGTCTGAAATGAAGGATGGTGGATTGTTTGTATACATACATGTGTGAGAGCAAATCTTGGAGTCTAGGTGCTGGTTCTGTACGTTTATCCAGCTCCCCTGAAGCATTTTTGGGGGGGGTGATGGGGCCCAGCAGAGATGTGATCATTCCACAAAGGTTGGGATTTAAAGCAGCAACCTTCTGAGCCCTAGCACAAAGGTCTGACCCACTGAGCCACACCACCGCAGAAAGGCTGATCGGATCGGATCTAATCTGGGCTTTTCCTGATCTTCTGACTGGGAAGTGTTTGAACATCATGTGCCCCTCCTCTCCATGTGATAAGGAGTCATCCAGCTGGCAGTGGATTAGATTTATATTTAGATTTCTACTCGGGAAGAGATGACCCAAAATACTGTAACTCAAAGGCACAAGCGCAAATGTGTGACGCGTTGCAGAAAAAAAACGGAATCATAAATATCCATCAACGTATTGATTTATGAACAGGGTGAAGTATAGAGAATATTGAATGAATGAGTGAGTGAATGAATGAATGAATGAATGAATTAATATAGTTACACTTATACAGAGCTTTACAGAAGCAGTGGGGGGCCACTTCCCCCACCCCCACTGTGTAGCCCCCACCTGGGTGATGCGACGGCAGCCATTCTGCACCAGGACTCTCACCACATGGTCGCTAAGGTGCTGAAGAGGCAGGAGAGAATTCGCCAATTATAGGGGATGATTAGGAGGCCAGGAGTGATAGGGCCAAAGTGGGCAATTTTAGCCAGGACATCAGGGCACCACCCCTACTCTCTCTAAATATGCCCAGGGATCTTTTATAACCTCAGAGAGTCAGGACCTCAGTTTCACGTCTGATCCGAAAGGTGGCACCGTTTTTACAGCACGGTGTTCCCAGCTGAACCATCAAACCATCTGGTGAAAACATACCTTAAGCTGGTCCGGCTGGCAGGCTGCATACTGTTTTTGCCGGTTAGTACCGTGTGACAGGGTGGTCTGTTTTAAAAGCTGTGTGTATTCTTTTGGCTACATCTCCATTTTAGAGTTTTTGGGGATTTTTTTAATACTATCTTACATAAAATCTCAACGGTGCCCAGAGAGGGCCTGGGACTTGCTATCTCCTACCAGCCTCCAAGTTCTCAGCGAGATCGTTTGGCCGGAAGGCGGACGCGTCCGTGGGAAGGAGCGAAATACCAGCTGTGTCTCGGCGCGAGCCCGAGTGTGCGGGTGACAATGACACGCCCGCCACCAATCCCCCCCGGGCCTTGGAGCGTTTCCCTGCTGGCTTTGTAGGCCTGAAGCTCTGAAGCGAGGAGCAGGGGAGGACGCGAGGAGCAGGGGAGGACGCTCGCAGCGGCAGTGGCACTGATCCCATGGCGGTCCTGTCAGATTTCTGCCGACTCTGATGTCCCTGAGTATGAAATGAAATCATACTGTACATGCGTGTTTCCCAACCCACTCCTTGGGGAGCCACTGATAGGCTCCCAGCTCCTGCCTCCAACTCAGATTAGGGAGGAGAGGGTGAAGACGTCTAAGAACTTCATCTGTTTGCATCCGGACTGTGAAATTCCATTCTGGATGGCAGGTGTGAAAAAGGCATTAATACGGGTAGTGGATGGGCTTCAGGGCCTCGCTTCGGAAACTTCCTGTGTGTCAGACTCCCGACGCGTGCCGGAGAAGGTGAGCCCTGCACCTCTGGATCTGACGCTGTGTTCCATTTGCCTCGGAGGTTGGAAGCCAGAGCTGGGAATGACGTCACACCCCAGTTATCCTGACTTCCGACTTGAGGTGGGCCGCAGCAGGAGCCTTCCTGCGTTCCAGCATGATTCGGGGGTAGCTGCTGCACAGGCCATGTTTATGCAGCGGACAAAGGTGACCGATGCACATTGTATCTCAATGCAGCCGCTGGGCTCTGCGACGACTCGGGCATTGTCCTCAGAGTGGCACCCCTTGCCAGTTTCCAGATGGCAGGGTCTGTGTTGGCTGATACTCCATCCTTCTCCATCCATCTTCATGATGAAGTAGATGTGCTCAAAGAGGTGATCAGATCTATGATTTTTATTGTACCCATCTGCTAATAAAAATGTTTCATTTTCAACGAGGGTCTGAATAATTTATAAACACTGAATAATTAAACAATTCAGTCGCATCCCTTTTTTCCTAAATGTGAGATGGAATTTGTAAAGCCAGTACGTAGCCCAATGAGAGTTAATCCTTTTTGCCCAGTTTAGTAACATCTTTCACCTCAAAGCTGACGGTCGTTTTGACAAATGCTCGTTTTCACCTTGATTTTCACGGGGCTTCCAGTGCGACGGTAACCTAAGAACGATCCGCCTGCTTCTCCTTTTGAAGTGAGCTCGGCCAAGTGACTCAGTCTTCTTGGTTTTGCTGAAAAAAATGAAGCTCTGATAGCTTTCATATATCTGATTTAATGGCTGGCATACGAGCGCCAAAACTGCAGGGTTACATAATGCCCATCTGCTGTGGAGCACCAGCGTGTACACAGACACGCACACGCACACACACACACAAGCACACGTTTAGGGAAGGCGTGGAGCACCAGCATGCAGACACACATATGGGGAAGACGTGCGGCTTTCTGCTACACTGCTCAATCAAGAAGTTTATTTTTAAAGTGGGAAAACAGTTATGTTGGACAGAGACGCATCGATGCTGGAATATCGATGATGCCAGAATAAAGGTTAACCTTGAGCTGCTGACTCAGTGAGTTGCTGGTGTTCTCATACAGCTGAATAAAGTCCCCCGTCTTGCTCGTAATATCTGTGAGGCAGGGTCCCTGAGGCTGAGTGCGGATGGGGGGGGGGTTGGCGGTAGGGCGGTAATTGTTTATATATCATCCATTTCTTTTCTGTAACCGCTTGTCCTGTTCAGGGTCTTTTGGGGGGGTGGTCTAGAACCTATCCCAGAGGCTCTGGGTGCACAAGACAGGAAATGACCCAGGGTGGGGTGCCAGCCCATCGCAGGATGCTCTCACACGCCGCTCACTCACAGATGCACACAGATGCGATTTGGTACCTCCAATTAAACTGAGCATGTTTTTGGACTGTGGAGAGAAACCCCAAAATGATAAAGGGAGAACGGTTTATATAACATATACACAGTATAGCGATTGCGGTGAGGCAGGAACCCGCCCTGGACGGGGGGGCCAGTGCTTCGCGGGTGTGCAGTCACTCGCACACATGTAAGCAAGGCACCCCATTTGGACTATGGGAGGAAACAAGCAAATAACATGCAAACTGTCTTCCTGCGGCACGTCTTCCTGCGGTACATCTTCCTGCGGCGCGTCTTCCTGCGGTACGTCTTCCTGCGGCGCGTCTTCCTGCGGCACGTCTTCCTGCGGTACGTCTTCCTGCGGCGCGTCTTCCTGCGGTACGTCTTCCTGCGGCACGTCTTCCTGTGGCGCGATGGTGTAGAACCACAATAAAAATATGCTAAACATTTTCCATCTGTCATAGGAATCAAAACTTAGCAAGTGCTGCGATTTTAATTCCTTTTCAAGAGTATGTGGTATATATTGACAAAAAGATCAGTGTAAAGTTTGCCGCCGCTTCCTTTCATGAGCTACACGGGCGTATCAGAGGCAATCATCACCTTTTTTGTCTGGCTGTCAGACTCACTTGCAGACAGTGCAGCGCATTTGTGAACAAAAATGAGTAGAAGAAAAGATGAGCCGGTCACACTAGTCTTCTACTGTATGGAGATATTTTGGATTTTGCATGAAATGTTTTGGCTTTGAGACAGTTGGCCCCTAACTTATTTCAAAGACTCTATTGAAAGATAAAAAGCTCTAATTGGAAATAGTTAATTTGGGTACACAAATGTTTATGTTTTTTATATATGTTGTAATATTTATCGCAGTTTTGTTCAGCCCAACTCAATATACACATGATGATGGTGATGGGGGTGGTGATGTGATGATGAGATGATGATGATGAGATAATGACAATGATTTTGTGATGATGATGATGGCGAGGATGATGATGATGTGATGGTGGTGATGATGCTGCTGATGATGATGGTGATGATGATTGATGATGATGATGATGGTGATGGCGAGGATAATGATGATGATGGCGAGGGTAATGATGATGATGGCGAGGATAATGATGATGGTGATAATGGTGATGATGATGATGATTATAATGATGATGGCGAGGATGATGATGATGGTGATGGTGATGATGATGGCGAGGAGGATGATGGTGAGGATAATGATGATGATGATTGTGTTGATGATGATGGAGAGGATAATGATGATGACGGCAAGGATGATGATGATTGATGATGGCGAGGATAATGATGATGATGGCGAGGATGATGATGATTGATGATAATGATGGTGATGATGAGGGGGAGGATAATGATGATGATGGCGAGGATGATGATGATTGATGATGATGATGATGATGGTGATGATGATGGAGAGGATATTGATGATGATGATTGATGATGATGGTGATGATGATGCCGAGGATAATGATGATGTGATAATGGTGATGATGATGATTTTAATGATCATGGCGAGGAGGATGATGATGATGATGGTGATGATGATGATTATAATGATGATGGCGAGGATGATGATGATGGTGAGGAGGATGATGATGATGATGATGGTGATGATGATGGCGAGGACGATGATGATGGTGAGGATGATGATGATGGTGAGGATGATAGTGATAATGGTGATGATGATGGTGATAATGGAGGTGATGATGATGGTGAGGATAATGATGATGGTGAAGATAATGATGATGGCGAGGAGGATGATAATGATGATGATGGAGAGGATAATGATGATGATGGCGAGGAGGATGATGATGAAGATGATGATGATGATAGTGATGATGATGGCGAGGATAATGATGATGGTGATGATGATAATGATGATGATGATGGAGAGGATAATGATGATGATGATGAGGTGTTGAGGCCGATACCCTTAGCCCTAAGCGGCTTAGTGGCCTGAGCCCCTGTGCCTGTGAGCGGCAGAGTACTGGTTCCCTGCTGTCTGTAGGCCCTTCAGTGAGGCCCTCAGCCACCCAGGTTCAGGGGTTCTGCACGTTGGCTGACCTTGTGCTGTGACCCCCCCAAGCTATGGAGAGCAAGATGGGGGGAAGCAAAGAGAAGCATCCCAATGTCCCTGTGCAGAGAATTACTACTTCAGATGCAGAGCTCGGGTACCAGATCTTCCACACACACACTCACACACACACACACACACACACACACACACGTAGCCTGCAGTAGTATAAGAATAACAGCCAGGAAAGTCTGTCTCCAGCTACCTGGACAGCATGAATGCCCCCCCTTAACTCTGAATATGAATAATGCATTTGTGATAGAACCTGGTATCTCTGGCACTTAACCTGTCTTTAAATTTAAAATCATGCTCTAATTGTTCTATATTGCTTCCTCAGGTCTCTGGCTTGAGGCAGGGCGAGTTTATTTCTAGAGCACATTTATAATAAACCAAAGTATAAACCAGTGAAAGTACTTTCAAATCAACTGTGGAGTGAGTATGGTGATGCTGAGACAAGTGAAGGTCATTAATGGTTTGTAAGATCTGTAATGTGCGCTGTAAAACCTAGCTAACTGTGAACGGACTGATTAAAATGCAGACTGCATGTGCTTGGAGAAGCTGGAAGATGCCAGTGTGTGGGAATTTTACTTACACAAAAATGTTCCGAGGGCAAAATGAAAAATGATCGGTTCAGAGAGATAACCAATCAGATCTTGTGTCAGTTGTCAGACCAACCAATCGGATGTTTTGGTCCCATCTCCTGCAGTTGCTTGGACCCGCCTCCTCTATAGTGCGATTGATTATCTCTCTGCCCCAATCATTTTTCATTCTGTCTTCAGAAAAATTTTAAGCAAAAGATGCCAAGACACTTCACACAGCTTTCAGCTGCCCTCACAGTTTGTGTTTCCTTGCTGAGTCCCACACATGTCAATTTCGGACTCAGACTCCAAAGCACAGCAAGTGCATTGGACATTAGTGGTGCGCTCATGAACTCCAGGGAACACTAGGAGCAAGTCAACATGTGAGGGCGAGGCATGTGCATGTCCTGCGCAGGTCTCTGCACCATGGCAGGGATTCCTCGAATACCTGTTGATGTACTAGTAAGGAGGGTAGGCGAAACAACGAAGATATCATATCGCGATTTTTTTCGGGCTGGATCATGTTTCACAATTTTATCACACATTTTTTCCATGTCTGTCATTAAAACTATTTTACAAATCATTGGGTGGTTGTAGCAGCTGAAGCACTCACGTGGGTTTCCCTCACTCTGTGACTGTCAGCATACTATTTTCTTTTGTGGTGGTTAAAAAAGGTTATACGTGCTGCCATCCGACGTGTGGACCTTACCTTTGTAAATTTTGCTGCTGATATTGTAAAGTTTACAGATATCGAATCCTTTTTTAGGGACCAACTCCTCCATGGCTGTCCGTACCACTACTAGCCAAATAATGAATGTGTTGCATTGTGGGCATCGCATGCTGGGACGAGGGGGCGAAAGAGAGAGAGGAAGAAACCCAAGGCATTACCTACTGTTTACTTACACTGATTTATTTGTGTGTGTTAAGCCATAGAACTGCAATTGATAGAGTGTGCAGTGCAGCATGATGCCAGTGATCTCCCTGTAAAGGCAGGTTGTGGAGACATTAATCGTTCATCGCAAATCCGGCATCCCTGTGTACTGTACACTTTTCAGCATTCCAGTGTGGCAGATGCACCCTGCTGACTGTCCCAACACACCCACACAACAAAATCTCAGAGTCCCTTAGGGCACCTGCATCACGCGTGTGACCAGCCGCGTGTCTGCGAGCGTATGAGCCCCAGTGAGATTCTCACATGAATGATCCCGCAGTCCCGACCTCCGACCTCCGACCTCCGCCCTCTCCCAGCACTCCAGCTGAGCTGCCTCTCTCCCATCTGTGCCAGAGCGAACGCCGCCTGTCGGTAATCCATATTTGCCAGTAAAATTTAATAACGACGATAAAGTGCTGAGACACGGCATTAGTCATGGTAATGATTCCCTCTGTTTAGAACAGCATTTAACCACTTTATTTGATAAGTGTATTTTATTAGAGCCTTATTTTGTCCTGACTGAATAGGCAGGCTCTGCTGACGAATATTAATTTAACTCATCTAACAACTGGCTTTGCTTTTACTTTTTATGTTCTTCATTAAAGCGCACCCTTGGTAACAGAGAAAATGGATCTGGCGGCTTTCAGCTTAATGACTGTTCTGTTCACTTCCTGCCTTTGAAAAGGCTGCTTTCCTGTGCCCCGCCTTTAGGGGGCGTCATCTCTCAGGGACCCAACAGCTGAGCCCTGGTTCGGATCCACAGTTTCTTTTCCCGGGCTTTTAATGTACCTCTTGGTGCCTTTCGGCTTCTGATTCAGTGCCGACCTGCATGGTGAAATGAATGGAGAAATTAGCTTTGGGACTTGCAGCCCAAACGAGCCCAAGCGGACCCAAGCGGGCCCAAGCAGGCCCAAGCGGGCCCAAGCAGGCCCAAGCGGGCCCAAGCGGGCTAGCCACGCACCACCCAGCGCCTCTAATTCGGCTGCCGCCTTTTGGCAGCCCCATTCCATCTATTTTGGCGTTGCTAACGCTTCCCGCAACAGCCTTTTCCGAAATTAGCTCCTGCTCACTGTGGGCCAGCAAAGCCTGAATGGGGGCATGTTTGCCCAACGCCGGGCACCAGAAGCCCCCGTCAGAAGCCCAGCTATTTTTAGGCACGGGGGGAGCCCCTGGGAGCTGCAGGCGTGCTCCTCTTAAAGGAGGCGGCTAAGTCCCTCTCTCCCCTCTCTCACGTTTTATATGCCAGTCCCCCCCTGCCCACCCCCCTGACCCTGATCAACTTACTGACCAATCAGGGCCAGTCCTGAGCCCCCATGATATGACCTTTCAACCTCTCCTGCATCGTGCTTCCTGAGATAGGCTCCAGACATCCGCAGCCCTGGGAAAGCAGCTAGAAAATGGATAATATGGGTCTTGCACCCATACCCCTTCCCCTAAAGCCTGGTCCTTGGCCATTCCAATGCGTGCTGCCTCCCTTTCGTCCTCCTGTGGGTGGCACTCTATGAAATGTCCATGTCCAAACCTTTGGGAATCTTCATGAGCAGTGTTTTCCGGCCCAGTCCTCGAGGACCTACAGAAGGTCCTGGACTGTCAGGTAGGGAGCTGGGAGGGAGCAAAATCACGTTTGTGGGTCCCGAGGACCTGGCCGGGGAACAGTGCTCCAGAGACAGAGTGAAATGCAAGGCAGTCTAATGGCGTGGGACAGCGGTCCGCTTCCATTATGGTTACAGTCACACTGAGGGTGTTTAATACACCTGCGCATGATTTAATATCCACGGGCCAACTGCCTCGGGCCAGGGAAGCCATGGGGACAGGCGTCTCGCGGCGCAGACGCGTCAACGAGCTCCGTAAGTGAGTTATCTCCCGCTGCATCTGCCAGTTGTTTCGGAAAATGAATCAGTTACGCCTTATTAATTTAGCAGCTGGGTTTTTCCTGGCTGCCGTGCCGCGATGACACGGCGGGCTGTTCTGGAGCTGCTCGCGCCCGCGCTGACGGGGGCCCTGCCCGCTTAATAATTCACCAGCACTCTTCAGGGCTCTGCCGTATTATTTGTCATTTATTATTTAGCCGTTTTGCCGCTTTCATCCGTGCCGAACTTTCGGGGTCTCCTGGGGGCCGGTGGCGAATGTGGAGGGAAGGAAAGGCCCCTTACCCCCCCCCCCCCAGGCTCTGTCATCATACCCCGACGCGGCAGTGGGCTTGAATCCTGCCCTCTTCTGCCAATGGAGTGTACATTAGATTCTCCCTGAATGTTGTGGCTGTGTGCCTTGGTGTGTCTCTGTCCTCTGCCTCTGGAATAGGTTCCCCCCCCCAGCCCTCCAAACCAGGTCTCCCCCAGCGCTGTGGTGCTCAGGTGTGTGCTAGAGAAGAATAGGGAGAGTCGGTGATCCTGTGCCGTGTAATGACACATCCAGTGTCAACCAGCTAATATGTGCTGCCTCAGTTTACTGTTGGCCAACATGTGGCACCCTGGAGCTGGGGGTTAAGGGCCTCACTCAGGAGCCCACGAACATGTGACTGTTCTGCTAGGGCCGGAGCTCGAACCAGTGACCTTCTGATCACAGGCAGACAGATCTGACCCACTAAGCCACATTACTCATTAGGCAACTTCCTAGTATTATTCATAAAGAATCTGCACATTTAATCATTAGTCAAAAGATTATCACCCCTGGGAAATTTTGTGGCTGATCTGACTTTTAGCTCAAGTAATTTTGTTTTCGTTTTTAGTGAAACGAATCCAGTAATTATCATGTGATCCTTTATTTAACGGTGCCTGCCTTTGGGATCGCTTAAATCCGGTCGTTACGGTAACAGTGTTCATCCGTCTAATTAGCAGCTCGGCTGGAACATGTACGATCTGGAGTGGATTAAGTGGCCGGGATATCGAAGTCGTGTCTGTCGTAGGAGGAGCAGGGGTACCTCTGGAGAGGCTGGCCGCGTTCGGGGGACACGTCAGCAGCATGTCCATGAAGGAAGTTCAGGACTTGGGGGGGGTCGATGGTGGCAGGTGGTTTGGTGGCACTCGTCACGGCAGGTCGCTAAGCCGTCATTTCCGCGCGTCCTGCGTGCCGCAGAGCTGCATGCCGCGTCTCCGTGGCCAGTCCGCGGTTCTGCCTGCGCGCTGCGCTAACTGAGGCCTAGTTACCCGCAGCACCTCCCTCTCTCTGCCTCTCAGGTCCTGAGCGTCAGCATATAAGAAGGGTGAGGAGCACACAGAGAATCCTTGGGTGTCTGCTGCACCCCTCTGCTAGGCTAGTGGGGGGTTGCGGTGTCCCCAACACCCCAGTCTGTTGTCAAGCTGGGCTTATCCAGTTTATTCCTGTATCCATCTCCCTAGAAGGTGTCGCTGCTGTCTTCCGTCTCCTTCCCAGTTTGGCTGCCATTGTCATGGCCCTGATCTTCAGAGGCTGCACTGGCAGCAGAACAAATCTCTGGCCGCGAGATTTGCAGGGAGGGGGCTTGGGGGGGGGCTGAGCCAAGCTGACAATCTATGGGGGCCAGATTGGGGGAATCCGCCCCCCCCCCCCCAAAAAAGCTGAGACCCTTTGTTCACGGTTCCCCCCCTCTTCAGAAATCCCTCCTGTGACCCTGGCCAAGCCTACAGTGTATTTAAGTGACTGTAATGCTGGTGACATGTGGGCGGCATGGGTCTGCAGCAGGCTCTCGGTAACTGGGTGGGCCAGGAAGATTTTTGGGGGGGCAATTACATATAAAAAAATACACTTCTCCCTCTTGGCTGGGTGGGCCAGCCTTGTGATTGGGTGGGCCAGGCCCA
>JAODKN010000045.1:3031445-3045891 GCA_026774425.1 Petrocephalus zakoni
CCCTCTTGGCTGGGTGGGCCAGCCTTGTGATTGGGTGGGCCAGGCCCACCCTGCCCCCTACCCCCCCCCAGTGACCCACTGCACCACTGAGACACAGTGTAGGAAACTACAGCATTATGTATTTATTTATCCCTTTTTAACTTGATATAAATGAGTGACACAAAACACAGGTATGTGTATTAAAGTATTACTTTGTTGGTACTTAACAAAGTACTTAACATTGCTTCCACTGCAGTACTGAAGCTGCATGAGCGATTATAGGGCCGGTGTGGTACACTTGGCATAATCCCATAATCCTTTGCTCTTTTTTTCCAAGCATCTGGAGTTCTGTGAGTTAGACTTGTAACCAGGATGGACTGAGCTGATATTCTGCTGATGGAATGAATAGTAGCTGGAAAGAAATATTAGAAGAATAGGGGAGATTTACACTTCAATGGCTGATTTAATGTCCCGCATGAAGAAGTGGCAGCATGGCTTTTTGTGCTCATTTTCATCTGGGATTCATATTCCTGTCATGTGGTTCTGTAGCTACAGAGCTGCCCCCGCGAGTCGAACCCGGGTTTCTGCGTGTATAACGAGACCGCAGTCTCTGGGGCTCTGCTGAGGGACAGCAGGTTACAGGACTGGGACAGATGTTCCCCCTCCCTGCTGTGACGTGTCCCCTTCCTGTCCTCTGGGTCTGTGTGCTGTGTGGGACATGTCCCCTTCCTGTCCTCTGGGTCTGTGTGCCGTGTGGGACGTATCCCCTTCCTGTCCTCTGGGTCTGTGTGCCGCGTGGGACATATCCCCTTCCTGTCCTCTGGGTCTGTGTGCCGTGTGGGACGTATCCCCTTCCTGTCCTCTGGGTCTGTGTGCCGTGTGGGACGTATCCCCTTCCTGTCCTCTGGGTCTGTGTGCCGTGTGGGACGTATCCCCTTCCTGTCCTCTGGGTCTGTGTGGGACTATACACTCCAGCTTCCATGTTCCGGGTCACAGGGACATTAAGGACATGCGGCATTGATATGGTCTTTAAAATAAATGAATAGATTGACAATTAAATGAAGCATAAAAACGAGGCACACTGGTGACACAGGCACCGATCGGCTTACCTGAGCCCACTCGCCCCTTCGGGGCGGCTCTGTGAATGGCCTCCGTCACACTGTGAATGTAATGAAGTATTTTGAATACACAGTACTCAGTGTTGCTATGGCTACAGTAAGTTCCCATGCATGAAATGAGTACTGCCATTTCCCAGGCCGTTAAAATCGATTTTTCACTGTGCTGAAACCAGAGGGCCATTCCCCAGAATCCCCTGTGTCTGTCTGTGATGCCTTCCGCGGGTCACAAAGTTTGTTCCGGATCTGTGCAATTCAAACTGCATTTGAGCTTCTAATAGATCTGCCTGAATATTTGTGTCACCGCATCAGTAGAGATTATGTCGTTACCCAAACTATTCTCAGTTTTTACATTTCTGCTTTATTTATAGCCAGAAGCACGAGCGTATAGTATGAGAGAAGCAAATAACTAAAATCATGGCAAACGACTGAAACCCCAGCTCAGTTTTAGCCTTTATTGTAACCCGAGTTACAGCACAATGTATTATTCTGTGCTCCTGTAGGTCAAGTGGGCTTGTTATCCAAAGAGCAGGTATTCTTAGAGCTGAAGGGATGGGCGAATGTAAGAACAGCCATGTCTGAGTGATCCGCTTCGATGTAATTATTTCCGTCAGGTCTAGTTTCGAGTTACACAGTTGTAGTGGACATAAATCCCTAAGGACACTCTATTTTTGCATATTTCCAGTAAGAGAATTGGATGTGATATTTTATAAGCTAATCTCGCCCATCAGATACATGCACTGCCTTTTACCGCCCGATTGTCAAGGACTTATGTGCCATTCTGGGATTCCATGCCATTGAGGATTTCTACAGCTCTTGAGTGCTGATCCAGCATCCGTGTATATGCAGGTAGCTCAGTGAGACTTACAGAACCGTGGCCTTCTTGTAGTACAGAAGTGAAAGGGTTAATCGTTAAAGGCTTAGCCAACATGTCTTTCAGTGTATTTGGGTTAATGTGAACGCCACTTAAGCTCTGACTGCCTCCCTTTGGAATAATATTGGAAAATATTGGAAATACTGGAAACAGACCCAGTGTCACGACCTCTGCCCCAAATTCCCTGCTACCGAAATCCTTTGGTACTCTGCAGTCTCCTGATCGTATCACATCCGTACTGTAGTTTTGCTCAATGGACAATTTTTTATTAGATAAGTGAAGTTTCATGTTTTATTATAGGCCTTATTACGGTAATACGGAATACTGCAGTTTTTTTAAATCTGGGGAGCAAAATGAATTAAAGGTAGTTCTGGCAGGGTCACCGCCGCGGGAAGCCGAATGCGGCCTCTTGCCATCAGTGGCCGTGAGATTTTGTCCCCTAGCATCTCCGTTTTGAATATTCCACTTAGGATCCCCGTATGCGTGTGCTGTGCCGTGTCTGTTTGCATCTGACATCTGCATGCGTGTGAAAGAAAACGCCATGAATTATGCAGCAGTCCTTTACCTGAAGTGGCTTTTCTCCCCCCCAGAAAACAATGAATATGGAAGTCTCCTCTCTGCCACCGAACAGCACTCTGCTAAGAGCAGAGAGTCTTTCATGGAAGACTCTGCATGGCACACGAAACGCGTCTTACAGTTAATCGGGCAGTGGTGGGCCCAAGCGTGCCTCCTGGTTGCGTGTTGAGCGCATCCCCTTGCGATTCTCTGCCAACTCCATGTCTGTCGTCCATGCTAGCATCGGCGCTGAAGCGTTTCGATAAACATACGGATACAAAAGAAATTGCCGCTATTGTTTTCAGAAAGGGCTGTATTGCCTGTAGCTGCCTGGGACAGTTTATTGCGGGTAAATGACTCTTCAGAGTATTGATCTCGAACATTCATTCTTTTCAAATGGGGAAGACTTATTTTGACTGTTGTAGAATAATCACACAGTAATAAACATATTACTGCGTAGCAATACACTTTGTACCTTTATGGAGTCTCTAAACAGCCTGTCAGCTAAGGATAGATGGGCAGCTTTGCACCTAGATTACATTAGCCATTTAATTTAAAAATGTAGGGGGGGAAAAAACCTCTGGGGGTCCAAGGTCACCTGGCTGCCAAACCCCCTAAGGGCCCGGTCACTAGGAAGAGCTATATGACGATAGATTCCGGAGATTTGAGTATCGTTGGACAGCAAGGCCCGTGAGAATGCTGGGGTTCCGGATCGCCATGCCGAAACACGTTCTCTCCCCCCTGGTGTGTCTCCTGCAGTACAGGATCGGCCAGCTGTACATGATCAGCAAGCACAGTCACGAGCAGAGCGAGCGGGGTGAGGGCGTGGAGGTGGTGCAGAACGAGCCCTACGAGGACCCCACCCACGGGCACGGCCAGTTCACCGAGAAGAGGCTATACCTCAACAGGTAGCCGGAAACCGCCACCCGACCACCATCCCTTCAGTCACCATTTCATCCGAGCTAGCAGCTTGTATTTAAAGGGATGATTCACATAATTATATAATTATCTCCTGTTCCACACTGAAATAAAGGTTTTTCTTGCCCACCAATACAGACACTTACGATTTATCAAACAGTTGTATGTCGTAATATTTTCTTCCTGGAAAGGAGTGGTGTTAATGAAATAATGTCTCATTTTTTCCATTTTTTTTGGAAGGAGTTGTAGGACTCAGCAGATGTTGCTAAGCTGACAGCCCGTATGTCTCATTTACAGCACTGTGTGACGTCTTCGTCGTCTTGGCATCAGCCGAATTACCGGACTGGATGCACTATGTGAAATTAATTTATCTATCTGCCCCTGCATTGGCTGGCTCTGGGCCAATAAAGCAGCAGCACGTCTGAGGGTTGTGGGGCATCCCTCCACCAGCGTGGGCGTGGCTATGCAGGGGCGTCGCCAGTGTGGCCTTTAGCAGCAGAAGGTTCTTAATGCTTAGGAGCATTGCTAATGCTAATGAGCATTGTTAATAATAAAGAGCATTACCAAAGAGTATTGCTAATGCTAAAGAGCATTGCTAATGCTAATGCTAAAGAGCACTGCTAATGAGCATTGGTAATACTAAAGAGCATTACTAAAGGGTATTGGTAATACTAAAGAGCAATGCTAATGCTAAAGAGCACTGCTAATGAGCATTGCTAATGCTAAAGAGCACCGCTAATGAGCATTGCTAATATTAAAGAGCATTACTAAAGAGTATTGCTAATGCTAAAGAGCACTGCTAATGAGCATTGGTAATACTAAAGAGCATTACTAAAGAGTATTGCTAATGCTAAAGAGCAATGCTAATGCTAAAGAGCACTGCTAATGAGCAATGCTAATGCTAAAGAGCACTGCTAATGAGCATTGCTAATACTAAAGAGCATTACTAAAGAGTATTGCTAATGCAAAAGAGCACTGCTAATGAACATTGGTAATACTAAAAAGTATTGCTAATGCTAATGCTAAAGAGCACTGCTAATGAGCATTGGTAATGCTAAAGAGCACTGCTAATGCTTTAGCACCACAGAATTTCCACAAGGCACTGAGGCTGTCAGTATGAGCAAAAGTGGGCAGTTCATAGATAGTCACACCTAAATGTCACTTTTGGCAAAGTAGAACAAATACTGCATGCTGTTTTCCACTTTTACAGTCGGACATGCTGGAAGGGTTTAAATTTACCATTAGATTTGTCCCTGAGATCCTGACCAGAATAAGCAGTTAGACAAAGTTTACTTCATTACTGAGGTTCAACACATAGCTGTTTTCCCTGCCATACAAAAGAAATGACCCAAAGCATTCAGTCAGGCTAAATTAGTTTTCCTCTTCATGTGAAATCAGCTCCATTTGAACCCAGAATATCTATTACTGTGACTTTCTGTATTACTGAAACCACAAATTGGTTGTCACTTCAACTAGCCTGAATTACAGATGGCAATTATTTCACAATTTCTGCAAACTAACAGCTGCGCTCAGTCCAAAATGTTCCTTCTGTGAGCAATTTTTTTCTCCCTCTGAACAAACTTTCGCGTGCGCGCGTGCAATGCGTAATCCCATCTTCTCACTCATTAAAGGAGATGCTGGTGTCTCTTTGGAGATATCTAACAAGCCCTGACATCTCTCAGCATTTATCGGAGGAAGTGTTTCTGACAGCGAAGACAGAGAACATGGCGAGAAGCAGATGGATAAAGGCGATGCGGTTTTCTTGCAGAGAATACTTAGGACGGCAATTGCCCAGTCTGTTTGAGACCAAAGTACAAAAAGAAAATGGACATGATTAAATATTAGTAGAGTATTGTGATTAGAATAAGGTAGGCTGACAGGCCTCTGCTGTACCAGGCATGCATGCTTCATCTTGAAAATAGCTCCTCCTCTAGCATGCAGGAACGGCAGTGGTGGTTAAGGGCCTGGCTATTAGCCAATGGGATACAGGCTCAGATCCCGGGATGCCCTTTGGGTGAGCTGCACTAACCCTATCCCATACTGTAAATATGATTACATTGGAAAAAAATTAAATCAGGGCGGTATGGTGGTTAGCACTACCTCACACCTTTGGGACCAGGGTTCAAGTCTCAGCCATGGCTCCGTGTGTGTGGAGTTTGCATGTCCCCCCCATGTTGTTGCGAGGATTTCCACCCCCACAGTCTAAAAACATGCTGAGGCTAAATGAAGTTACTAAATTGCCCATAGGTGTGAGTGTGCCCTATGATGGGCTGCCCCCCCCCCCTCTTGTCTTGAGAGGATGAGCAGTTTCAGAAAATGGATGAAAATCAAACAACAGAATCTTCTAAACACTGAAAGTGAATACTTCATAATCTGTGTTATTTCTGGAGATTTTGCATGGATCACCTGATAAGTGAGAGCCCATCTCTGACAGACTTTCCAGCCTTGGTTGGGTCCCGTGAGCGGACGCCGGCTGGGGACCGGGGGCAGTACTTGAATGAGGCCAGGCACACCATTTCTCTGGTTATTTTGCTACTAGAATTATTCAGCGATCTTTATTCTCATTCATCTTCAGCCTTTGATGTCTGACTATTAGATACAGCTCTGGAAAAAAATAAGAGACCACAGCTACATTTTCAGTTTTATTTATTTCTTAATTTATCAGCATGTGTCTGTGTCTTTTTTGCAAACTGCAGCCTGCCTCGTTCCTGCTCCTCACTGATGAAGGGCTTCTTCCTTGCTTTATGGAACTTCAGTCCTGCTTCTAGGAGCCAGATGCAAACTGTCCCAGCAGTGCACTTCACACCACTTAATGTTTCCCGTTCCCTTTGAAGGTCACTTGAGGTCATCCTCCAAATCATGAGGGACTGTTGAATGAGTTGACAGTCATCTCTGGCATTAGAAAGTCACTTCCACCCTCTACCTGGCTGGTTTCTGGCTGTTCTCTTGTCTCCTGCTTCATCTTGTTCTTGTGTACTGCTGTCATAGGAACTTTGAGCCTGGAAGCAGCCTGCTGCTCAGTGTGGCCTCCTGCCAGCAGAACCAGGGTTAAACCAGGATTTAAAAATGCAGGTTAAAAAAAAATGTAGAGTGGTCCCTTAATATTTTCCAGACAAGCGTGTACATTTTTTCCAAGGAAGACTGGCTCGTTTCTAAGTGATGCAGTTTAGATGCAGAACAGGGAGCGGGGAGGGCCCATCATGTTGCATGTCATTGACACTCTTTGGACACGTAGAACCATGGAGTGTTGTTGTATAATGGAGGTATAACTGATAGGCAGGTGTGTGTCCCTCTGGTAATACTTTCTGCCCACTGGACACCTGCCCATGACAGATTTTCCAAGCATCCCTGGCAGTGGACATATTGGGTCCCCGGTGTGTTTATTCTGATTGGTGCCAGTGATGTCCAGGAGGGGAAGAGCTCTGTTGACAGGCTGAGGGCGACTCCGCTTTCGGGTCCTCGCCGTCGTCTCTGCCAGGGATTCTTTACCCTGTGGAAAGGCTCAGAGAAACCAGCACAGTAGCATGCGGTGAGTGGCCATGCCGGTGCGGGCCTCCTCTGGGCACTCCCGTTTGCCAGTCCAGCGACATGCAGGTGGACGAGCTGGAGTTTATAAACTACCCACAGTATGTCGGCTATGCGTACAGGATGTCCTCTGCCTTGGAGGGATAGGAGGTAGGTTGGCTGGGAGAGGCGGTTATGTGAAGAGGTAGGGTGGCTGGATAAGGGCCTAAATAAGGTGTCATGACGGTTGATCTGTTGAGTTGAGGTACTTGTTTTGACTGTGGAATTCAGAAGCTGCTTCATGATTGGACTGCCCAAACAGTGGTCCTCCTCAAGGAGGTGCAGGGTGGGAGCAAAAACGTGCACTGTCTGGGAGACCCTGTGGGCTGGATTGAGAAACACTAATGCCTAATGCATGCAAAGCCGATATGCACTGTTCCATTCTGAGGGCATGTCCATGACCCCAGGAGCTTACTCCCTCTAGACACCCTCGTTTCACGTTTTTACTGTTTGTTAAACTAGGGATCCCAGTTATATGAGATTCCATTATATGAGAAAATTAGGTGCTGGCAGGTTTAGGTCATGTGACTTAGGTGATGTGACTTGGTTCTCGTAAGTTCTCCAGCATTCTGACATGGCTCCGTACTCTTGCTGATCCTACAGCGCTGGGACTTCTACACACCGTCACAACTACCTTTGTATTGCTAACGAACCAGGTCCATGGGCTGGTAAGAATATCCAGAGGCGACGGTCAAGGCCATGTTTTTATTTTCTTGTAACATGAAACTGAGGAAGCAGTTCTTTGCTACCTGCTTTGTGTTCTGCTCTCAGACAAGGACAGCCAGGCAGTGCTTCTGAAAAGAGAGCTCAGTGAGCTCTGATGAGCGCTTACAGTCACTGCACCGTTTTCCTAAATAATCTGACGCTGGTAACTAAGTACAACGTGTTCCAGGACTGGAGACAGCCTTGGAAGGCGGCCTCGTGACAGTTTCCAATAGGGTGGGTCCGGCATGCAGCCGCATGCTTCTGAAGACTGATTAAAAGGTGTCTCAGCCATGTGTCTGGAGAGAGAAACGTTACCCTTAGCCCATGTTTTCTTCAGTCTGGTTTTATTCCTTCTTATTAGCCATTTTCTCCTTCCTCAGCAAGTTGCCTAGTTGGGCAAGAGCTGTGGTCCCCAAGATCTTCTATGTGACAGAGAAGGCCTGGAACTACTATCCCTACACCATCACAGGTAACTCCCAGCCGAGCTCTGCGATTGGACGGGAGACCAGCGCACGCTAGGCTCACGCATGCTACGATCCTTGTCCTACACCATGTCCTACGCTCACTCACATGCCACCTTTTTCAAATATGGCCAAAAAGCCCCAGGTAGCATTTTAGACTGTTGTGCACCAATGGGCCTTTAAAGGGGAAGGTGTTGACTTGACACTGATAACCCTTAGAAGAGCAGCGTCTGTTGGATTCTACTAGTTGTCTTATTTGGAAATTAATAAATCAGGAAACCAAGAGGCAGTCATCCGACGGACAGTGGTCACCCTCAGTCCCCTGTCCCTTTAATTACCGAGGGACTCTGGGCTTGGAGGAAGGTCTAACTCGACTGCTCGTTCTCTCTTTCCCCTACATCGATGGCCGTCCCTGGGCTGGTGCCGCTCAGAATACACGGTGAGTCTCCATCCGACACCCCACCAGTTTCCCAGTGTGACGACAGATGTTAGGCAGAGATGTTACTCAATTACGCTTCAATTTATTCATTACGCACTCAGCCCGGCAGGCGGCCTCTTACAGTGCGTGTTTAGGCGTAAACGCACTTTTGGCAGCAGTTTGTGCAGTGAAACTGGGTAAAGTTGCGTGCCTTCCACTGGAACTGGAGCGCGCCACCTGCTGTATGCAGAAATGAAGGTCGCAATGCTTCATGGCTGCGAATGGCGGGACACAGCTCACCAGCAGCAATGTCCTTCGAGCTTCTGAGCACTGCCATACAGGGTGAGCAGGTTTGCAGTGCTCACTTCATGGCTGGGTAGGGGGGCAGTGTGTGGCTCAGAAGGTTAGGCCTGTGAGTAGAAGGTCACCGGTTCAAATCTCAGAGTTGGTAGACTGTTGTCACCATTGGGACCTAGAGCCGAGCCCTTGAACTCTAATAGATCCAGGAACTAATTAATGTTTCATAAGAACACACCTCCTTCTGCTCTTAGTTCAAAATGTACTGGCAATTAAAATGTATCTTTCCTGCAACAAGCAAGTAACAATGTTATGTCACACCTTCTGGTCCCAGTGTAAATATAGCTCATGGTGGCTTATATTTCTAACAATTACTCATGGACTCAGAAGCCCAGCAGGTAAGGAGAGGACAGCTGATTAACTGATTAGTGAATCTTGAGTTAAAAAAAAAGCACTGTTACTTAAATGTGTTGATTACCTTGCCCAGGGTTAAAGAGATCCATGTGGAATTGAAATCTGGAGTTCTCATCATTATTTTAGTGATTATTTGCACAGTAACCTTATGCACCAGGATGCCAGTGTTCCGAGGTACATGGACACTATATTTTATCATCATTTGTGGGAATAAGCTAGCAATTTAACATTTATTTACTCTAATGTAAGCCAAAGTTGATTAATTAAAACAATTAAAATGATGTTTTTTTCTGGGCCAAACATATGTAGAAGATGAGCTTTGATTCTTTTGCATAAAATCTATGGCTATCAAACTTGACTTAATGTGATGCCAAACCCCATGACATCACCTAATGAAGGCTTTAGATCCAGAGAGTAAAAGTCCAGACCAAGATTTTGTTTTAACTAACCAGGGGTGCGTTTTCTAAAAGCTCCTGTTAGCAACTAACATAGTTGGACCCATTCAGTTGCATGGTTCTAACTATGTAAGTTGCTAATGTAGTTAGGAACTATGCTCTTGGGAAATGCACCCCAGTTGAGTAGAAAGAGTCACAATCACAGAGTACTCAACTAACCGATTGAAACAAAATCATCGTCTGGACTTTCACTCTTTGGGTCCGAACTCTGCCTCGCTCCCGTTCAAGCCGCATAACAAATGAGCAGTTGATAGTGATGGACAAAATAACGCTTCATGAACCATTTGCTGTAGTTTTTTACCCCACTAGATGGTGCTCTCGGTTAACTTTGTGACATTCTTTGTGCCCTTTTTTGAGTGCACCATCTAGTGGCTCTATGAATGTGACTCTTTGGCATGGACTGGCCATTCAGTTGTGTCCATCCGGAGCTTCTGGGTGATTAGTTATCTAGAATGGTTCCTGGTCAGATGGTCACTGTTCAAAACAGTATTATGGAAATAAATGCTTTTTGTCAAGTCTTTCCCTTTTTAATTTTGCTTTTTTGCAGTGTTCATTTTTGCCAAAGTTTTCCATTCACATAGAAACAAAATACGAAGACAACAAAGGAAGCAATGACCACGTACGTGTGGTTTGAGGCCTTGTGTGTGCATGTCAGTGCATGCTTGTGTCAAACTGTCACCCTGTCTGTGCTCTGTGTGATAAACAGAAAATACTACATGGGGTATCACAGTTCAGGCCTTTAAGGGCTGCCTGGAAGGAATTAGACAATCAGATCGCCATCTGGTGGCCATAGCTGGGATTGATCATAAAGATTGTGAGGGGAGCTGCTTGTTCTGTTAGTTTGTGCTGGCTTGATAAAAAACAGCAGTATCTCAAAATTGACATGAATCTGTGTACAGGAAGCTGAGCTGTGCTCAGTGTGCCAAAGTGTCATATGAAGCACACCTGAGAGGCATTGGGAACCATAGCCAATGACCCCAATAGGAACTGCACTCCTGACACCCACTCTGGTTGTCTTTAATGTCCCTGTGCGTGCGTGTGTGTGTGTGTGTGTGCGCGCATGTGCATTTGTCTCATTGTGTGCGGCCATATGTGTGTGTCCCTGTGCATATATGTGTCCTGGTATACGGGCATGTCCCTGTGTGTACGTGTTCCTTTGTGTGCGTGCGTATCCCTGTGTGTGCATGCATGTGTATGTGTGTGTGTGTCCCTGTGTGTACGCGTGTGTGCCTGCATGTCCCTGTATGTGCATGCGTGTGCGTGTCCCTGTGTGTGCATGCGTGTTCCGTGTCACTGTGTGTGTATGCGTGTCCCGTGTCACTGTGTGTGTATGCCATTGACTGGCTATTCTCCAGATTTTTGACGGTGAACCCAAAGATGAAGAAACGGAGGTGTGCTTCATTGACATCGCCTGTGATGATGTTCCCGAGAGATACTACAAAAAGTCAGAGGTACACCCCCATTGCCTGCACATCTCCTTTGAAGAGCCTGTGTCAGCACAGCTAAGATTCAGCCCCACCTTCTAATCAGCAGAAAATGAGTAGTCATACCTGGCCAGGCCTGCACCTCACACTGCTGCGTCTTACTCCTCCGTATCTCTGTCCAAGTAAGAGCAGTAGATGACTAAAGGGTTGGTGTGCAGGGGAGATAACGCTGCCTTCCTCATTAACCTCAATGAGACACAAGCACAGCTATTGTCTGGCTTACGGCCTGCTGTCTCAGGCTGTAACTGCTAAAGGAAGAGAAACCACTGAAAACGACAGCTTACTAACTGATAGAAACCAGCTACAACACAGACACGATGATGGAAACCAGCTTGACTAAAATGTTGTGTTTGAAATGAAATCACCGAATAAAGTGTATGTTAGTAGTCTAAAAAAGTATGTAATTGAGTGTAAATTACAATTACTTTGAAAAAACTATTGCAGAAATAACACATTATTTAAACATAAAGAAAAGGTAATTCAGGTACAATGCTCAGACCCCCACGGACTGCGGGGGTGTTCACTGCCAGAGCCCTGCCCCCCTCCCCCCAGGACCTACGCTGCTTCCACTCTGAGAAGACGTCGCGAGGCCCCCTGGTGGAGGGCTGGCGGGACACCCACTGCCCCATCATGTGCTCCTACAAGCTGGTGGCCGTCAAGTTCGAGGTGTGGGGCCTCCAGAGCCGCGTGGAGCAGTTTGTGCACAAGGTACGGCCACCGGAGGGCCAGAGAGCAGAGCGGCGGCCGTCTCGCGGCTTTACCTGCTCTGAGCAGACCCATTAAAATGCAGGCCAGCATTTCCCAGCCCCTGTGCTGGGGGAACACAGAGTATGCTGGCTTCCAGGCCACCGGAGCTCCATCGGGGTTCAGCAGAGATGTGAAGTCAACTCAAGTCAGGTCATGTGGGCTTTACTGTCAGTTCCGGCATATGCAGGTATACACTGGCCCGAAATAAAGGCCCCAGGACATAAAAACAGCACTGGCAGGACAATGGACACAGGGGCTGATATACACGTATGTACACATAGGGCATTCAGGGTCCTTCCTGGGGGGTAGGCAACCAATTATTTGTCTCAGCCTGCCTGAAAAATCGGTATCCTGTATTTCTTTGGACAGAACATTGTAGTCTCTGGTTGGAACTGTTAACAGAGGCAGAGAAGCAGGGCCCTGGCAGGGAGGAGAATGGCCTGTGAAAGGTCCCCCTTCTCTGGGAGGAATCATGGATTAGAAGGGGGATAAATTATCAACTGAAGAAAGGAAATGATTGTGGGAAAGGTGATTACAGGTCTAGGGATTGGTGTCAATAGGTATCTAGGTTACTTTGGCCAATAGAAAACAGAGCACTGCAATTTATACATATTGTGCAGAAGAGGGGAAGGGTGGAGCTAATTAGTATGAACAGCCGCAGCATTGGACGGTCCCTCCTGAGCCTGCAACAGGCCATGCTCACTCAGCCCTTGACGCCTGCTTCCCCCTACAGGTTGTGCGGGATGTCCTCCTGCTGGGACACAGGCAGGCCTTTGCCTGGGTGGATGAGTGGGTTGGTAAGTTTCTATCACAGTATGAGGAGCTCATTTGCATTACCCCCATCTGACATATCACTCGCACCTCACACATACGTGGCTGGCACTGCGGCCATGGAGTTGGGGAGCGAGGTAGGGTGACTGCTGTTACGTCCTCGGTGTACCAGAGCATCGGACCCCCTTCTCAAGCCATAGTTCTTGCCATTTACTGGGCTTGGCCAGTTTTGTCTGTCATTGGTACAGCAGCGTAAGGACTGGACCACTTATGCTGCCTGCTAACATGTCGCTTTTGAGCTAACAGCTGATCAGAGAGGTCAAGTATAATGCTGGTTTGTCACGAACCAAAGAGCCCGATGCAATCTCTCGAAGGGTGAGCTGTCACACACACCGCGAAAGCTGTCAGCATGCTTCTTGGCAAACCTCCTGGGTTAAGGGGATTGAATTAGCATTATCACGAATTAGCGTATGGCGGCACGGTGTCTCAGGGAGCCTCGCACAGGTTTCCTCCTGTAGAAATGTATGCATCCTGGCCAGATTGTTCCCAGACTTGCGTCCTCTGCTTTGTGGAATAGACTCCGGGCTCCCATGTGACCCCATGCAGGACAAGCGGTTGGAAGACTGATGGAGACATTTGCATAAACCTTGCATCTCATTAACTGCAAAAACCCCTTCTTTGGATTTCGATTGAAAGCAGCGTGCTTATTTTCAGGCTATAAACATCGAAAGAAATGCAAAGCGATGTTCGTGATATTGGCTCAGGCGGCCTTGGAGAATGTGTTTATCACTAGTTTAAAGTCTAGTTTGTTTTTCTTGGAATTTTGCCTACATTGAATGATCAATGTGTCTTTCAATCCCCAGAAGCCTTCATTACAGTACTATCTATAAAATGAATCAAAACTTTAGCCCCTGAAGGGAGGTTGGGTTTTATATTAAAGACTCACAAGTCTTGATTCACTCACTGTAGCCTACTATGTTTATCTTACTAACAGTAGTAAAAAAATAATAAAATTACAGGTTTGACCCCCGGGCAAAATCCAGCGAAGGTGACCTATCGGTAGGATTATCAAACACCGTAAAACCAACCATAAAATGTATTTCTGCCTATCAGCCTGCAGTAGCCAATGATTAATTATCGTGCCACATATGGTGACAAGTGACAATGTCCGGAAGAGCGTTAATGTGACCCCTTATGATAAATCTCCATTCACAAAATAGTTTTTTTAATTATTATTTATTAATTTGCATAGCAGATGCCTTCACCCAAAGTGCCTCTCAGAACATTGATGTTTATACAAGTGGATTTACTAAAGCATTTCAGACCAAATTGACCCCCAGGTATTTCAACCAAAAACATGCCACTTTATGCATCAGAAAAGCCGTTTCCAGGACTGTGAGCTCTAGTATTGCCTCTGAATAATCACTACTAAAGTCCCCTAAGGCCCAGCAGCGAGCAGCCCATGAGAATGCCTGGCCAAGAGCAGCACAAGCCGATGGGTGCTCTAGCGCATGCGAGGGGTCCAGTTACAGCGGTGAGCGGACGGCATGAGCCCGGGATTCGGACACGGCGGTACTGCAAACGGCAAATGGGGGAAATGGGTATAATACGTTTATAAAAGGTGATACTGTACTTACTCACTTATAAAAGGTGATACTGTACTTACTCACTTATAAAAGGTGATACTGT
>JAODKN010000045.1:3045991-3093745 GCA_026774425.1 Petrocephalus zakoni
TACTGTACTTACTCACTTATAAAAGGTGATACTGTACTTACTCACTTATAAAAGGTGATACTGTACTTAATCACTTAAAAAATGAGATATTGTGTTTTAGATAAGTTCCTCAGTGATTTCGTTTTCTTAATACATAGTCAATTAGATGGAAAAAATATGGAATTAATGGCCTAGAGGCAGCAAATTTGGGATAAAAACTAGACCATCTGCCGTCTTTACATTATAATCCAGCCTCTCTACGATAAACACAACAGAGACACTGTGGAAAGGCGGGGAACAGCGACGATGTCTTACTATGCGATGGACCACTGGGAATCCGCCTCACACCAGCAGGGGGCGATCAGCATGGTTACTGGTTACTATGGTTTCCTCACGCTCACCCAGAAGGAGGGCCGACAGGGGGGCTGGTGGCTGCTAACTGCCCCAACTAGGGGGTGGGACTGCCTTGCCCAGTGTGGGATAAGGGCAAGGCCAGCTGCCCCTGTGAATAGGCCACACGTTGCCCAACTGCCCTCATGACAGGCCCCATCCGCACTGAAGCACCTCTCCTCGTCTGGGCGAATGGGCCGATCTGCTGATTTCATTGCAAGCAGACTTTTTCTATAATTTTGCACCTTATTCCTTAAGTCCCTTAAGAGATATGTGCCTACACCCTCATCTGTCATACCCTCCCCTGTGCACACAGCAATCCAGAATGATGACTTGTCAGTACTGTCCAGAAAAGGCACTGGAATCTCCCTAACCCTCTATTTCGTATGCACACACCTGCCCCTAGTGGCGAAACATCGTAGCCACCTCTATACCTAGGTCTGAAATCTATGCTTCTCTTCACAAACCTCCTCTAATGACTTATTTCTGACCTTTGCTATCCTTCACCCTGCTGATTCCATGAACCTCACCACTAACAAGTGCCTGCCCCCCCCCCAGCTTACTCAGTGTGGATGTGTCCCATCTTCATACTGTGAAGAAGCCAATAAGTCTCTCAAATGTCATCACGTGGTCACATGTCCAGGGCTTTAGCCAATCAGTGAGCTGCATTAACAGGCCCATCTCTCCCTGCTTGCGTCTCTTTGAAGACATGACGATGGAGGAGGTGAGAGAGTATGAACGTGCCACTCAGGAGGCCACCAACCAGAAGCTGGGCTCCTTTCCGCCGGCAATCTCCATCGGTGAGATGGAGATGGCGTCTCCCAGCCGGGGGGGGGCCTCCAGCGCCCCTTCAACGCCGCTGTCCACCGAGGCTCCCGAGCTGCTGTCTGTGCCCCGCGACCGGCCGCGCAAGAAGTCGGCGCCGGAGACACTCACGCTCACGCTGCCCGAGCGCCGAGGCTCGGGCTACCGGCTGCCCAGCTTCTTCCCCTGGCATGCCCCGCCCCCTGCACAGCCTGAGTGACAGGGCCCCCCAAGGCCCACCTTCAAACCCTCAAATACCAATTAAAGATCTTTACATTTACCCACCTAACCAATCAGCTGTTAGTGAAACAGTGCAAGTTAAATACCCTGCCAGCCAGTGAAAAATCAGGGTCCCTTCTGGGTGTAGAACCTAAAACGGTCACATGTTCCCTTATTCAGAGGCTCCTTAATCACCATGCCACCTGTTGGCTGACTTTGCATTGCGCTTCTAGTCGAAAAATTGTTATACTGCGAGATAAACATGTCAATATATAAATTATCGTGTAATAAATCTCACAATACCAAAAAAAATAAATGTTTATGGAAAGCAGTTATATAGCTCTGGGGGCCCAAAACTTTCACATTTAATACAACATGGCTACTGACCTGGTCATACCCGTGAGTCATCCACCTGCTCTCTTGGTCTATAAAAAGGACAGCAGGAGTACCTTTGCTGTTATGTGTCGCTGAGAGTTACGTGTCTGGCGTATTTGCACATCGTGAGCAGTGCGAATGAGAAGAGGTGCCTCTTGGTGTGTATGGTGTGATGGGATTGAAGGTGCGTGTGTGTGTTTCATTTGCCTCAAGTAAACCCACATAATGCCAGTTTGTCTGCTGTCCTGACTGGGTAAAAGACATTTCATTCATATTGTATATATGTAAAAAAGACACATAAAACCGTAAGTGGAAAAAGGCATTTATTTGGCTGTGATGAGGAGAGTCTGTCTGTGCTGAGCAGCCTAATATTCCCATCAGTGCCTCTGCATGATATCTGTCTGGATTGATGCTAGTCGTACAGATCGGCGGCCTGTATCGCAAAGCAGGATTAGCTGCCTTGCAGGATAGCTTGTCACGTTTAAGGTAGTCTGGGCCACAAGTAAGTGAACAAAGCTAATGGGCATTTAATCTTCAACTAGTCTGTGCCCAACTCTTCTCATGTTATGATCACCATCATTAACTGCAAGCACTGCCCCAGCCAGTAATGTGCAAGGCAGTACTTATTGTGAACTGTTCTGGCTTTGAACCTTTGAAATTGTCCGTTCGGGTGAATGGACATCAGCTTTCAGTGTTTTCACTGATCGATTAAATAGTTACGCCTGACTTCCACATATCCACCTTTTGTGCTTTAAAATAAATCTCCCCCCCCCACATCTACGGCTATAATTACTTTTACATTTCCATAAAGATCCACTATCTGAGGATCAGATTTCAGTAGAGAGAAGATTTCTCAGACTGTGGGCTTGAATTTAAAATCAGGGATTTCTTGTTCAAACTGGATTAAAGGAGACAAACATCAGTATCTTGGATTACATTCATGTTTAACTGTAACTTCTTTCAGTCAAAATATTTGGCTGTTTACTGCCATCAGGGGGCTGTATCACAAAGGTGGATTTCTTGCTTAGCTAGATAGCTTGTTGGATTTAAGATAATCTGGGCTAAATGAAAGTGAACGAAGATAAAGGACATTTGAACTGGGGCACCTTAAATCCAGCAAGTTATCCAGCTAAGCAAATCCCGCTTTGTGAAACGGGCCCCAGTTGTCATCAGTTGGATTATGACTTGGTTGTTAAAAAATATGTAAAACAAAATACTAAAGAACAGTTGCAAAAGGAGGTTGCAGATTCTGACAACTTCTTTGAGGATGTTTATGTTTTAGGTGGTATGGTTTTGTTTTCGTGAGTAATGTGTTTCTGATTCAGAATATGTTCTTGAAATTTTGGTTACTGTTGTATTTTGAAATTGATAAAAATGTTTTAAAAATTTTACAATACTATATTTTAAATGTGTTTTTTTTATTGGCAAGGACTGTGACGAGGCTCCGGTTTCAATTTCCCCTAACGGACTGTTCTTTTTTAAAATTGTGCTAAGTCGTGCATAGAGCTTGGTCTTTAATGTTTCTTTTCAAAGGTAAAGAGATACAGATGGTCCCCGAGTTACGACGGTTCGACTTACGATTTTTCGATCTTACGGTGATGATAACAATGGAACAAAACTGTAAAAATACTTTAAGTTTCGCGCGGCAGGCAAACGTAGCAGCTTACATGGTGCGATACGCTGCCGGCATGAACACAGCTCCTGCCTCGGGAGATGCCTCAGTCTCGCCAGCAATTGACAGAGTTCAGTTGTCTTGGTGTTAGAGCGCGTATTTCTTTCTGTGTTTTTGGTGTTTCAAAGCCCGTCTCGACTTATACGATATTTTCAAGTCACGATGGGGTCATCGGAACGCATCGCCATCGTAAGTCGGGGACTACCTGTGCTCATGCTTACAGCGCCATTACCATCTGTTAGTAATCATAAAACAAGAAATTAATTTTCCATAATAGTAGACCTTATCATAGAGCCGGGTTTAAAAACATATTGCGAGTTGTACATATCTTGCCGTGAAAAATGGTAGTTTTCATTAGTTTATTTTCTTCTAGAAATGTGATTCACATTGCGCATTGATTTTTCAAACCATTAAACTACGTTAACATAAATTATTCTGAATCTCCCTCTAGAGGACTGACTTGAAAAGAAACACAATCTACCCACTAAGTCCAATTATGACTTGAAAATTTATTCCCAACAAAACTGCGTGTAGTTTATTAACAGACCTAAAAGTACAGTCAGTCAACTATGGACAGTGACAAGCCCAATGCCACTCAGCACAATAGGAGCCTTATTTTTTATTCTTAATGTTGAAATTTTATGTTTTTGTTTGGTGTTTTACGATTAGAATCACTGTGATTTCATTTACTTCGATGTTGTGATTTTTTAATTCAATCAATAAAGAGAATAAAACCAAAACATTGATGCAGTTTATATTGTGCTTTTTTGCTTGCATGTAATTAAATTATAAACTTGAAAGCTTTCAGAAAGTGTACAGCTGAGACTCAAGACATTTGAGAGGCTTCTTGTACAGTGTCATTTTGGTGTGGGGTACTTTTTATGTAAAACTGATATGGAGTGTATACTATGAAATCAGATTGAATGAGAAATTTTCAACATTTTCGTTCTCACCCATCAAAGGAGTTTGGATTGCACCGAGATGGCCTACATTAAGCCAGGTTTCTGTTATGGGATGGTGCTGTTTTGTGTAATTCATTTTTCATTGACTGATTCTTAATTCATCAAGAGGCTTTCCATCATTTTTGCTGTTTGGTCACAAGTCATCAAATGTGTGACTCAAGTCGAAGTCCAACTGTGCGTCATGTCACTTGAGTCCCTACCTATATATATTTATTTTACATTTAGTGATTAAAACTTACTGCTGCAAAATCCAGTTATATATTATATACTGATACAGCTTAACCTGCATGTTATAGGTTAGGTCCTTCATAGGCAGATATCGGTTGAAAAGTCTCCACTCTTTACGCCTGGGCGTATGCAGGGAGTGATGCATCTTTCCAGCAACCTCCAACAATCTCAGGAGACCTTGCATTCAGCCAAATGAAAATACAGACGGATAATTAATTTACGCTGAAATGATGAAATTAATGTCATGGTATCCAGAGGAGGGGCTATAGCAGGGTTCCCCAACTCCGGTCCTGGAGGGCTAGTCTGCTACACAGTTTGCAGATTTCCCTGCTCAAACACACCTCATTCAGCTCACCAAGCAATCGCAAGGTTTAGTAGATGTTTGAGCAAGGAAATCTGCAAACTGTGTCACAGACCGGCCCTCCAGGACCGGAGTTGAGGAACCCCGGACTATAGCCTCAAGTCTTCTCGGATCATAGGGTCCAAGTCGGTTCCGAGTCTCCAGTCACCTGCCCCCAAGTCCAAGTCGAGTCCAAGTCTTTCCATCAGTTTTTCAGAGTCAAATTTGCAACTTCAGTCTGAGTCAAGTTCTGAGTCAGTGACTCGGGTCCCCACCTCTGACCATAATTAATGTATGGGATGTCTGCCTCTAAGCCCAACGCTCAGCCCATAGAGCCTCGCGGTGGCCTGGTTAAAGGGAAACACACAAGGGCAATGGCAAACGAAATGAGGAAGACTGGGGGAATGCACACGGGACAGGGCTAGACGGGCACCAACCCTGACAGAAAGCAGTTTTAATTAAACGTGGGAAATATTCTTCCTTCTGCATATACTGCCACCTTGTGTCACAGAGTGAGAACTACAATTATACATTTTCTATGTTTCTATTAAAAATTATTTCCCTAAGCTTAACTGAGCCTTTTAAAATAGCATCAGCCATATTGTGGCAAAATGTATAGATTTTTTCTTTCTAATTATACTGATCTAAATGTGAACACACCACTTCGTACGTTGCTTAGTCTTATACCACAATACTTATATTTTCTACAACTTTAAAATAATTTTAATTAATTTAATGTAACGAACACCTAAAGTAGGACTTTTGTATATATAAAACATCAAATTACAAAGAACAACAGATGCTTTCCAAAAGCCTACATTCTTTAAATCAGAAAACGTGTATGTAGAGGGGATCAAAACAGTCAACAATAAAACAAAATATTTCGCTTGGCATAAGCAACAGATCAGATAGAATTGGTATTATTATCAGCATAACGCTTAAGTCTACAGTTTTCGCCAAAAAGATGCTCGCCGTAGTCGGCAGGATTCGAACCTGCGCGGGGAGACCCCAATGGATTTCTAGTCCATCGCCTTAACCACTCGGCCACGACTACACAGAAACTTACGCACCTACACAATACTATATGGAGATTCTCCTTATTGATTGTTTACTGAGCATGAGCAAAGTTATTTAAATCCACCAGAATGGTTGACAGCGATAAGGCACATAACTTGTATTTCGAAGCTCCGTCGCTTTAATGCGGAATACAGGCGGCGTCGGGTGGTTTTCCGTATGCATTTAGGATTATCGGCACAATGAACTGCGGGCTCGCCGGCTGGCAGTAACCGAGCCCGGAGTCCGCGCACCGGCTCGCGGGACGAGCCCTCGCGCGCGGAGAGCGCGGCCGGGTCGCGGGCCTGCGCTCGCGCCGCCGGCGGCTCGCGGCGGCGGTCACGTGACGCGCGCACGGGGCCTCCCGTCCGCTTCAGTAACCGGGGAGAGGAAGGAACATGGCGGCCGTGGGCGCTCCGGAGCGGGACGCCGCCTCTGCGCTCTGAGCTCTCCCATGCCGAGCGCGTCCGCGGCTCGCCGGGAAGCACCGCCGCCACACCTGCCGAGGCTCGGCCGCTCGCCCGCCCGGGGCTTTGCGCGCACCGCCGGCGCGTAGCACCGCGAAGGGGGAATAATAGCTCGGTGTCCGTGTGATGAGGGGGAGAAGGGGCAGGCCGCCGAAACAGGCGCCGGCGCAGGAGCCCTCCTCCGGGCCGCTGCGCGGGCTGAGACCGCGGCGGGGGCTGCGCGCCAAGGCCCGGGCCGCCGAGGACGGCGATTTCGTGACCCCCAGGAGGGGAAGTCACCATTCATCGCGGGGCAGGAGGAGAGTGGGGGCGGCCTCGGCATCCCGGGGCCGGGGCAGGGGTAGGGGCCGCGGACGGGGCCGGGGCCGGGGCCGGGGTCGCGGTGCCCGGGGAGCCGGAGGCAGGGGGGCGCGCACTTTCAGCAAGGTGGTCTACGACGACCACGAAAGCGACGAGGAGGAGGACGCGGCCAGCCTGCGGTCGGAGGAGGAGGAGGAGGAGGAGGACTTCGTCGGGGAGCCGACGACGGACGAGGAGCTGGAGGCCCTGGGCGAGGAGTCCGATTACCTGGAGGAGGATGAGGAGTACGCGGAGGAGGACGGCAGCTCCGGCTCGGACAGCAGCGTGCGGAGCCAGAGCACGTACGGGAGCACGCCGGGTAAGGCCGGGGGAGGCCGGGGAGCCGCCGCTTCGCAGCCACCAGCTTTGTCCAAGATGGAGAACGCGCCGTGCGGGCTGCAGGCCCCGGCCGGGAGAGGGGCTCGGCGCCCCGGCGCCGCTAAGCGTTCTCACCGGCTCGCACCCCCGTAGTACCGGGGACGGCCCGCTCTCTCCCGGCGCTGCGTCCGCCTGGCGCTGCCGTCCCTGCAGGTGCTCGGTCGCTGATGCCCCACGTCCAGATGCAGGAGGTGCGGGGGCCTCGGGTGCGCGGAGCCCGGCGGGCGGGTGCTGCGTGCGGCTCTGCCGTCGCTTGGGCTTAGGGCGGTAAAAGCGGGACTTCGGCCGAGTTGGCGGAGCTTCGGGAGCCGCCGCTGCGGATAGATGACAGCGGGACACGCGGGCCGGGGTTTTGAAAGCGCCGCTGCCGCGATGCACCTGTTGCCAAGTCGGGCTGCAGCGGGGCCGGGAATTCTAGGCGCCCCCAGGCGAGGTTATTAACGCATATAAACTGATACACGTGTAAAGAAAATATTTAATTAATTTCTCAGGATCAATAATAATAATAATAATAATAATAATAATAATCCTAACAAAAACAATAGTTGTCCAATGCACTTCGTGCTTTGGACCCCTAATAACGCTTTTAGATGTTGCATAAGGTCTTGGATGTTGGAGGAATCTGGTCGTTTGAAGATTTTGTTATTCCGACTGAAGGCGTGCTATATTTGAAGTATTTTGCAAATAATTTAGAAGTATTATTTTATCCTAAGATGGTCATATTAATTATTATATGAACTCCAGAACAGCTGTCACATTCAGGAGGTTCATTTTGGTATGAAGTATTTCTGCTTGTAAGTCTATACAATTACCAAGGTGGTTTGTTGCTGTTAATGATTATTATTTTGTTAGTGGAACAGTCATGCATTTATACTGCTCGATATTTTAGCTCATAGAAATTTCAGTTTTATTTATTTTATCGTTTTCCCACATTTTCCTTGTCACCAGGCATCCTCCATCTCCTTTCTTGCCTAGGAGGTGGACATGTCTCCCCTCCCTCTGTCCTCCGCCACAGCAGCACGCCCCCTCGCTATTGACCCAGTCTCGTCCTTGTCTGATGCTGACTTTTGCTCACTTTCTCATATCCCAGGGCGCAGGAGGTCCCGGGCCCTCCGTCCCCACCCCCCTGTCTTTGGGGAGAAGGAGGTCCCTTCGCTGGAGCTTCCCAGGTCCTCCGAGGATCTGCTGGTTCCCGCCGAGCACCTGATGAGCGTGGCGGCTATTTACGAGGTGTTGCGCAACTTCGGCACCGTCCTGCGGCTGTCGCCCTTTCGCTTCGAGGACTTCTGCGCGGCGCTGGCGGGCCCGGAGCAGTGCACGCTGCTGGCCGAGACGCACATCGCCCTGCTGAGGGCCATCCTGCGTGAGGAGGACACCTCCGGTACCACCTTCGGCCCGGCGGACCTGAAGGACAGCGTCAACTCCACGCTCTACTTCATCGACGGCATGACTTGGCCGGAGGTGGTGCGTGCCTACTGCGAGAGTGACGCTGAGTACCGCCAGGTGCTACCCTACCAGGAGGCCGAGGACTTCCCCTACGGGCCCCTGGAGGGTAAGCTGCAGGTGCTGCAGTTCCTGGCCGACCAGTTCCTGACCACCAACGTGGCCCGCGAGGAGCTGATGTCGGAGGGCACCGTGCAGTATGACGATCATTGCCGCTCCTGCCATCGGCTGGGCGACCTGCTCTGCTGTGAGACCTGTTCTGCCGTCTACCACCTGGAGTGCGTCCAGCCGCCGCTAGAGGCCGTCCCGGCCGGGGAGTGGCAGTGCGAGGTGTGCCAGGCTCACCAGGTGCCCGGAGTGTCCAACTGCGTAGGCAGCAGCCAGCAGATCCGGCCCTACGTTCGCCAGGAGCCCATCGGCTTCGATCGCCACGGCCGCAAGTACTGGTTCCTCCACAGAAGGGTTTTTGTGTAAGTAGGGAGCGTCGCGGTTATCCGTCGCCACTTCGCTTTATGGTATCCATGGCTCACTCTCAAGCCTGCTGCAGCTTGACTTTTTCTGGGTTACGGCACGATATATTGATAGTTCAGCTTTATGGCCTCGCCAGATCGAGAACAGTGTATCTGAGTTTGTGTGTGTTGAGAGCAGGGCACTCACGGCTTTTAAAAATTTGTCGTTGTAGTTTAGATTGTGATGAGGGTTTGGCGTGGTAGTAAATTTCATCTGTTGTCTTTGGCTGCTACGACTGAGCTGCATGGTAAGGAGACTGAGTTTGTGTTTCATTGTCCCATTATCTGTCACCTGTGGGTGACTTAATATATTTATAAATTAAGGAAAAAAATGTGATGCACACGTTTTTTTTTACATTAATGTTTTTGTCCTTTAATGGTGGCTATGTAATATTTTGTGAATGCATACATTATGGATTTCAGCAGACACGTGATTGATTCATTCATTCATCTTTCTGTTTGTAGTTGGCACCTAGTATAGCATATTGAAACAGCGCCATTTGCGTGTTAGTGGAGAGAAACGGAACTACATTCGGTACTTTGTTCTGTAAAAGCTTGGTTATGAATGAAGACTAAAATATCAACATAACGTTCTGACATCAAAACTGCATTTCAGTTCCCTCAGGATCAACAGATCTGTTGCTCATTCTCTTATTGTTTAAGATTATACAGATCTGATTTAAATGCTTCAAGCTTGGCACGCATTTAATTTGTGTGTTTGGGAAATTGACATGCTGGTTTATTATGAATAGCCTGTCTGTCATGGTTTGTTTTTAAGGTATGTGGCCACACCCCATTATTGGTGTTAAACACACAGGCAGATCGAGGGCTGCAGGCCTTCTTGGTTACTGTTTTGTTCACTGGGCTTTCTAAAGGCTGGGGGTTAACCATGGATCAGACATCGCACAGAAAAAAATACATGGTTAGACTCCGGCAGGTTAACAGGGATTAAGCCGCTTCTTGGAAGAAGGCCCAGTTAGTAAATTTGCTCTGAGCTGTAAAACTCAGTTGTGCCTTCCTGTGCAGAGAGGAGGACGGCAATCGGAAGAAGAGGACCTGGTACTACAGTACTAAGATTCAGCTGTCTGAGCTGGTTGTGTGCCTGGACAAAGACCACTGGGAGACGGAGCTGTGCCACACCCTGGAGGAGCTGCAGGAGGAGGTGTACGCCCACATGGAGATCACCGAGGAGCTCACGGAAAAGGCCCGGGGCAGCACCCCCTCCTACCTAGCTGCTGCTAATGGTACGAGGGCTGGCACTGGGCCAGGGGCGGTTTCCCGGTACAGCGAGGCGGTAGGGAGCAGGGCTGCTTAAAGCTAAAAGTGTGTTGGGGAGGATCTCTGCTGGGCCTTGCTGTTTAGCCCTCGAGTGAGGTTCCACGTCTGAAAATGTCAAGGAAAACACCCAGGTCTCCTTTTGATTGAAAGCATGAGCCAATTAACAAAAAGCTGGCAGTGCCACATTCCTTAATTGGCCAGAAAACGGCTGTCATGATGAATGAAGCAAATGAAGGCTACATGCATTCCATATATTTTTTTTTGCTAGGCCCCAGATACTGATGAGTTACATGGTTCTTTGTTTGGTGTCTGAGTGCTGGTTCAGAGCAGGCCTCAATCCTTCAGTCCACTGTGTCTCCTTCCAGAGGAGGTACTGGAGCGGTTGAAAGCTAGGCACGGGGTGGAGGTGGACAAAGTCAAAGGTCTGGAGTGGAGACCTGCCCGCCAACCAGAGGCAGGCAAAGGCAATGAGGAGCCTCTCAATGATCATTCCTCATCTGAGGGGGAGGAGCCAAAGATTGCCGGGGACCAATCAGCCAAGGAGCAGAAGGAAGAGATGGGTAGGGAAGAATATTTTGATTTGCGTAGTCTTATAAAGAAACCGTGTCTTATGTGAATGTGTCTAACGAGCATCTATTTGAAGTAGTTTTTTGCCTTGTCTCTCAGTACTGCAGTAATGCAATGCTCCCTGTCCTGACGTCTGTATCCATGTTCAGTTTGGGCAGACACTCTCACTTGTGGAGAAGCGAGCAGTGGAAGCTCAGCTGGGTCAAAAGCTGGTGCCCCTGCTGCAGTGGCTGACGCAGACGCAGACGCAGACGGGGCGGTGACCAGCGCGGGAGGCAAGCGGGGGTCCGCAGGTACAAAGGAACCGGCTGTCCCCCCCGAGTCCCTGCACGCCCCTACCCCTGTAGTGACAGCTGTCTGCAAGAGCCTCGTTCCCAGGTGGAGCCTTCGTCTCCGTGGGAACTGGGGCTGCGTGATCTCACCTCACACCGGCTTTTCACCACTATACGTACATTTACTTAGGCTCACAATTTGGTAAGCAGACTAGTAGTAAGTCTCCAGTATTAATGAGGCGTATTGTGACGCCCAAAATGATACTTATGTTTATTAAATTGGGTTAGTGGAGCTTGCCACATAGTGTTTTGGTAGTGATGAGAACTGCAGTGGCGGTGAGGAGAGGAACAGCCCCACTGGCACCGGTATCTTATGGAAAGCCCTGGTGATCACGCCATATAATTGTGATTACATCACTATCTCAGATCGTGCAGCCCTTCTGGGAAGAGTGGAATTGTCGAATTTTGGTGATCGTGCCCTTTGAGGCTGCATCGATGGAAGCGATCGACCTGTGATCAAAATGGTTTACAAAGGGGGTGGGGGCAGCATCGTATATTGGCCAATAGGGTTTGATTTTCAAGGCCAATCGTAATGAAAGCATTGGCCGTGTCTCATCGACATTGAAATTTCGGCAGATGGATAAGGCATGGATATGCATGCACCCTTCATGTAGGGACAAAAGATATCATCAGAAATCTGCCAATAATGTGCACACTGCCCAATCAGGCATGAGACATTTCTAGAATACAAGTTCACCCAAACTAAGCCCTTAGTTGTTGCTGCAATCAGGGCAGAATGCAGTGATATGATCATGTTTTTCAGACAGAGAGGAAAATGCATGTGCTGGGAGTGTTTTTCCTAAATCATGCGCACAGTTTCTGTGTGATAAGCTGTGCAGAAGGTTAGAACTCTTTCATGTAGTGGCAAAAGAAATGCCATTAGTTTTCTAGGTTAAACAAGACCCTCAACCCACTAGGCACAAGGAAGACATGCATCTAGGTTCTTCTCTGTTCTGGCACCGAGTTGGTGGAATGAAGTCCCCCTAGATGTCCGAACAGCTGGTTCACTGACTGTCTTCATATGACATCTAAAAACCTACCTCTTTCAGGAATACCTGGATTAGCACTTCCGGCCCTGTATTTTCCCAACAGAGTATTAGACAGATTGTATTCATAGCCTGGGTTCTATTGAACCGGTATCAATAAATATTCACTAATTGAGTCTTAAGGCACTTATGTAATTCACTCTGGCTAAGGGCATCTGCCAAATGCTGTAAATGTTAGTCTGTAAACCCCAGCACCCCGTTCTGCTTCCCGCCTCTGCATGCCCAGAGCGAGCCCTGCAGTCAGACCCTTCTGGCGAGAAGGCCGCCATCTCCTCAGACGCACTGCATGGTCCTCAGACCGCTGATGAGAATACCTGTGACAGCCAGTCGTCAGAGGCCAGTGTCACTGGACAGAGCCGTGAGGAAAAGCCCGCCCCCTGCTCTGCCATTGGCCAGGATGATTCAGGTACGCTGATGTGCCCTGTGGAGCCTAGTGTGGTATTTCTAACATTGTTCAGCTCAGACCTGTGCACAGTCAGGAAGAACTTCACCAGGTGACCTGCCGTATCACCAGGGTAACAAGAAAACTCAAGGATGTTATCTTATTATTTAAATAAGCAGAAATGAGCTGACTAGGTAGATAAGGCCATAATTTGGGGCTAGTGTTAACTTTCTACTAACAGATGGACTCACCCAAGGACATTTTTTTATCATTTAATTTTTGTCCTTGATTGTTCTGAGGTTATAAGGGGTGTATTTGTTGTTTGGACAAGTAAACAGGAATTCTTTAGTTTCCTGAAACCTGTGTAGCCAAATGTCTGAGAGTTCTAATGTCTTTGTGGCAGATGAGGGCCAGGCTGGCTCTAACGGGGTGGGTGTGGGCCGGGTCCCCAACTCTGCCACGCCGGCATCCACGCGCATGGTGACACGTCTCCGGAACCCGGACAGCAAGCTGAGCCAACAGAGAAGCCAGCAGGGGGCAGCATCTCAGGATAACGGCAGGACTCCCATGGAGGTGGGCCGCCTCACCGTTCTTAGGTTTAGATGTGTGTTAGACCTGCATTCATTTCTAAAAATGTAAAGATCTGTACTATCTTTGACATTAACTACCATTAAATGTGTTCTGTTCACCTTATTATAGGCTGTGGTTATTTTATAAATTCAGTTTAATAGCTTTTCAATATGATTGCCAGGAGTTTTTGGAGTAATGTTGATTTTTAAAATAAAGCCAAAATAATGTGTACTGCTCTACGATGTCTGGATGGAATCCCATTATGAAAAATGAGATACTGGCCAAGCCCGGTATGGCCTTGTATATCCTTGTCAGTTGAAGAAAAACCAGCAGTTTCTCCATTTCTCCAGGGATCCGTTCTCGGTTCTCCGGGAGATCCTGCTGACACCAGTGGTTCCAGGAAAGACCCGGGAGTGAAGGAAGGCGGCGGATTCAAGTTGGGCCAGGAGGGCAAGTACCGGGTCTATCAGAACCAGTACAGCAGTAACACACTGGCCCTGAACAAGCACCAGCACCGTGAGGACCATGACAAGCGGCGGCACCTGTCCCACAAGTTTTGCATGAGTCAAGCGGGCGAGTTCAAGTGGAACGGCTCGGTTCACGGCTCCAAGGTGCTCACCGTCTCCACGCTGAGGCTGACCATCGTTCAACTGGAGAACAACATTCCTGCCCCCTTCATGCACCCCAACTGGGCCTCTCACAGGTACACCGGGGAACCTTATGGTCACAGCCAGAATCTTGCCTGATTGACTAATCGGGTATCAACCGGTCCAGTCATACCTCCATTTCGATTGACTGGCAGGTCAAACTGGATTAAGGCGGTGCAGATGTGTAGCAGAGCCCGGGAGTTCGCTCTGGCCCTGTCCATCCTGGAGTGCGCCATCAAGCCAGTGGTCCTGCTCTCTGTTTGGAAGGATTCTCTGGGACACACCAGGCAAGGAGTCTGTATTCATCTGGGGGCGATGAGCTGATGCAACGCTGATAGGTCTCCTCAGGCAGATCCACGGGGACCCACAGACAGTCCAAGCTCCCTACCAGGAGGGAGCACAAATCTGTACTGTCTAGCAGGGAGCTAGGAGGGAGCAAAAATGGGTTGGGAAACACTGCACTAAATCATGCATTCTCCAATATATAAGAGCATAGATTCCTAGACTAACTCCTAACACGCCCTTTGCAGCAAATACCCTGTGTTGAATGGCTTTTGAGTACCACTCTGAGTGAATGTGTCATTTTGGCCTTTTCTTGCTGCAGGTTAAACCGGATGACCTCCATCGAGCGGGAAGAGAAGGAAAAGATGAAGAAGAAAGAGAGAAAGCTAGAAGAGGAGGAGACTATGCAGCAGGCCACCTGGGTGAAATATACCTTTCCCATCAAGCACCAGGTATGATGTGCTTTCAGCCATCTGTAGACAGACGTTCTCCATCCATTCTAATGTCCGTCTCCTAACCACTTACCTAGTCCCTGGATCCTATCCCAGGCAGCACAGGGCATCAAGCAGTGGAGCACCGTGGAGACTACATCTTAGCTCTTAGCAAGACTACAATTATTATATATAAATGATTCTCCTGTCTGTTTGCGTGTGAAGGTTTGGAAGCAGAAGGGAGAAGAGTACAGGGTGACGGGGTATGGAGGCTGGAGCTGGGTCAGCAAGACCCATGTACCTCGCTTCCTTCCCCGGCTGCCAGGCAACACCAACGTCAGCTACCGCAAAGCTCTGGAGGGTCAGTCTCGTCCTGCTGCTTTGGCCGTGTTAGCGGTTCTTTGTTGGACATAAAAACGGTTACATTTCTTTCTGGACTGCGCATTTTTATGCCGGGGGCTTGTTGGCCTCTCCAATTCCTATTTCAGCTGCCAAGATAAAACGGAACGCGGAGTCTGATCCGGGCGTCACATCCAGCGCGGACATGAGCGTGGAGCGGAGGGCTAGTCCCGTCAAAGAGTCTGCAGTAGAGGTATCTGAAAAGGAGGAGGACTGGAAGTCTCCTGAGAGTCCCCTCACTGCTGAGAAGGAAGCGGGCGTAGAAGATGCAGCTGGGCTGTCAAGAGATAAGGCCCAAGACAAGATGGATGTCAAGGCCGAGGGGCAGGCAGACGGGCCGACCGCTGAAGGAATGGAGGCTGGCATCTCCAACTCCAAATGCACTGAAGAAAATGGTACCTCTTTGCAGATGGTTGTTAAATGTTTTGGTCATCATAACTAAATTTTTTTATACTTATTGACTCTCTCTTTTCCTCTCCAGGAAAAAGTGAGACCTCCAGCACTTCTACATTGGACACTGATGTGAAGGAGGAGGACAAAAGAGACCTGGTAGAGAAGTTTTGTGCTGACGTGGTCAACGTGAGTGAGGGTTTTCAGCTGCGTACCGCGTACAAGAGGAAGGTAAAAGCCTCCAGGCTTGACGGCCTATTGGAGCGACGCATCCACCAGTTCACCCTGGAGGAGAAGCAGCGCTACGAGCGACTCAGGGGCCAAACGGCTGCGCGAGTGGGACCGGGAGCTGGGAACCCGGACCAGCGCAGTTCCGTATCGGGTGACGGACAGGTTGGCGTCACCTCAGTGAAGGTGGGGGGCCTGGCTGTTCCCTCAGCTGTGAACTCAGGAACTACATCAGCAGCTGGTACGGAAAACCGAGTGAGCCAGGAGGAGGAAAGGCAGTCCAAGGATCCTCTTGGTCCTGGATCACCAGTGAAGGAAGTTAATTGCCAGTCTAAGCAGGAAGTTGGTACATCCCAAGACTCTCAAGTGACTGACAGTCAGAGTACGGCCTGTAATGATCAGTGTGTGTTCGAGGATCGTTGTGTGCCTGAACGCGAGTCTGTCAATGAGAGAAATGGTGGGAGTGCGGACTTGCCGTCGACAACGTCGACACTGTGTACGGAACTTAGTGGAGGGCCCTGGAAAGAGACTGTGGTTTTACCTGGGCTGAACTCTGAGAGCAAATCAGAACTGACCGAGGAGACCCTGGAGTCCTCCAAGTACCCCAAACCTGCAGGAACAGAGAAGGTACATTGTCCTGCAGAAAGGAAATCAGGGCCAGTTTGCACTGGGCAGAATGGTGATGAAAATGGGTGTTTACAGGATGAAAGTATGGACATTGACAAGAGCGGAGATGAGGAATTGGGTGTAAAATCCCAGCCGCCACTTGGAGTTCAGGTAAATGGGGATGATTCTCTTCAGAGTCCGGCTCTGTCAGACTGTACATTACCTCTACAAGCTTCCTCAAAGCTAGACTTTGACAAAGACATTGAGGAAAAGGGAGCTAACAAGAATTCAGGAAATGAGATAAAAGTTCTTCCAGGTCATGATGCTGTTAAACCACTAATGAACGGGGACCTGCTCTCACACCAACCATCTTCTCACTCTGTTGTTGATAAAGAGAGTAACACAGCACTGTCTGACACAGAGTATGCACCTGCTCAAAAGGTTCCCCGTCTGGAGAACAGTGTCAAAGAGCCGGCCTCTTCCTCTGGCACCTTGCTGAATTCCGATGTCTCGGCAGTAATTAGTAGGACATCTGAGGTGCGTGATGACACCAAGGAAGATCTTGTGGGGGAGGGGGAAGAATCAGTGGCACTGAAGTCAACAGTGCCACCTGTAGGACAGCCCAGCCTCAGCAACAGTGTGTCTCTTAGCAATCACAGCAATGAGCCCACGTCAGTGACCAATAATGACGAGGCAACAAAGACGACCATCACACAAGTTACCACAACAACGACGACCATTACCACCATCTCCGCTGAGTCCAAGACAGTTGCAGTAACCACAGATTCCGGTGACATGGCCACTGTGGTGTCTGTATCAGAGAACAAGGCTGTCTCTACCCTCAGTTCCACGAGCACCACTGTTACCACTACGGTGGCTGGAGGAGGAATGACCACCATGACCGTTAGCCGGGAGTACTCCACAAGGGACCGGGTCCGACTGCTCAGGTTCTCGCGCTCTAAGAAAACCCGCTCAGGCACGGCCTTGCCCTCTTATCGCAAGTTTGTCACCAAGAGCAGTAAGAAGAGCATCTTTGTCCTACCCAACGATGAACTAAGGAGACTGGCCAGGCAAGGGGGCATCCGAGAGGTGCCCATCTTCAACTACAACGCTAAACCTGCCTTGGACATTTGGCCCTACCCCTCTCCACGACCTACGTTTAACACCACCTGGAGGTTGGCATGATGTTTGTGTTGGTTTTCAGATTTGTGCTTGTGTGTGTTGCTGGGCGATATGATGATAATCACAATATAATTGTCCTCAATATCGATGATGAATGCTCGATGGAAGTTCGATATGACATGACGTCACCTTCTCTGTGACTGCTTGTTGGCACTGGCAATGGAGCACAAGCACAAACAGCTGTTGTTTTTTCAGTGATGACTAAAATAACCTGTCTCAGACTTCTTTGTCAAATGCTGTTTGGTGGTGACGGCCACTTCATGAACCATTTGTGATATATTTTGAGCCCTTTTTTTAACAGAGCCCCATCTAGTGGGGTCAAATTGAGTAAATCCCAGAAGCGTCATTTTGGCCATCACCACTGTTAGGCAAATGTTTGTCTAACTACGATAAGCTATTTGGTTTCTTCAAGAAATAATGAATTGCGTGAGAATTATCGCTGTTGACAGATATGATTTTTTTTTATCGCGATAACATTTTTAGCTATATCGCCCAGCTCTGTGTGTTTTATTACTTTGCCCTTTAGTTGTCATTAGATTTTGGGGGCTTCGAACTTTAAATGAGTGACAAAGTTTTTAGTCCACTATGGCTAGGAAAGAAGTTCTTACGCCCCTGTTGACGAGTTGACTTTCTATCTGTACTTAACCAGAGGCACCTTTCAGACCTGTAGACTCTCTCGAGTTTTTGATTCAAAATGCCATTTTTGGATAGTTTCCAAGTCTATCAATGTTTTGACTTTTAAATTATTGTATGCTGAAATACTTAAATGGAAAGACTTACCCGTTCATGGTTTCTAACCATCAGCTCCCATGAATCACTTTTGCTATAAAACTGACGATCAGGTTAAATTCTTCCTAGCACATGTATGAAACAATTTCACCTTGCCTTCTAGTCCTGCTACAGTGGTCTCAGTAGAGTTATGGGTGATTCTATTGGAGCTCTGCACTTTATGAGTTTTATATTGGATCCACATAGATCACTGTAACTCACTCCTGACCATGAGCTGATGCAAGGCCCTGGTGCCCCATGCAGGTACCGGCTCCAGACGGTCCGCTCTCTGGCAGGGGTTAGCCTGATGCTTCGGCTGCTCTGGGCCTGCCTGAGGTGGGACGACATGGCCGTGAGGGCCCCGATGCACGCTGTGGCTCGCTCGGGTGGGTGTTTTCGTTCCTCCTGTTCTTAACGACTCCGTCTGTGGTTTCTGGAGAACGCAGACTCACACCCCGACTGTCCCCCGATCCTCACCACAGAAACATCCGAGACCGAGATCACCACCACAGAGGTTATCAGGCGCCGGGATGTGGGGCCTTATGGGATACGGTCGGAGTACCTCGTCCGGAAAGTCGTCCGCCCCATAGGCGTTGCTGCGTCTCCTAAGGGTGGGCTCTTTTTCTGGATTTACTTCTTGCCTTTCTTCAAGCCCCTTAGCTTTTGATCCACGTGTCCCAGTCGGTCTGAGATTTTATTATGAGTTGCTGAAATGGAAATAGGAAGAGAAACTGTCATCATTTGCAAAGATTCCTCTCTGTGTATCTGACATATTTCCTCTCCCGTCTTTGCAACCCCAAAGAAGCTCACACTCCTCAGAGGAAGGGCCTTCGGTCCAGTGCCCTGAGACCCAAAAAGATGGATTCGCCAAGGCAGTCGGGCCCGGTGGTGATCGAGAAATGGGTCACGGAGGAAGAGCTGGAGCTGTGGGAGATCAGAGCCTTTGCTGAAAGGTAGGGGCTCTAAATCACACAGGTATACAGGTTTTAGATTGGAGCTGAAACCCAAAATCTTATACACAACTTCAGAAAGGCAGGTTCCTTTTGTGGATTCTGTCTGTTCTGCTACTTTCTGTTCTCGTCTCAGTCCCTTGTGTCCTGAGCCATACTGTGACAGCTGTCTTGTTTTTCCATCACAGGGTGGACAGGGAGAAGGCTTCCGCGGCGGACCAGGCAAAGGTTAGTGTGCAGAAGAAGGCCGAGGAGTGCAAGGCCAACTTGGAGGCTCAGCTTAAGCAGCAGAGATTGGCTGCTCAGCAGGTGGGAAGGCCAGACACACACTGTGTGCCTCATAGCGACCTAGCATCTTAGCAGCATAGCCTCCTGGATCAGCCCGCGTAGCATAGCGGACTTAAGCTAGCGATGAAACAGTGAAGCCGGGAGGCTCCCTTATGATCTTGTGGTGCTTGGCATTATAGCTGGGGCTGCTTGCTAGCAAATGATAGGTAAGCAGACCTGATACATGGACCCTGGGTGGATAGAGGAATGGATGCATGGATACTATTTGTATGTTATTCTTTTAGACCAATAATGTTATATGGGTTATTGCAGTCTCAGTATCCCAAAGGAATTACTAAAAAACATTATCCCCTGGAGAATTTCGGGGAGGGTGCCTTGCTCAGCAGCCCAACAGAGATGTGATTATTCTGCCGAAGTTGGGACTCGAACCGGCAACCTTCCAATCATCGACACTGATTCTAAACCCACAGAGCCTCACTTCATCCCTGCAGACATTTTTGTTGATGTCTTGTACTCACTTATAAGTGAATGAGTGCGATCAATTTATTAATTCTCAGCACCCAAACGTTTGAACCCTTGTGTTTCAGAAACGCCTGGAATTGCAGAAACCTGCCTCTGGTATTGGCACACCAGCCTCCACCCCACAGAAGGTGCTGGTGGGCTCCTTGGCGGGTTCCGTCACCCCCGGCTCCAAGCTGGTCCTGACCTCAAAGGTGGGCTCCCCCGCCGTCACCTTCCAGCAGGGCAAGAACTTCCAGCAGACATTCGCTTCCTGGGTCAAGCAAGGTCAGAGCAGCCCAGGTGAGTGTGTGTGTGCGTGCGTGCGTGTGTGTGTGCCCGGACTGCAGAAATGGTTTATTGCAAGGTAATGCAGCTAGCTGACTTCTTATGTCTGTGTTTAGTATTAAGAAGACGTACATAACTGTAATGATGGACACAAGTTATTTTGGCCAAATGGAGTGACCCCCAGAGTTTCCGCCCATCTCCTACAGCCACCACCATTTCCACAGCATCCACCAGCTCGACCATCTCGGGACAGACTTTGCAGGTGTCGGGCACGTCTGTATCAGTGGCTGGAAAGGTTCTGTCCTTACCAGCCAACAGCAAGATCGTGACTGTCAATGTACCCAGTGCCCAAGGAGGTAAGGTCCTTTGGGATGTGACCTTTGACCCTTGAGTGGTCCGTCCACAGATTGTACAGTAGAGATGGAGAAATAAATGGTGTTTCTCAATACCAAGAATGCAAAGATCGTACTTGTGGTCTTGGTGACACCTCTCTTGCTAACTTGCCTTCAAGAATGAACTTAGTCTGTCTTAGTTTGGTCAAGTACGCATATTGAGAAACACCCTGTGTTTCTATGGAACTAAAGAGGTTTAGTAATGTAATATATCTAAGTGAAAGTAACATGACTGGTTGCCATGGTCACCAGGTGTAGTACAGCAGAAGGTCCTGGGCATCATCCCATCCAGCACTGCCGGTGGCACACAAGGCTTCACCTCCATCCAGCCGCGAAGCACCACTGTGAGTCTCCGGCCTGACCCGAGGCAGTGCCCATGCAGTGTGCTCGCGGCCCCCGCATTCATTTTCAGGGTGCTTTTCGGCCGGTGCCAGCAGGAGTGGTTGACTGTAGGCCTTGACCTCACCCCCAGGTAATCCCAGGTGGTGCTCAGATCCGGCCCGGCATGACAGTGATCCGCAGCCCTCTGCAGCAGAGTGCTGGTCTTAACAAGACCATCATCTCCACCCCCCTGGTGGTTCAGCCTGGCCTCCTTCCTGCTGGTAAGTGCAGTATCAGTGTGGCTGGAGTCTTAGATTGCATGGTTTGACTGGCCGCACTATTGACGCGTCACCGCACACCAGGTCAGACGTCGCCGATGGTGACTCAGCTTGTTCGGGGCACTCCAAGTTCCATGGCCAGCTCTGCCCCCGGCACGCCCCCCCGGCCCCCTGGTGTGATGTCTGCAGCCTCCCCAGGCTCTGCCCCTGCTCCCCAGACACCCCGGCCCCAGCAGGGGCAAGTCAGGCTCACCCTGGCCCAGCTTTCCCAGCTCACCCAAGGAGCACAGGTGAGGAGGGCAGTCTCTTTGTGTCAAAGCTGATTTTTTTGGTGACCTGTAAGGATGCATTTGCTTTTTGGTAAGCATGATTTTCCACTGCACCAGGTACTTTTGGCACTTTTTCCATTTTCCATTGACTTCTGGTCCAGCACCACTACCAAAAGGTCCAGAATCTAAAGTGCCAAACCACCTGGGGTACTTTTTTGGTAATGCATGGACAAAATATCCAAAAGATCCAAGCTTTAATTGCAATCTAGTTGGAAGAATAGATGCAACAAGATCGGGATGGCATGACAGGAAATGTTTTATTTATGATACTAAGGCTACAAGTTTTCATATATCGCTAAAAAGGAGTTTGAAATATATTTGCCACAATCCCGTCTAAATGTTAAGAATTGTGATTCTTTCAAACACATTCAGTGCCCATGCAAAAGCAGCAGAAGAAACTTTAAACTGTTACTTTTCCAGTATATAAAAAATCAATCATTAAAATAGTAAAGATTACTAAGTTTTGTTTCCTATGACAGGTATCAGTTTTTATGCCAGTGGGAAATCACCATTCCCGAAGTACCAAAAGTATGATGCCTGGTGCAGTGGGAAGAGTTCCCTAAAATAATGCACACAAACATTTTAATTAAGCCTCTAAATTCAATGAGGTTTCGTCTATGTTTGACAGGGAGGTGGCCAGGGCCTGACGGTGGTGATCCAGGGGCAGGGTCAGACCACCGGCCAGCTACAGCTTATCCCTCAGGGGGTCACCGTCATCCCAGGACCTGGCCAGCAGCTCATGCAGGCCGCCATGCCCAACGGCCAGGTCCAGCGCTTCCTGTTCACTCCTGCACCCCCAGCCATGCCCACCACAGTGGCCACGCCGACCACAGTGACCATGCCCACAACTGTGGCCACACCCACCACTGTTGTCACGCCTCCTGCAGTGGCCACACCTCCCCGAGTGGCCACGCCTCCCACCGTGTCCACGCCTACTGCCACTACAACAGCCACACCCCCTTCCACCGCCACGCCTTCAACACCAGGTGATGCCTCTTACCACCGTACAATCATGGCCGAAACACAAAGCCTCGTTCCTGTACTCCTTCATCCATATTTACAGCTTAGATTAGTGTTTTTCAACCCGGTCCTCGGGTTCCCTCAGGCAGTCCACGTTTTTGCTCCCTCCCAGCTTCCGACCAATCAAAAACACCGAATACCTGGTGTATGGAGGTGTATGGAGACACCTGAGGGACGAGGGAACCAAACTGTCTGGGAGTCCCTGAGGACTGGGTTGTCAAAATGGGCAAAATGGTTTTTCAGTATAGCTCTATAAAGAGATACAGCTGCATTTTGATTGAATACGTCATACTCGCCCGAATGAACATTCTACATGTTAGCTTAACGTGTCAGCATGTGACATGGCTGTCTACTTTGCTCTGCAGCAGCACAGCCAGAGCAGAAGCCAGCGCAGCCGGAGCAGAAGCCAGCGCAGCCGGAGCAGAAGCCAGCGCAGCCGGAGCAGAAGCCACCGCAGCCGCAGCTGCCTGCACAGAGCCCGCCCTTCCCGCAAACTCCGCCTGCCCCCCAGGCCTCACAGCCTGCCGCTCCTTCTACCCAGGCAGACTACCTTGCCGCCCCCCTGCAAGCGGTCGCTCCAAACCAGCCCCCCCCCCCTCTGCCTCCGCCCACCACTGTAGCAGTCCAGCTTCCTTCCGCTCAGATTCAGGTGAAGGGGGTCCTGACCACCCCTGTCCCAGCACAAGTTCCCCCAGGCCAGCCCGGCCTGGTCGTTATGCGGCAGGCTCTCCCCCAGACCCCCCAACACCTGGGCCTCCGGGTCCAGCCCCAACAGATCCGGCCGAAGCAGCCCGTGCCGATCCAGCCGGGACCCGGTGTGGTGCCTGTCCGGGCGGCCGGCAGCCAGAAGCAGCCAGAGGTGAGGCAGGAACGAGGAGGCAGCACCAAGCCGCAGGTATGGGCAGCGGGGATTACCATGGCAACCGCATCACTCTGCCCATCACACCTCTGATGTCATGACCATAATGGTAGAATTTATCTTCTATCACTGGCTATACATTTTGGTTATGAGGCCATTTTGTTAGTCTGCCTTCATGTATAGATTTGCTGTCATTTGATCGGACAGCAGTTCTGTGCTGTCGATGTGTGATGTGTCCTGCGCTCTGCGACAGGTGAAGGCGGAGCACATGACGGAGCACTTAAAGCAGAAGGCCGCGTGTTTAGCAGATCAGGACGAGACTCAGAGGTAGGAGCTTGTGTGGGCCTGCACTGAGTTGCTACACTTAGCACATGCTTCTCTGAGGTGTCTCTGCATGAAGTTCATGTGTAGTATGTTAGCAGCCCAACATTTGTTCACATGACATTTTATTCATGTCCAACATATTAAATGTCAGCACATCTAGAACAAACTGCTAATTGTCTAATACAGTGTTTCCCAGTCCGTCCTTGGGGACCCCCGGACAGTCCATGAAATGTGGGTTGTCTGGGGGTCCCGAGGATTGGACTAGGATGCACTGGTCTATTAGACAACTTAAAACCTAGATAGCACGTCCACAGAGACAAAGCAGTTCTAGTCTGTCTAGTTTGGTAATCGATGTTGGTAATGTGTCATTGGCTCAAGAACCAACATCGTCAGAGAAAGTCCTTAATTTCCCAAGATGCTGTGTGCAGGGCCATGCTGTTGGATTGTGCTGACATGCCCCCCCCCCCAAACACAGAATGATCGTGTGCAGCCAGGTGATGAAGTTCATCCTGGACAAGATTGAGAAGGACGAGAAGCAGGTGGCTCGCAAGCGGAGGCGGGAGGAGGCCGGCGAGCCGAGGCGCACCAAGCAGACCTCCAGCCGGCTATCGGCGCTGCTCTTCAGGCACAAAGAGCTGCTGAAGGCCGAGATCCTCCAGAAGAGGGCGCTGCTGGACAAGGATCTGCAGCTGGAGGTCCAGGTGAGCAGCTCGCCACAGTACAGCCTGCTGTTGGACATACTTCCAAAGACATATAACACCGTGTGTCCTGGCCGCTATGGTCTCGAATGTTCTGGTTGTTTCTAGATTGGCCTGAAGAGTGAGCGAGCGAGTAAGTGAGAGAGAAACTGTCGGTTTGATTTTCTGGAGGAAAATTAATCGTTTACTTTACTGACAAGTCGATTAATCTAATCGACAGATTAATTGATAGGAAATTGGGAAATTAGTCGATGGTGGCAGCCCTAGTAATAAGTCTGTCCTTAACTGTGGTGCTGCAGACAGCAATTTTGGGTAAGAAGCAATATCAGGAGAAGGATGAGTAGGTGGACCTGGTTTTAAATTTAAAAAGCTTAGCTTCTCTGATGACAGCCTGGAGGACACTCTGGATGAGCGTGCCTGTGATGCACGACCGCAGCTAGGGGGCGCTTTTTCTCTTCCTCCTAGGACGAGCTGAGGAAGGATCTCACCAAGCTACGGAAAGAGAAGGACAAAGCACAGCCTGGCGTGGCCCCCACTTCCGCAGCCGAGCTCTCCTCCAGCCCCGCCTCGTCGCCCCCCTCCTATCACAAGCGCAAACGCGAAGACGAGCGGGACCACGCCAAGGCCAAGAAGAAGAAGATGATCTCCGCTACCTCAAAAGATGCCAAGAAGGACACCAAGCTGTATTGCGTCTGCAAGACGCCCTACGACGAGTCAAAGTAAGGCCGCCCCCTCGGCACTGGCGCCTGGCCAGTTGTTGCTGAGATTTCATCATTGTTGGCTGCACAAAGGGGTTCCCCCATGCGGACTCGATGGGTTCCCTTGGGGGAAATGTGAAATGGCCTTTCACATGGAGCTGGCCCGGTCTTCACACCCTCCTCCAGCCCCGTGGGTAACGCGACCTCCTGCCGGCCCCCCCTTTCAGGTTCTACATCGGCTGTGACCTCTGCTCCAACTGGTTCCACGGCGAGTGCGTGGGGGTCACGGAGAAGGAGGCCAAGAAGATGGACGACTACGTGTGCAGGGAGTGCAGGCGGGCGCAGGAGGGCCCCACGGAGGAGTTGTACTGCATCTGTCAGACGCCATACGACGAGGCGCAGTAATCACACCGCCTTTCATTCCGCGCTCACTCTCCTCTATGATTGCTGCTAATGTGTAATTAATAGAATTTTTGCTATATACTCTATATAATGAAGTAGCATTTCCTTTCCTTTTGTACTGGTATTTGGTCAGTTTTATTATTGATGAGTAGTTTTGGGTCTCTCTTGGTTATGATGTGTCTGAGGGCCCAGTAGGTGCAGTGTTTCTTTCTCTTACTAGACCCTTAACAATGTGTTGGACATGTAATTAGGCATAGAATAGAAGCATAGAAATTCAGGTTTGGACTTTTCTTCCTTGGGGATATGATGGCAGTTCTGTTGCCATTCTAAGGTGAAATGTCTCCGTTGGATGGCCTCCGTTTCTAAGGAAGGACAGAATGAGCCATGTGAGGAGCTGTGCCCGGCCCCCCGAGTAGCCTGCCGTCCCCGCTGGCCGCTAACATCACCTTTCCCTTCCCCAGATTCTACATCGGCTGCGACCGCTGCCAGAACTGGTACCACGGCCGCTGCGTGGGCATCCTGCAGAGCGAGGCGACGCACATCGACGAGTATGTGTGCCCGCAGTGCCAGTCCACGGAGGACACCATGACGGTGCTCTCCCCGCTCACTGACAAGGACTATGAGGGCCTGAGGCGGATCCTGCGCTCTCTGCAGGTACACTGTCACAGCCTGAACCCACCTAGGGTCTTCAAAGGCTTAGCCTCTAACACACTCTCAAACCCATTAATGGGCCCAGTTTTGAATGAGTGACATCGTCGGCTATCACGTGAGTCACATGACCAGTTGAACTTTACCCTGCCTTGGGCTGCACGTGCTCAGTGTGCGTCATCCTTTCTCTCGGCAGGCTCACAAAATGGCATGGCCGTTCCTGGAGCCGGTGGATCCTAACGACGCCCCAGATTACTATGGTGTCATTAAGGAACCAATGGGTACGTGCAAGATTGGTCTGCAGTGTCGCTTGGCCACGTCTAGTCGCTCACTGCCACGACCTTAGGGATATTGTCCCCTCAAATCCAGTAATAAAGAAAGACAGCGCATTGCACTTGCATTAAAACTGCATGTCTCCTTTTCTTCTTGCAGACCTGGCCACGATGGAGGAGAGAGTACAGAAACGGTATTACAGCAAGCTCACGGAGTTCGTGGCGGACATGACCAAAATCTTCGACAACTGCCGCTACTACAACCCCAGCGACTCACCCTTCTACCAGTGCGCCGAGGTCCTGGAGTCCGCTTTTGTACAGAAACTCAAAGCTTTCAAAGCCAGCAGGTGAGCAAAGGATTGTTGCTCTGTTCACAGGCCTCAGTTCCTCCTCTGTGTCTCATCTTCCTGCCTGCGCCCCCCTCCCCCACTGACACGGCATCTCGAACACCGTACATTCCCTCCCTTTAACACCTGCATTGTGTGTCAGTGTGTGCTGCATGCATGTATTCACCCCATCCACTCTCTCTCTCTCTTGCAGATTGTGACGTCGTAAGTGACGTCATAGCTGGAATCTAACCTGGATGCTGGGGGTCACTGTAACGTTTAAGTGATGGAATCTGCTGTTCTGTGGACAGCGTAAATTCTGTAGGGTTTGCCTTCTGTGGCATGGAAAAAGCCAGTGCGTTAAAATGAAACATCCTGTCATTTTGCAATAAGCCAAATGCCTGAGAGGCCTTTAGTGAGTGTTGTGGTTTTGGCAGCCATATTCTCAACAAAAGTGAAAAGGAATCAGTGATTTTTTCTTTTTTTTCTTCTTTTTTTTTTACACTATTTTACTACCAGTGATAAGGATCACCTCTAAATATAATGTAAATGCTTAGACGTACATGTAATATGTTAGTAAACATTTAAGCACTGAGATCAAAATGCTTTGAAGCATTTTTGGTTTTTATTTGAGGGTCCATTTGTATTCACATTTGTTTAAATATATAATATAACTATTTAAAAAGATTTTATTGAGAGAGATGTGTAAATTAAGTTTCAGGTTTTCTCGCCCTGTCCCGTAGCGCTGTTCTCTCAGCTCTAAAGCTGATTCTGCTACTCATGCCTAGACGTTTCTCGATTTGATGGCAATCTTCTCCTAAACGCGTTATCCTGATTCGGACGTTTTAAATTGTGACTTGTTCCTTCTGGTGAGAAACTTTTGGCCAGTTTTCGCATATAGCGAGAAGGCATATTCTCTTAAATCCTTTTGTGAAGGATTGTTTTATGGCTAAAGGAAAATAAATGCTTTGAATCTGTTTCCCCTGATCTCTGTCTCGGGGACCCACAGACAGTCCACATTTTTACTCCCTCCTAGCTCCATACCAGAAGGGAGCAAAATGATGGCACAACTGTGGGTCCCCATAAATAATACGAGTGGCACTTCATGAGTCCGCTTCCAGCTTTACAGTACCAAGCGGTGTTAGTTTGCTAAAGGTGCATGAAGTGTTGATCTTTTTCAGAAGCTTGACTGCCGTGCCGTCGCCTTTAATCCTGGCCCCCTGCATCCTGTCATTAATGATTTTTTTTTTTTTTTTTTTGCCAGTGTGAAAAGTTCAATAAAATATTAAAGGCTCCTCAACTTTTTTCCCCCCCTTTTCTATATTCTGTAGGTCTCATAACAACAAACTGCAGTCTCCAGCTTCTTAGAACAGGGTATTTCTTTGCTCTAAATAAACCAACGCAAGCCTGGGGGGTGTCTGCACGTTTAAAACCTGTGCCTGGATGCGGTCTCCAGCCAGTCGGCTCCTCCTTCTGCCCACTCCTCCTAACCCCAAAAGGAAGCACTGGTGCCACGTACGCTTTTGTGGCCCGCTGCCTCGAGGATGTGGTTTGTTTGGGGGGGGATCACCATAATGCCATAGGCGGGTGTCAACTCCATGATGGGACAAATGGGACACAAGTGGCTTTGTTGTGGAGCATCACCCCCAACCCCAAAAGTACAGACATTTGTGGAAGTTCACATTGGTGGGGTCAGGTGCTTTTTTTTTTGTTTAAATTTTTTATTATATATATAGACACACACTTTTCTTTCCGGACTTGAAAAGGGAGGACATGGTGTACTTTTTGTACCTCACAGATGAATGGAAAACATACATTCTGAGGACTACATTTACAATGTAGCAGTTTCTCTCATTTCTTTTTCCTCCCCGTTTGTCGTCTAATTCTTGTTTAGTGAAATTTTCCATTTACTTCGCACAGGGTTGCTTTTGTTAAAACGGTGACCCCCCCCGACCAGACACACACACACACACACACACACACACACACACACACACACACACACACACATCGCACTTGTGGCATTGAGCTTCTGAATAACACCAAGCCGGACGCTAAGAAGACGAGGACACTTAAATCCCTGTACTGTACAGACGGACTGAAAAAAGCTCAAAAGCAGTGTGTATTTGAAGGCATTCTGTTTGTACAACCTGTCAGATATTGAATTTTGTGCTTTTTATTTTTTATATTACAATTCAAGAAATATGTACTAATTAATGAACCTAATAAAATGGAAGGCAGAGCTCCACCGAAATGAGATGTCTGCGTTTTTAAGAAATTCATCATTTGTGGCCTTTTCCAAAATCACTAAAGAATAAAAAAGGAAAGCGACCATGATATTGCAGTTCATTGTAATGAATTATTATGGAACTTCTTTGAGTATCTTTGAGAGAGAGCAACTTTAAACTTCTGCATTGATTTTTGTTTTATGATGTAGGTCTCAGTCTCAATTATGTGTATGCCAGCGTATAAATTGTTTTAAGTTTTGCTACCTTTTTTCAGTCAAAAGCTTATCCAAGAGTATCTCAGTATACTTAACATAAAGATTCTTTGATTAATCATTTATTACTCTTCTGCCGTTTCTGTGACATTTGGGTTTAGGCTACATTATGCTTTTGCCAACCGAGTAGAAAGGTCAACGGAGTATAGTGTATAATTTTAAAACTCTTAAGTACCTTAAGAAAAACTTAAGTTCTTGCCTATTTTGAAGCTTAATCACCTATTAGAACCACATCTCGAAATGTTCAGAATGAACTGTGGATTCCGGTGTCTTGCTGTAATTGACGGGCAAAAATGTAGAACAGCAGTATTATTCATTCCACCTCTTTGTGGTTATTACCACGAAACCATGGAACAACGCGGCGCGTTTGTAAACTTAATTTTTGCTAATAAATAAACGATTTCATGCCCGACCCAGATGGGACTCGAACCCACAATCCCCAGCTCCGGAGGCTGATGCCTTATCCATTAGGCCACTGGGTCGCTATGGTGAAGGAATTAAAAGAATGTCTTTTTAATAACACCTTTATTTAACAATAGCGTTTAACAATTGGAGTTTAAATTGTGTTTTTACCAATGAATGCGCTTTTTTCGTATTGTGCGAGTAATTTTGAGATATTAGTAAAGTGGGTATCTGTATGACTTTAGTCTGAAGGAGGAAAATGGGATGACTTATAAATTTAGATGACGTATTTTTCGAATGATGCAGTCTCGCGATAGTACATCCGTTTCCCTTGGCAACGTTTCCGGAGCGTGGTGTGATTTTTCAAAAGACGCCAATGGGGACGCGCTTTCGCCCGAACTGACCAATCAGGAGTGGCTATTGCCGGCAATTTAAAAACCCTCTCATTTTCACCAGCCACACTTTCTAAACTTGGGGCCACTGTCTGCCTGGACTGGTAAGTCATCTTAGGTTTAAGCTAAATAATTAGATACTATGTCTCTTCGTTTTTATTGTATTGATTGTGTACTTTACATCGCATTTCCTGATCTCGCAGTGCAAGACGAAAGATGCTTCCGTGTAAATATGCTTTCTAAGTTTCTAAATCGGTATTCTGTATCTGTTTAAGGTTAAAAACCTAAAGTACTCCTCCGATTATTCCGCATTGAGACGCTCGATCTAAAGCATGTCTGCTGGAAACGAGAACGCCGTTCGTCTGAACAGATTTAAGAATAAAGGAAAGGATGCGAACGTAAGTTTCCCAGTACACGCGGATCGCGTTCCCAGTGCCGCCCCGTGAAGCTGCTACGCTGGAGTATTTACGAGTTTTCCTTTCGTTTTCCGGCAGGAATTGAGGCGCAGGCGAATCGAGGTTAACGTGGAGCTCCGCAAGGCGAAGAAGGACGATCAGATCCTCAAGCGGCGGAATGTCAGCAGTTTCCCGGAAGAGGCGACGTCCCCGCTACAAGAGAAGAGCCAGAACAAACAGGTTGGACTTAATTCACGCTATAGGTTGCATGGTCAGGTGGTTCCTTAAAACGCGACGGACGACGAGTACGAACCGCAGCTCAAATGCAGATGTGTAATTGCAGCCTGCCCAGCACTGGACCGTGGATGAGATCGTAGCTGGAGTTAACAGCAACAATCTGGATCATCAGTTGCAAGCCACCCAGGCAGCCCGGTAAGATCCTCTAAGCATGCTTCATCCTGCGCTTAGATTATTCTCTGCACGGTGCCTTTTCACACCCCGTTTCGACACTTGTCGCTGCAGGAAGCTGCTGTCTCGAGAGCGGCACCCCCCGATCGACCACATCATCAGCGCTGGGCTCATCCCGAAGTTTGTCGGCTTCCTGGGTGTGGCAGGTTGCCCCCCAGTCCAGTTCGAGGCTGCTTGGGCTCTCACCAACATTGCTTCTGGGACCTCAGACCAGACCAGAGCAGTGGTTGAAGGGGGCGCAGTTCCTGCCTTTGTTAACCTCATAAGGTCTCCGCATGCCCATATCAGTGAGCAGGCTGTCTGGGCTTTGGGTAACATTGCTGGTAAGTACTCGTTACTAATGAGTTGGTGGCAATTTTTTGCTTGTCATTGTATTGAGATGATGGATGATGGAGAATGGTCTTCATAAGGCACATTAGGAAATGCGGCATCCTTTCAGGTGATGGCTCGGCCTACAGAGACAAGGTCATCAAACACGGGGCTGTGGCTGCTCTCCTGTCCCTGCTCGCTGTCCCCGATCTCTCAGAGTTCACAGTGAGTCGTTTACTTATCCTAGACAAGGTCACAGGGGGCCTGGAGCCTCTCCCAGGCCGTACAAGGCAGGGGTACACCCTGGATGGGGTGTCTATTACAAAGCACATATCCACGCAATTTTAACACCTTGGGGAAATTTTATTATCCTGAAACATGCATTTTTCGCGTGCAAGAGGAAAGCCATGTGACCTGGGGAGAACACGCAAGCATGAAAACATGGGATGTGTCCCCCCAACCCAGGAATTGGGAGGCAACAGTGCAGCCCACTGACAACCCCCCCCCCCCCCAACTGCTGGGCAGTATCATGTTACTGCACCAATATAAAAAGTGAATAATCCCCGGGGAGCAGCGGATTGGCATGCTGTGCCTGTGGTCAGAAGGTCATTGGTTTAGATTCCTGGGTGGGCAGAGTGATGTCACCATGGGGCCCCTGGGCAGGCCTCGGCCCCCATTCGCTCCCGGAAGTGGCTGACCCTGCTTCCACCGTTGCACTTTGCTCCCAAATAAGATATTTGTGAATAGATATTTCCCAGGGTATTTTTCAGTTATTTGAACAATGTGATTGTGGTTAAATTCAGGCATTTTGGATATGGTCAGTCTTTGCAGTCACATTCAGCGGCTAGATGGATATAATGACCATTTGCATGCTGTTCCCTCACAGCCCGGATACCTGAGGAATGTCACGTGGACACTCTCGAACCTCTGCCGCAATAAGAACCCTGCGCCGCCGCTGGCCGCCATTCAGCAGATCCTGCCCACGCTGGTGCGGCTCCTGCACCAGGGCGACAAGGAAGTCCTGGCAGATACCTGCTGGGCCGTGTCCTACCTGACCGACGGGCCCAATGACCGTATCGAGGTGGTGATGCAGACAGGCCTGGTGACCCGCCTCGTGCAACTGCTGGGTTCTGGGGATATCTCCATTATGGTAAGGCTTTCAGGAATCCCCCCCCCCCCTCCAGTTAATAGTAGTGATGACCTTTTCATACCACATCTCACCAGAGCAGCCAATTTAGCTTACAGCTGCACACCTGGATATTCGAGTCCTAAACGGCTGTTATTGCAGCTTGGGTAGCGATTTGAACAGGCTATATTTAGTCACATTACCACCTATTTGTGCATGTCCCCCCCCTTGTATGTGGTCAGTGAATAGAATCTATAAAGTGTGAAGATTTACACTGGACAAGAGTGTAGCCAGCAGTTAAATGACATCTTGCATGTTGGGGAAAACCCTCCAGACCCCATCGCTGCGCTCGATTGGCAACATGGTGACCGGCACAGACGAGCAGACGCAGATGGTGCTGGATGCTGGTGCACTCTCCATGTTTGCCCCCCTGTTACGTCACCACAAGAGCAGCATCCAGAAGGAGGCAGCCTGGACCCTGTCCAACATCACCGCGGGGAAGGACTCGCAGATCCAGGAGGTCATTAATGCCGGCCTGGTGCCGCTCCTCGTGGATCTCCTGCGGAGGGTATGTCTTGCGGGTGCTGCCTTTTTAAAAGGCTAATATCGCGTGCGGTTTGTCAGTAAGGCAGTAGGTGGCACTCTGCTCAGCATGTAAATGAATTCTTTCTTTTGTTCAGGCTGATTACAAGACGCAGAAGGAGGCAGTCTGGGCAGTAACCAATTTCACCTGCGGGGGCACTGTTGACCAGATCGTGTACCTGGTTCAGCAGAATGTACTGGAGCCACTGCTTAACCTGCTATCCAGTAAAGATGGAAAAAGCATCCTTGTCATCTTGGACGCCATCTCCAATATCTTCTTGGTATGTTGGTGGTATTCTTTTGCATCCCATGTGGTGACCCCACTGAGGAATTAAGCTAAGTTACCTTACATTTAGGAAATGGGCTTGCATTAGTGATGGAACTAGGTTAGGGTTGACTTTAGCTTTGGGGTAGGGTTAGAGTTGATGTTAGGGTTTGAGCTGGGGTATGGTACTGGTTAGAAGTGTGGCTTTGTGGTTGGATTAATCATTGGGGTTGGTATTACAGCTGGGATTTTATGAATTGCCAACCTTTTCTGTAGTTTTGATTTTTGAGGTTTAGATTTTGGGTTGGAGTTGGAGTTGGGTTGGGGTTGGAGTTGTTGGGTTATGGTTTGTAAGGGATCTTATTTGGGTTGGTGATGGCAATGGGTTTAGGCTCCTTACCTGTCTTGGGTCTTCCCAGTGCATTCTGGGAATTGAGTTATTTACAACTTTGTGGCCTCCTCTATTTTCAGGCAGGCGAAAAGATCGGAGAGGTCGAAAAGCTGTGTCTGATGATTGAGGAAAGCGGTGGACTGGACCGGCTCGAGGCTCTGCAGACCCATGAAAATGAGATGATCTACAGGGCAGCCCTCAACCTGATCGAGAAGTATTTCTCAGGCGAGGTGAGCCACTGATGGAACTTGTGACTGAACCAAATACAGGTTCAAACCTCAGGGAAATTTTGTTGTACCTTAGTAGCTAAATCGTGAAACTATGATGAGCCTTAATGCTATTGATTGGATTACATTTACAATTGTAGGGTTTGTGTACCACTTATTAAATAATGGATGTGTGTGTGTGTATATCTCTCCTTTACAGGAAGAGGAAGACCTGACTGTGGCCCCCGAAACTACGGCTGAAGGCTATGCATTTCAGATTTCAGATGACCAAAGCACTTTCAACTTTTAAATGTGCACTGCCTGTCCATCTGCATTAGTTTGTCTTTTATTTGTGTCGTGACAACTCCCTGTACTGTACTGCACTGTACATAAACGGTAACATCTGTAAATAAACTCTTAGAATTTTTTCCGTTTGGTTTATTTTGGTCCAAGCAGATGCACCTTAAGGAATATGGAATGGTATTGGTGAGCGGAACGTGGGCGTTTGGTTATTCCCCATTCAGCGGGACTCGGTGCGCCGCGCCTGCGCAGTGGCGGCCCTCTCGGGGGCGATGACGTCACCCGCCCGGCCGCCTCAAAGGACGGTCCGGCCGGTGCTGCTATGCGAGTCCCCGCTCGCTCAGGCACCGGAGCTCGGCGGCGGCGCGGCTGCCCTTCGCCTTCGCCGGTCTCGGCGCTGCTCAACCGATGCTGCTGACGGGAGATGCCAAAGGGCTCGGCGACGGCACTCCTCTGTTCGGGCGACGCGGGGCGGCGAGCGCGTGAGGAAGCGGCGCGTCCGTGTGGAAGCGCGTGCGTGCGTGCGCGCGCGAATGGCGGCGCGGCGCACATCCGGGCCACGATGCCGTGACTCCATTACTGTTTATTCACTGTGAAACTGGCTGAAAAGAGCGCGGCGGTCATTATTCTGCAGTCGCACGTCAAGCTGGAAGAGGAAGGGCCATGTCTAACCAGGGGGTCCGGCGGAGCGGCCCGGTGAAGCTGCGCCTCACAGGTAAGGCGGCCCGGCGGGGACGCGCGGCGGGGGCGCGCCTCGGCTACGGCGTTACGGCGACGCGTTTGCGGGCTTTTGGCCGGGAAAGCCGCGCTGCGCCTCGCTAACGGCCCGAGACAAAGGGGCAGAGCGGCCCGGGGGGCTGAGAGACAAGTTGGCGGGCTGGAGTAACTTGGGGGGGCGCCTGCTGTGGGGCTCCCGGGGCGCTCCGGTGTAACGCCGGCCTGCTCCCGATAACCTTCGGGAAATAAGCCGCGGCCCCCATAACTAGCTTGTTACTGCGCTGCCCCTAACCCTAACTAACTAAGCATTGTTACTGCGCTGCCCCTAACCCTAACTAAGCATTGTTACTGCGCTGCCCCTAACCCTAACTAACTAAGCATTGTTACTGCGCTGCCCCTAACCCTAACTAACTAAGCATTGTTACTGCGCTAACCCTAACTAACTATGCATGGTTACTGCGCTGCCCCTAACTAAGCGTTGTTACTGCGCTACCCTTAACCCTAACTAAGCATTCTTACTGCGCTAACCCTAACTATGCATTGTTGCTGCGCTAACCCTAACTAAGCGTTGTTACTGCGCTGCCCCTAACTAAGCGTTGTTACTGCGCTAACCCTAACTAACTCCCCCTTTAACAGGACCTTTCCGTACCGATACTAGTGCTTAGCGGTCCGTATTTGTGGGGATTATTAGGTTGATAAATCAGACATGATGGGACCTGCGGCTCGGCGTGATCCTTTCCTGCGTGTGCAAATCTGCAATTAACACTGGCGGCGAGAGTGTAATATATTAGTACCCATGCATATTTAAAGCGATATAATGCCGCCTCTGAAGCCGTTTCCACTGGGTTTGTGTGCGAAGAGGACGCGATTGCCTATGAATGGATAGGGGCCAGTCTGTGTCGGAAAGAGGCAGTGGGTTCATTGAGCATGGAGACTGCTAACTAAAAGCAGGCATTGGTGTATATAGACGGTGTATTATCGGTGTCCTAATGCCATAGACCACAGGTGTCAAACTCCAGGCCTGGAAGGCATTGCCCTGTGTAGTTTGGTTCTTTCCCTGTTCCACCACAAATGATTGAGCTGAAGAGCTGTGTGGTAATTAGCATAAGGAACTGTGAGGAGTTGAATCAGGTGTGTTAAACTAGGGTAAACCCAAAAATGTGCAGGGCTCCGGCCCTCCAGGACTGGAATTTGACTCCCCTGCCATAGACTGAACAGTCACCGAAGCAGAAGTTGGCGGGAGGACCCGAGTGTGGCGGTGCGCTATAACGCGCCATGTTCCTGGGTCGGCTGCTTGGGTGCGATTTAATGAAGAATGAAATGCACTCGGTACAAACTTAATTCTGAAACTGCCTACAACTATCATCTTCAGGATTTCTTTTGTTACTTTTCTTACACAATGTAAAGCATAAAACGAGCTTTGTATTTGTTTCAGATCTCTAATGTGAATTTTAAGTTGTTGCATGTGAGCGAGTTAAATACTATGGGTAAGATTTGTTGTCGCGGTGAGAGGCATTTCATTAAATCCTCGTGTTAATGGCATTGATTTTAGTTTGAGCACCTTGGGAAGAGTGTCATTCCTTCTTGCGTAAAATGCATATCAGATCCGTTAGTCATATGACGCCAACCTGATGAGTTGCAGCTGAAGACTTAGTTGGCTCACTGGGCTTTCTTTCATTTTCCACGTTTTGCATTATTCTCTCAGTGATGTTGTAATGTATCACAACACACCTATGTAAAACACCTTGGGGCAACACTGTTGTCAGAGACGCTATATAGAAATAAGTTGGTTTGAATCTTGTCTGCTCAAGTTCTCAGCCCATGAAGAATGTTGCAGTTAATACAACCGCAGATCTCATGGTAGCTCTATCACTTTAAGGTAACTCTGCTAATGGGCAAACTATTTCACGGTCTGCCAGCTAGCTCGTAATTAGGACGCTGTGTATATTAACAATACTTTCATTTCAATAGAAGCCACTAACGATAAGATCAGTACCTTGTACTTCGGCTTGGTGATACAGCCACAACATTTAGTGAATTATTTAACCTGTGTGTTCCTACTCCTGTAGTGGGCTATCCAATGATGATGCGTACATGTCATTTCGGGCCAGATGTTGTTCTTGGTTTCTGTGAGCACCACACTGCACACGCTAGAACTAACATCTGCAAATGCTGTTCACTGTGACACCGAATGTCTGAGTGTAGTGCACAGCTAACAGTTTCCTTATCCTTCGAGCAAGGGGGTGACCTATTTATGCAAAAACAGATACTGACGATCCAGCGCTAAAGAACAAAGCCAGCCTGTGTTGTGGCTGGTTGGATGAGACATTACTTGGGCAGTGGATTTTCCCATTCATTCGCCCATTTTCCATGCCCGCTTGTCCAATGCGGAGTAAATGGTTTTCATGTTCTGGAAAAAAAAAATCTTCAGAAAAGGGCAGTTTTACACATGCAAGGAAGCTGCAGGCATGTGCGTGCACTATGATGGTGGTGTCATCAGCACCTGGGCATTGGTGTTAAGGAGAGTGGCCTCCTTCCTGTGCTCGATGCTCATTGTGACGCTGCTGGTTCATTTCGCTGTACCATACCCCGTACCCGTTACGGCAGCAGTGTAGTCTTGTGCCCCCCCCGTTATCATTTGTCATCCATGGCTGATGGGCAAGCTGGCTGACGGTGCAGTTTCTTGGGTAGCGTCCGTCAGTTTGGCGCCTCCAGATGACCCCCCCTCCCCCCCCCAGGCAGCTGCGTTGCTCTCAGAATCGGAAAGCTGCTCAGAACGGTCCACGTCAGCATGTACCATTTGAAGGTTCCTGCACGGGATGCAAGTTTGCTATTCGGAACTGCAAAGATGGGCAGAGATACGCGGTCAGCGTGCCGGTAGGGTCCCTGGGACGTCACAGGCCGCGGTGACGCTGCCGCCCCAGAGTGCCGATTGACCTGCCATTTGCGGATATGCCACTGACCTATTTTTGCTTTCTCACGGTCTTCTCCAGTCAGTCCAAACCAGACGGTGACCTACCTGTGCCGTCGCGACCTCTCGTTCTGCCTGGAAAGTCCCACTTTATCTTTTTGGTTTGTTTGCACTTGTCTTGTTCCCTGACCTGCTGCCAGGAGCGGCAGTGCTTTTCGCGGAAAGCACCAGAACAGTGAGGAGGTGGTGACTTTAGCAGAGTGAAGGTGGGTGACATGATGGTCAAGGTGAGGGTGGCTCTACAGATTGTAACATGCAAAGATTACATCTGTCTCCTGTAATGCATTTTTGTAAGGGGAGAGAAATTGAAATGCTAATCTGTCAAAAGTTAGGAGAACAAGATGCCTTCTTGGCTCCACAGCAGACTGGTAGTATGACATGCACCCCCCCCCCATCCCCCCCAATCACCATCCCGTGACCCAATGAAGTGTGAGAGAGTGAGAGAGTGGCTGTCTCACACTGTTTGTGTGTCTCGGAATTTGCCGCGTATCGCAAGAGGGAAATGATATCAAGGGGCGTGACGGCGAGTCGCCGTTCCCTGCCCGCCAACTGTGTTTGTCAGGATGTTTCCAGCTTGACCGGCTACTTTTTTTCAGTTCCATGCATCAATGCTGCTATGACAATAGGGGCTGTAACACAATCTCTGTGTAGACGAAACTTAGCCTGTGATGTAAGCTTGAGATGGACCGTCAGTTTGTGTTGCAATTACCCAGGCTGTAAGAGTGGAGTAAACTCCTTTAACTGTTAAACATGCTTTGTTATATTGTCCTTTTAAATCCCTTAGGTGGAGTCACCATTTTACTGACTCTGCAAGAGGTTTTCGGTAAAGTCAAGACTGTGGCCTTTTTAGATTTTTATCAAAAGCTAATCTTATGCATCTTATTAAAATGTTTAATTCTTTATAGTTGATTTTTTTAATGAAGTTTTTGATTATTCAGTCTGATTTATTACCTATAAACTCTCACAAATTATATATCTTGAGTTGCTGGTACGGTGGTCACCGTAACTAACTGTAAGAGTGGCGGCAGTCATCCTTAGTATCTGTAACGTGACATTTACAAGCATGTTTGTCTTGCAAAGAGGACAAGCCAACTTTTACCCAGCCGGTCACCAGCTGTCACGCCTTTTTGACGCACCCTTTGGTTTAGAGAGTGTTCTTCAGCACACACTGTGTTGTGACATGTGGGTGCATTGTCTACACACATTCCATGCATTTGTTTTGTTTTAGGGTTTCTTTTTTATTTTCTTTTTAAAATTTTAAATGATGACTGCAGAAGTCTTAGGGCTTTCAGGTCCTTCTTCTTCCTAGTTATCTAAAAAGTGCTTTACTAACATGTCAGGTGCAGCCGCTCGTGCTGAAACGCTTCCTCAGCATTTGGCAATTTGTGCATTTTTTTAAGCGCAGACTCGTCGCAAAAGTCAGTTATTACCAGACTGGGCAGTAAATATCCCGCGGTGTCTGCGGGACATGTGCACTGTGCCATTGGTCACGCGCACAAGGCAAGTCACGGATATGCAAACTCATGCAGATGCCATCAATGGAATGTACAGGTCTGAAACCTCAGGTGCCTGGTGTGACCTGGACTCGCGCTGTTCTCTCTGGCGAGGTAAGAGCGTTCCCTCTGTGGACATGCCGCCTTTCCATCCATCTCCTGCACTCTTGGCTTGGCCTCCTCCCTCTCTCTGCTGGCTGGCTGCCTGCCAGCCCACTTTTACCCTGGGGATCCACTGGTGGCCAGCCAGCACCTTGCTCTGGTCTTATAACTTACATCGGACAGCATTATGACAGGCGTATCAGTGCCGCGTCGTGGTGCCAAATATTCAGAAAAGGACAGTTCTGTCATATCGCAAATTTTGGTATTTGATGAAAATGTGCCATGCATTCCTAGGATCAATGACGGACAAATACAAATATTACAAGCTTAATTTATGGACAGCCCTGTGCTTCAAAGCTGTATCCATTTGCAATTGATACCAAGGCACCTGAGCTGGTATCAGTCCAACTGTGACCTGTTACAGGGTTTTGGAAAACTATCGTGCCCCAGCAGTACTGCCTGGAGCTGGGTAGGGGATTTGAGGGGCACTAGGACCTTGGAGGCACATAGCAGGTGACACCCTGAACACCCACATGCCTGGTTCATTCACAAGAAAATGGCTTATTGCAGGAAGCTGTCACATATTATGTCAATGGAGGCTTCTCTGAGGTCTGGGCACTTTAAGTGAAAGTAGACTGATGCAGAGGCAGGATAAATGTGAAGGCGCCTGGGCCGGGCTGGGTGTGATCAGATCTGCTGTGTAGAGGGAGGGCAGCTCCACTGTCAGTCTAAGCTTTTTTTAATTAAATTAGTTTTTTTCTTTTAATTGAACTCCCAGCCTTCGCTCGTGATAGGACTTCTGACCCCCAGAGGCATGTCTTTGGGCTCACCCTAAAACGGCAGCAAGACTGTTCTCAAATTCCACCGCGCTTCCTTCATTTCGCTTTTAACGGCGAACTGAGCGCTCCTTGTTAGACGGGACCGCCGTTCTGGCAGTGTTAATTTAAAGCCTGGCAGATCGCCAGGTCCATCAGATACGGGGGGGGGGGGGGATCTTGTGCCTTTGATCACTCTGTGTGCCTTCGTCCTCAGAGCTTTACAGCTGATTGCCTACTTTTCTCTAATCTGCTCTGTTCTCTCTGAGGAGGGAAAATGCGTCTTGATGTTTGGTGTATATTTCGATGCACTGCAGCGGAATTGGCTGGGCGCGGGGTCTCTGCCCTGTAAATGAGTCTTGGCGGGCCGTGTGCTCGAGGAAGCGTGCCAGAGGAATCGGAAATAAGCACCAGTGGAGGATCCTCTGCCTGCCTTTGACTTGATGTTCCCGTTGCCATGGTGACGCAGTCCGGCAACAATGGCATGTGATGGGATGTTCCCAGGGCATGTGTGCTAGGAAGAGTGCCCCATGGGAAAAAACTATTTAACAAATGTTGTCTATTACACTAGTTCATTTTTTTTGTGCCTTACTGCTTCTGCAAGCTTCTGTGAGCTTTTGCCAGGGACGGGAAGGGGAGACAGGCTGTTTCTTGTGCGAGTGAAGCAGAAGAAGTTCCTTCTGAAGGCATGATCCTCTTTAGGACTTGGCTGTTCATCGGACTGATTTGCAGGAATATCCTTTTCATTGCAGTGATTGCGTCTTTTCTTGGCCATCAACAAGGACCACTTGGGATGGTCTCCCAAGTTCTAAGTGCAGATGTTGGTAGTGCCAAATCATCATTAAAAACCTGTCCAATATTTGCAAGCTGAGCCATATCACCACCCGTCATGGCAGTCTCACGTACTTCGGTCAAAAGATTGATTCCCTTCCCGTACGTGTACATTGGGACTCTGTTCTGTTCGCAGTCTTGACCGTGGTTTTGCCTGCTTTAGTCAGGGTTATGCTTTTAACAAAGCTATAATTGTTTACTTTTGGACTTGTGCACATGTTCAGGTGCTGTTTAACTCCTCCTTTAAAATTGGTTAAAGTTCTATTTTGAGCATTAAAAGACAAACCACCTGATTGGCCACAGTTATGAGAGAGCCAATAGAAAGTGTTGAACTAATACTGGGGCACCCATGCCCATCAATATGATGGATAGATCTTCTATTAGAGCATTGGTGGGCAATCTTATCCGCTAAGGGCCGGTGTGTATGCAGGTTTTCGGGATAACCCTAAGGTCAGCTGTTCAAACCCAAGTGTGAGAATTCTTCAGCCAATCAGTCCGCTAATTAGTGACCTAATTAGGGAGTTGCAGCGAAAGCCTGCATACACAGCGGCCCTGTGCGGATTAGATTGCCCACCCCTGTATTAGAGTAAATGGACAGATCCCCTCTGCCATTCATTTGCCTCTCGGGTTTGCTTTGTCCATAGATCAGCAAAATCCACCATTTCTGTCGAGAGACCCAAGAACTGGCCCGTTTAACTGTCAGCGTACGAAACGCTCACAACGGGCAGGGATGATGCTTCTGGCTTCTTCTCGGGGAGGTCAGGGCTCTAGATCTGTGTTCCAGGCCGTATCGGGTGTATTTAGGTTAGTGCTTCTGTGAACATGCTTTATGTGGAGCAGTGAAGGGAGGACCAGGGAGTCCGGGGTCGTCAGCAAGTGATGAGAAATTTAAACTCGTTGCTTTCGCTGGTCGATCGTGGGCCTTTATCCCAAGACCCCAGTGTTGGTTATTCTTTTAAGGGAGTGAGGCATCTGACTGGAACAGAGTGTGTGTGTCTTTCCTCACTGGTGTTTTGAGGGTTTAGATACCGTAAGTGTCGTTCCCAAAGTACTGATACGGCACCTGGTGATGGAGTGCAACCCAAGGCCAGTTTGTGCTCTTTGGGGGACTGTGGACTCGATGGGGACGTGTCTCAGCGCCTTCAGGGTGGCCCTACATCAGCTGTCTCGCCTCCTGCTGAAATTACCCCAGGCTACTTGCGTCATTGTGCTGCAATATGACTTCTGTACTATCTAGGTCTAGTTAGTAATGCATGGGTCTCCCTTCCTATCTCTGCTAGACATTGCTCCAGTATCCCTGGAATGTAGGTAGAGTTGGGCTGGAAATGAATTCTGAACGGCATAAATGAATCGAGTCGAGCAGCTGGAAAGTATTTTGCTGTGTAACATACTTTTCTGTTCTTTCTTTTACAGTCCTTTGTGCAAAAAACCTGGTGAAGAAAGACTTCTTCCGTAAGTAACCCATTTAAAAAGATCTATTTCTGTCTCATAGCACCATGCAAATTATTTTTTTGTCAAGAGTCATCCGCTTTGATGCCCGTCAGATGAGTGTGTCTCGGGAGAAATGCAAATTTTGGGTCATTTTACAGTTTGTAAAGCCATGCTCAGCAGTATGTGGCTAGAATCAGTGCGGGGTGTCCAGACTCAGCCAGAGTGAGGACAGTTAAAATGGACATCCTCTGTGAAATTGCTTAAATTGGAACTTGATTTATCTGTTGTTCATTTCAAAGGCAAAAAACGTGTGTTTAAGTCTTGTGCGGCCTGCCACAAGGGGGTCGGAGGTGATAAAATGAAGTGCGTCACAGGCATAAATTAATCAACAGCCCAGTCAAGCCACGTTAAGATCCGTGTTGGGCCGAACAAAATCTTAGTGGAGATGCACTGGCCCGGAATACTGCAGTTTGCTCTCCCTCTGATTGGCCCGTGCCCGTGATGCATGCTGGGTGTGTTTCTTCCCCATTCCAGCATGGGCACTTCGGTCGCCACCCCGATCGGGAATGTCCGCACCCGCATGTGCATCTGTGTGTCTTTGTGTACGGTTTTGCACAGATGCCCTATGGATATGTGTGACTCGGCTGGTTTGCCGCAGCCATCAGTTAACACTCGCTCAGCTGTTGTGTAAGCAGGCATGTGGGTCACATGATATCTCCCCTTTCTGATTGGCTGGCACACTGCACACTTAATCTTGTCCACAGGGAAGAGATCACACTTGTGTAGGTTCAGTCAAAAAGCTGTACCTAAAGGCCATTTTATATAACAGTTGCTTAGTCTTTTTTGCATAGGTGTTGTTTAGAGTTGAAATCTAATACAACTGAAATTAGTCATGGATACGAGGGACATTTTTCGGCTTTCCAGTGCTGATTTGTCACTAATTAACGGCTTGAAAAGAACTCTCTCTCTCTCTTCCAGCATGAAAAGTCATAACTGTCAGCACACTTAATTGCATCGATTACATTCCTTAGTCCCCTCACTCAATGGGCGGTTTGATCCATAAAAAGCTCCGCTCGAGATGGGATGGTTGCATCTCTGGTGTTTCTCTTCCCAAACCTCCCACAGGGCCCTGGGAGACCTTAATCTGCAGTGCTATGTGTGACATTTAATAATATATGAAATTGAATTGAATTTACTGCTGACCTCTGGCTGGCGTGTGTGAATTCTGATTGTACTTCTGTCCCAGGTCTCCCGGACCCGTTTGCCAAGGTGGTGGTGGACGGATCGGGTCAGTGCCACTCCACTGACACTGTGAGGAACACCCTCGACCCGAAGTGGAACCAGCACTATGATCTGTACGTGTGTCCTGGTGGGCCTCGCCAACGACACGTGTGTGTGTGTGTGTGTGTGTGTGTGTGTGAGTCACAGAGAGAGAGCTGAGCCGTCTGATGACGCAGGGAGCCTGGGTGGGACTGGCGCATCTAGAGAATCTACCGATAGCAGTATGAGAAGCCTCCCCTGACCACCCCCCCCAGAAGCCTGTCAGCAAAGGGAGCGTCGTATATGGGGGGAAATACCTGGGAAATACCTAAAAACCACCCCCCGTTGCCCCCCCCCCACATTCCAGTGGTGATTATGGGATGGCACATCCTGCTCACTCTGTAGTGGGATCGGCCCTCAGCCAAATGGCCGTCATTCTGTCTCTGCTGACGTCCAGCCGTTCTGTGATTTTGTGTGAAACGCCCCCCCCCCCCTCCTGGCAGGGCCTGCTTCGAAGGCCTCTCTTTATTTTGGTTTCTTTCCCCCCGTGTCCCCGACCAGGTACATCGGCAAGTCCGACTCCATCACCATCAGCGTGTGGAACCACAAGAAGATCCACAAGAAGCAGGGGGCCGGCTTCCTGGGCTGCGTCCGGCTCCTGTCCAATGCCATCAGCCGGCTGAAGGACACTGGCTGTAGGTGGCCCTTCGCGGGGGGCGGGGGGGGGCTGACTGAAGGCGGTCTGTTCTGCTAACTGGCGCTCTTTGTGCCTTAATCTCTGTGGCCTGTATCTGTGTGGTGCTGACGCTGCCTCCTCTGTGTGTCCCTTCGGGGCTGCTACCATCAGGGGGTGGGGGGTGGGGGTAGCGTCTCCCGGTGCCCTGGATCAGTCTGACTTGGAGCACAAGCCAAGTGTTTAGCTTATAAATGATGCAGCCATTCCGGGTCACTCCACTGGGCTTTGGTGATGGGTGGCCCCTCTCCCATTATCCAGAATTCCCCGGGGGGGGGGGGTTCCCCCCCCATTTCCAGGAATTGCGGTACACCACAGGGCTGTCTTTCTTAGCCCTGTACTTCCCAGTACTCTGTGGTTGGCGCTCTATGTACAGGGCATAAAGAACGGGTGGGAACAGTGTGTGTGTGTGTGTGTGTGTGTGTGTGTGTCTTGGGTCTGGCCCTAAGCTCTCCCAGCTGCCACAGGCTGACTGGCCCTTTTCAGTTGACTGATTTTTATCATTTTGCTGACGCTGACCCCATATCAGCTCCGTGGGTGTCATGGTCACACTCGACAGGAAGTGGCTAATTATTCCCCTCGTACCCCAGTCTCTTGGGACAAAAGATGCAGGAGGGCACACCTAACACCCTCCGAGCCCCCGGGGTGGTGGCGAGGCTCTGGTGTGGCTTAGCCGAGCGATTTATCGATAAATGAAGCTCCCCCTCCTTGTTTATAGACCAGAGATTGGACCTCAGCAAGCTGGGACCCAACGACAGCGACACAGTGCGGGGCCAGATTGTGGGTGAGTGGCACGCCTTACCTGGTGGGATGGGGGTCGAAGGTCATGGCGGGCGGCATCCTCACTCTCTTCTTCTTCCAGTGAGCCTGCAGTCTCGGGACCGTATCGGCTCAGGGGGGTCTGTGGTGGACTGCAGCCGCTTGTTCGATAACGATCTACCTGACGGGTGAGCAGCTAGCCCTCTGTGTCTTCTACAGGCTGAAGTGCTTCCCAGTCCGGTCCTCGGGGAGCCGCAGACGGTCCATGTTTTTGCTCCTTCCCAGCTCGCTAAATCTACATTCTCCTGTAGGGAGCTTGGAGGGAGCAAAACCGCGGACCGGGGTGGGAAACGCTGACCTAAAAGGTTAACACCATTTATGTACTGAAACGGTAATTGTGTATGTTGTTCTATAGCTGGGAGGAGAGGAGGACGGCCAGTGGAAGAATCCAGTATCTGAACCACATCACGCGCAGCACGCAGTGGGAACGACCCACCAGGTCGGTCCGTGTGGTCATGTGACCCTGAAGTTGTCGCCATGGTAACGGAAGAAGCTGAAATTGTGTTGTGGAGCTGACCGGTGCCTTGGCCTCGCCCGCAGGCCGGCCTCGGAGTATTCCAGCCCCGTGAGGCCTCTCAGCTGCCTGCTGGACGAGAACACGCCGGTGCTGGAGGCCGACAGCGCAGCCTGCAGTCCGGCGGGCGACCCGCGGGCGCAGGAGAGGCGCGTGCGGTCCCAGCGGCACAGGAACTACATGAGCCGCACACACCTGCACACGCACCCCGAGCTTCCCGAGGGCTACGGTGAGTCACAGCACCCAGACGCGAAGCGAGCGCAGCTGGGAGTGCTGCTGGCGTCCTCTGCAGGGCGCCGCCCAAGTAGGCATGTGGCCAGGATGTAAAATTATGGGGTTGACCCCCCATCAAAATTTGCTGGACCCCCCTCAAATTTCCATTCTGGCTATGGCTCTTGAGGCGTGTTCCTGCGGCTGTGTTTTTGGGCCTATGTGCATCTGTGCAGCAGTTTAGGTGAGAAACGCCTAGAGACCTAAAGAGCTGCTTCTGATAAAGGTGTCGTAACGGTGTGTGAATTTGTGTCCGTACAGAGCAGAGGACCACGCAGCAAGGCCAAGTCTACTTCCTACACACCCAGACCGGCGTCAGTACGTGGCATGACCCCAGGGTGCCCAGGTATGGCCAGGCCTGCCCCTATAAACTCCTTCAAGCCAAAATTTCACTCATCCTTCGCTCCCCGAGACAAAGCTAAATACTGGTGCGGAGTCACATGACCTGGCACAGGGGTCCCCCGGGCATCATTGGTGACTGTCACCATGGCGACTGTCTTAAAGGGACCTCAGCAATGTGGACTGCGAGGAGCTGGGCCCGCTGCCGCCCGGCTGGGAGATCCGTAACACGGCCACCGGCCGCGTCTATTTTGTGGACCACAACAACCGCACCACGCAGTTCACGGACCCCCGGCTCTCCGCCAACCTGCACAGGGTGCTCAGGTAGGTGTGGCGGGGGGGCGTGGGGGGCTTGCTAGAAGCCGGGGTTCTCAAACTTTTTGGTCAAAGGTCCGCATCAGTCATAGGTCCGGAACAATACAGAGCGGCACGTCTCGGACTTTAACAATAACCTCTGATATAGACGTCAGTGTATAGCGAGAATATGACTGGATAAACGCTCGCTGATGGTTCCGCTTCTGCCCTCCTGTCCTGTCCTGACCAGCCCGAGTCCCACCAGCTCCCGGGGCGCCGTCGAGAGTCAGAACAGCAACCTGAGGTAGAGCGCCAGTCCTCGTGAAGGTGCCCGGCGCGCTCTGGCGCCGCTTTTCCCGTCCTCCTTACCACGACTTTGCCGTTTCGCCCCCCTCCCCACGCAGCCGCTATAGCCAGCACCTGGAGCCCCCGCCACAGCCGCCCCTGGGCCTGGAGGAGCCGGAGTGCCTGCCGGTGCCGCGGTACAAGCGCGACCTGGTGCAGAAGCTGAAGGGGCTGCGGCAGGAGCTGGGACAGCAGCAGCCGCAGGCGGGCCACTGCCGCGTCGAGGTGTCCCGCGAGGAGATCTTCGAGGTGGGGCCCGGGGGACGCCAGACATCTCCGTGGCCCGCGAGGTGGTGGGGCAAATGCCGTGCTTCTCGGGGTAACAGAGGGGCCCGTTTGAGGAGGACAAAGGTGGTGATTGGGGCCTGTTCGCGAGCATTCCAAGGACCTTTTGGGTATGAGAATGATGGGCAGCAAAATGTGACGGGGTGGGAGGAGCGCCGTTTGTGTCTACCTGGCTGAAGGGAGGCGTTTTTGTCAGGTAATTTCAACAAGAAGAGGAGGAAGCCAGTGTTCCTCAAACCCGTCCAGTGTTTTCGCTGAGAGCTGGGTGGGGGTGGCAGCAAAAATAGACTGTCTGGCAGAGAGCAAAAATGTGGACCGACTGGTCCACAGGTTAGGTGTACT
>JAODKN010000045.1:3100866-3111558 GCA_026774425.1 Petrocephalus zakoni
CCCCCCCCCCCCCCCCCCCCCCCCCCCCCCCCCCCCCGCCCCCCCCCCCCCCCCCACCCCGCATCTGCGGACAGAAGCTGGGAGGTGGGGGGTGTCTAGCGTGGGGCTCCCGACACCAGCCTGGCAGCTGAACTAGTTTCCTGTTTTTTGATTGCTTGAATTATTTTTATATTGTAAGAACTGTTTAAAGGAAAAAAAAAAAGAATTTTAACAAATTATTCCGATACTTTTTTTTTTTTTTAAGAAAAAGGTCAAAGTATTCTTTTTTTTATGATAGACTTTTTGTGAATGGGACATAAGCTTGAATGAAGTTCACCTTTAAAGCCACTCTGAGGGCAAGCTGAAGGGGGTCTGGTGGGGCAGTCTGCTCCACCTGCACTGACTGAGTGCTCTTTCAAATATTATGCACCTCTTCCATTCAGTCTGTTATTGAATTTAGCATTTAACCAACAAAATCATAGTTATCTGGAGCTGTGGAGGGTTGACTTTTTTGTACAGTCCTAATTTCCAATTTGCTTATTGAACTAGACCAGGTTGGTGCTAATTAATTTCCCAGAAGAAATATTAAGTGTTGAACGACATCAAAAAAAGAAAACACCGTAATGTGTCCAGTCTGGGTGAGAGTGTGATGCTTGCAGTCTGGATGCCTTCTGCCCTGAGTGTGACTCGGAGACCTATGTGTTTTGCGTGAGATAGAAACCTGAAGGTGGCCATTCTGCCTTCTAACTTCAGAGCACTTTACAAGAAATATGGGCCGGTAGGTGCTTATGTCACGTCTGTTTCAAATGTCTGATCGCATGCCACAGTCTACTCCAGTGTTTCCCAGTCCAGTCCTCAGGGACCCTCAGACCATGTTTTTGCTTCCTCCCGGCTCCTGCTAGGTGGGTTGTCTGGCAGGGAGCCGGGAGGGATGGAAAACATGGACCATCTGTGGGTCCCCGAGGACCAGCCTGGGTTAAACCCTGGTCTGCTCCAAAGATGTATTCCATTGGCAGATAGGATGGCTCATATGTGCTTACCTGCCTATCCTTTGCTTACACTGACACGTGTCTTAAGTCCTTAAATGCCCACCAGACCTCGCACCCTGTTCTCAGGAGATGCAATCTTTTGTTGAAGAATATATTTTGTTAAGCTAACTCACTTGTGGGTACATGAGTACAAAGTGTGTCTCATGAGAGCATGTCTTAAACACTATGCTGGGTTGCTCTTTTATAAGAGAACAGGTGGGTGGAGACGGGGCCATCTCCCCATCTGGGCTAGTCTTCCGAAATCCTGGTCCTTGAAGAGGATGTTAACGATGTAACCCTGCACCATGTACATCCTGTCCGCACACCCTGCAACCAGATCTGCAACTATGATTTTATTTTGTTTTTTGTTGCATATAATTGTTGAATGTGCTTTTTTATTACACCTGATAGTAGGAATCTATTCAGATCATGAACTGTTTGCAGCATTTGAAATCACTCAAAATGAATATTGATTTTTTTTATATATATATATATATGTATAACAATGTATGTAAAACAGTGTACAATGTTAAAAACTCTCTAGAGAAAATGATGTATTCCAACGTTGGGCTTTGTACAGATTCACAGATGTTGAACACAGAACTTTTAATTTATCTTAACTTAAATGGGGGGGACCGAAAAAAAAATCACAATATGATCCCTTTTTGCACACAGACAAGCTGCAAGTCGTGGTACCTTCCATCAATTTGCCAGATAGTGTATGTGCTGATGGTGAATGTACACGTGCAGGTACGTACATGCTGCACACAAACGGATTTTTTCCGCTTCGGAATGTCTTTGCATCACGAGGGATCATTCTGAATTACTCACAGATGTATTGGTTCTGCTACACTGCACTACTCCTTACAGCTGTGCATTGCTGACCAGTGATCTATTTTACAAAATCCCCATACTTTTCTACTATTTCTGTCTTGAATTAGTACCGACTGGGATCGTTTTCGTCTTCAGTTTTAAGCCTAAGCTTCTGTGTTTTACTAACGTCCATTTTGTTTGTATTTATTACAGTATGCGTGTTTACAGCATCACCGTGTCTCTTCTGTGAGCTTTACTAACGTCCATTTTGTTTGTATTTATTACAGTACGCGTGTTTACAGCATCACCGTGTCTCTTCTGTGAGCTTGAAAACTTTCTAACTGTAACATTGTAACACATGCAGAAGATGAGCAATAAAATATACTGTTGTGGAACATGAGTTCCATATAATACGATTTCTGGTCACTTTATTTACGTGTGTGTGTGTGTGTGTGTAAGGTATGGCAGAACTAGCCGGACAGACTCCACAAGCACAGTATTGCCAGGTTTACTAGCTCCCCCTAATGAGCAAAAAAGAATGAAACGGTCATGTACCAAAGAGGCCCTTTGGTTTGACTTCACCATCGGTGAAGCCTGATTGGGATTAAAAATCTGCTCAGGACCTTGGGGTCCCCCACGCCTCAACTGGGGGGTTTTCCCACAATGCATTTTGCCCAGTATGCCAGATGGGTAATCCAACCCTGTTCACCATCTACTGCTGCTGGAAATTAGTTATTTTTCTGTGATTTTTTCCCCTATAACCCACGATGCCGATAACATCAGGAAGCATTTTACACAATGATGATTTTGATGTATCTGTTCTTCAGATGTTTCTTTAGGACTAATTATGAGTTAAATATAGCCACATCTCCTGTCCCTGGTTAATGTACATCAGTCAATATGTAAAATGATAGTGGGATCATATACAGAAGTGATTACAAAAATGGACAAAAAATCCTTAAGTTTGACCGTTTTCTTTAATATTGCTTATAAAAATTTCATAGTTAACGGCATTCTTTGACATTAAACACGTATTGCTTCATTAAAAAAACAAGTGAAGCTGACTATAAAGGTGAAATAACAGTGGAAGAGAATTACCAACGTTGTAAATTGTATTAATATATCACGCAGGCATACTGCATGAACTTAACGTTAGCGTCGCCATTCTTGTGGGAGCAGAATCCTAAAATTACCCTAAAACAAGCACTAGCTGGAGCTGGGACGGGAAGTCTTATTCTGAAACATTTTCGAGACAAAAAGATATTAAAACAGATGTAGATTAATATATTTTCTTTTATACCTGCATATATTAGGCGTTATATCGTAAGTGTTATAGCGAACCGGGGGTTATTATGTAGCTAATTGATTTATCCAATCATACAGTCAGACACATTTTTAAAGACTAATAGATTTGGAAAGAATTTCAGTAAATTACAGGTAATACTGATCATTCTGGTGTTTATATAAAGCTCATAAATTCATTATTGCAACTCTCACAACTTTAATTACCGTGTAATTGTTTTATAATCAGGCTTTCATAATGTTTTTTTCCTCGGATCCATGTTCAATATTTAATAACTAAATTCATTAAGGACTTTGTGGTATTTATATTCAAATTAGTGGCTCGTACGAACTTGCTTATTCCAGGAAGCTGAACGCACCTCGCCGGGTGACGCGGCGACCTGTAATAATTTCCGATTTTTTTTTTATGACCCGTTAGAACATTTTGTTCTAAAATCAATATACATCAACATCAATATATCTTTACAGCTCTTGTTACGGCTTGGGTATTCGATGTTCGGGAAAGACACTGTGCGTATTATTACTATGAAATGTAACTGTATATTCTTAACACGTGTGTGTCTCAGGGCTCGTTTCACGAGGCCCGGCAGCCCGGCCCGTCTGCTGACGTCACCGGCTGTAACCGGAAGCGCCCGCGGCGTGATCTCGCCGGCGGCCGCCTCGGTGATGCGGCCATTGTACTGCCGCTCATTTGCTGCCATTGAGCTCCGCGGCATATTGTCTGCCCGAAGCTGGACAGGCTGTTCAGCGAAAACGGAGGGGAAATGCACATGCGGTTACACGCAAACTATTTGTATCAAAGTATCATTTTATTAATAAAATAAAAAATCTGCCCAACTTGTTGGCGGCATCTCTATGCATTGATCTGTCTGGATGGCCGCCAGCTCTCGCGCATCTGGCGTGACACTCACGCGCACGCAAGAAATCTTACGGCAAATCTGTATTATTCCATTATAAACTTAAAATTAGCTTCTGAAGTAGCGTTGGGGTAACAGTGGTGACAAATTCGGTCAGCTGCCTGGTGTGAGATTTTCAACTCGAGACAAGTCTGCACATACTTACATGGATGTAACAGTTTTATTACCTTGTAAACAGACTGCAGGGATTGCAAACTGCCCCAATGCCTTTGATTAAGATAAATTTAGGATCATAATGGCGAGAGTCAGAAAGCGTGAGTGTCACGCCAGATGCGTGAGAGTTGCAACCCGGCTGACAGCATTTTAAAAATGCATTTGTTAGGAGATACTCTCTAAAGGGAAAACGTCATGTCAATTACTCCTAAAATATGCGACCTTACCATAAGAACAAAGGATATGTCTTAGATTTACAACGAGAAGGAATACAATCAACTACAGATGGATGATGGCGCACATTTTAGACGTATTTCTTTACGTCTTACATTAAAGATTCCCTACAATGCAGACATTCCTAATTCGAAAACATTTTACAAAACAATAAATCTATAAAATGTATAGTATATAAAATATAAAAAATGGGCATATCTCAAAAGGAAAAGAGCATTGCTGGGGCAGGTCGTTGGACGGAATAGTCCCATTCTTCAGGCGGATGAATACCTCGTCTGCCGGCTGAAGTGCGGCCCGACTTCCTGTCGCGATATAAGCCGGCTGGTTTAGGAACGACACCGGCATTTTTAGCATCGCCGCCGCTAGCCGGGTCCACTTAGGTACTTTTGTTTTAACCGTTAGTTGAGGTATTTTTATTTTATACTTTTTGTTTGCACTATGCCTGGTTATTCGGACAGAGACCGTGGGAGAGACCGAGGGTAAAAAAAACTTCTTTCTTAACAAATGCGTTCATTGTATTTCAGCCTTGTGGAATTATCCGTAATTAGCATATTTTAGAGGAAATGTTTTAACTACGAGATTTCGGTTGTATTGTTCGCGTGTCGTATGTTGTTCGCGATGCCTCTTTGTGGGCATTTGGTTTGGTGTAAATGACGTTATAATGGTGGTTCCCCCTTTGGCTTTCGCTCGTTATCTTTAATATCCTTTAAAGAACCGGCCGGCCGTAATCGTGACGCGGCAGAAGGTCCGCTATCGCGACATGCGGCCGTATCGCGTGTATCGCGCGGTACATGAGGCGGAAAGGCGGCCGCCGGCGGAAAGGCGAGGCCGCCGCCTCGGTGCCTTCGCCATGTGGCAGGAGCGGATCTCAAAATGCCGGCCGGTTTCCTTTGTTCCTCTGCCGGGCGGAGAGAAAATGGCAGCGCTTAGGAACGTGACGCAGGAGCGGCGTTCCCGTCCCGCTGCGCGCCTTTTCCTACCGAGCCTGCGGACGCTTCCTAAATAAATGCATTTTCCTAAATTTAAACATTTTTATTTCCTGGTCGGCGTTGTGAGGCTCTGTTAGCCGCCTCTGCAGTGGTGCCCACCCCCCTCCGCCATATGCTCCCCGCACATTAAGTTTCGGTTCCGTTTTCGTTCTCGAGTTGGTTTGGTTTGCTGCCGATTTACCGATATCGCGGGTAACACGTTTTGATTCGTTTCTTTTCCTTGGTTTGCTAAGGTATGGCGGTGGGCCGCCTCGTTTCGGGGGTAGTCGTAGTGGGGGCTCCTCCGGAAAGTACGGCAATCCCGGCGAGAGGCTGCGCAAGAAACACTGGAACCTTGACGAGCTCCCCAAGTTCGAGAAGAACTTCTACCAGGAGCATCCCGACGTGACCCGGCGCGCATCTGTAAGCTTGCCTCGGTTTCCCTTGAGTGTCCCTTACTAGTGTGTGGGTGCCTACCCTGTGCCATGAGAGAAATTTTAAGTAATATGTTCTATAACATTTTTGCCCCCCCCCCCCCATTGCAGCAAGAGGTTGATGAGTACAGGAGAAGTAAAGAGATCACAGTGAAGGGTAGAGAGTGCCCAAATCCGACAATGAAGTTCCATGAAGCTGCTTTTCCAAGTAAGTAAATCCCGTGGTTTCTGCCGAGTAATATACTGTATGCAGGCTTTTCAGAAACTGATGCTCAGTGTCTTTCCAGATTATGTGATGGATGTGATCACCAAGCAGAACTTCACAGAACCGACGCCGATCCAGGCTCAGGGCTGGCCTTTGGCTTTGAGCGGCAAAGATATGGTGGGAATTGCACAGACTGGATCTGGCAAAACCCTTTCGGTGAGCAGCCCCTCGGTTTCTGATGTTCTGGGGAGAGGAGGTGTTGTGCACTATTTTAAATGGTGCAGTTACTGATTTATAGTGGGCGTAAGCTATGAATTTTTGGAGAAATCTTGGATAAATATTGTTCCATTTGTGCTAGACCCCTCCTACTTCCTAGCCATATGATAGTTTTGCATGTTCTGAGCATTTTATACTTGGTGCATTGCATGTCACATGTAATAGACATATATTTTTTTTTTTTGGTTTTAATTCCACAGTACTTGCTGCCAGCCATCGTCCACATTAACCACCAGCCTTTTCTGGAGCACGGGGATGGCCCGATTGTAAGTGAAGGCCATAGATTCTCCTTCCATCTTGAAGTGAGAGAGCCATGCCCTTAATGGCGTTTCTCCCCACAGTGTCTGGTTCTGGCCCCAACTCGGGAGCTGGCCCAGCAAGTCCAGCAGGTTGCGGCCGAATACGGCAGGGCTTCCCGGCTGAAGTCCACCTGTATTTATGGCGGTGCTCCCAAAGGACCACAGATCCGTGACTTGGAGCGAGGTATTGTCACATTGCCAAGATCCAAAGAACCCTAGTGAGAATGTCAGCTAAGCTTTGGCAAGTCAAGTGTGCTAATGTTTGCTTTCTCTAGGAGTGGAGATCTGCATTGCAACCCCAGGACGTCTGATTGACTTCCTGGAGGCTGGAAAGACTAACCTTCGTCGTTGCACTTACCTGGTTCTGGATGAGGCTGACCGGATGCTGGACATGGGGTTTGAGCCACAGATCCGGAAAATTGTGGACCAAATCAGGGTAAGCACTGAACCATTCAGCTATCCTGAGTTGCCCCCACCGTTGTCTGCATCCTAACCTGCGTGGTCTCCCATCTGCAGCCGGACAGGCAAACGCTCATGTGGAGCGCCACCTGGCCCAAGGAGGTACGGCAGCTGGCTGAGGACTTCCTGAAGGAGTATGTGCAGATCAATGTGGGTGCTCTCCAGCTGAGTGCCAATCATAACATCCTTCAAATTGTCGATGTCTGCAATGATGGAGAGAAGGATGACAAGTGAGTTCCCACCCTTCCACTTTACTTTCTCCATTGTCTAAAGTTGAGGCTTTAAATATGGACTCAGTCTTTCAGATTATAGACTTCAATAGGTTTCCATTGTTGGTAACTTCTGGGTCTGCTTCCTCAATTTGTTCCCCTCTCCCTCAGACTTCTTCGTCTGCTGGAGGAGATCATGAGTGAGAAGGAGAACAAGACTATCATCTTTGTGGAGACCAAGCGGCGCTGTGATGACCTCACAAGGCGCATGAGGAGGGATGGGTAAGGATCCATCTCGGCCACATTTGATGTAAAAATGTGGCACTCAATATTCCTAATTGCAGGTTTTTCAAATGGATATTCTTTCTTTTAGCTGGCCAGCAATGGGCATCCATGGTGATAAGAGTCAACAGGAGAGGGACTGGGTTCTCAATGGTATGTTGATGCCAGACTCTCAGTCAGTATTCCCATAGATGGTCACTTGGCTCAGGCTAACTGTCTTTTCTTTTGTAGAGTTTAAATTTGGGAAGGCGCCCATCCTCATTGCCACCGACGTTGCCTCAAGAGGTCTAGGTTAGTGTCCACCGAAAGTATGGTCTAAGCACGATGCCTTTTAAAGAAGGTTCCTCCTTTAACGCTCTCTGCATTTTCTGAGTTCCCTCACCTGAAGGTGCAGTCTTTGTGGCAGGGCCTAGGCATGACGCTCCCCGGCCACGCGAGGGGAACGGAGCTCTATCCGAGATGTCCTGTTGACTGGTGCCATCCAGTCGTGTACAGGGGTCAAGGGTCAAGTGCAGAGCCGTGCTGGCCATAGTCATGGTGCTCTGACCACGACTGTGGTCAAACTGTCCACCCAGGTCTGTTCAGCTCAAACTTCAAAACCTTGTGCCTAAAGCATCACGAGGCCAGAAGTTGGACAGCTTTTTGTTTTTTCCTATTTTGAATGGCTAGCCTACGGTTTCTTGTGCCTGTATCCCTGGAGTTTTGCGTTAATTGCATACCTCTAGTAAAATTGACACCTGGCACCCATAGTGACACTGGGACATCCCAAGAATACGGATTATGAGCGCTCAATTTCCTCCCTCGCCTGCGTTTGTCATGTCGAGACCTGCCAACGTGAATCTTTTTATTATTATTTTTTTTTCTCAAGTGAACTCTGGCTTCTTGGACGTTCTTGCCTAGATGAGACTGAGGGATGCTGCTTTTTTATTTTTAAAAAAAATGGCTCACGGGGAGGATTACCTCCTTTTTTTTGTTTATTTTTTGGGCCCCCCCTCAGACTTTGTACCTAATCTTGGCAAGACATGCAGTGTGGCCTTGTATAGACAGCTTACCAATGTGTAAGTGGGAAGGACCTTCAAAGACTTACCATCTGAAAGGTCCGGTTTGCACACAAGGAAGCAACAGTGCTCATAGTGGCCCTACTGCGTAGAAGCATCCGGAAGTCACTTGACAATTTGTGGGGAGTTCTCTGCATTGGGAATGGACTAGTGAATGCATACTCCTTAATGGTAAGACGCATCCATTTCTTTGTAAGGGAGGGGGACTAACCCTGGACTTTTTTATTTTATTTTTAATTTTCCTTTTTTGGGGTGGGGGGGGTTGGTGTTTTGGGACCAAAATGGAGTGTGCATTGTCTCCCCACATTAGTATTCCCACTGGAGTAGAACTTTTAATTTTTTTTTTTTGCTTAATTTGTCGAGTCTCTCGTGTCCACACTCCGCTGACTTGGGGCTTTTACTTTTCCACCTTCTATATGCGAATCCCCATTGGGCCTCTTGCCACAATGTGCAGATGTGGAAGACGTGAAGTTCGTTATCAATTACGACTACCCAAACTCTTCTGAGGACTACATCCACCGCATCGGCCGCACGGCCCGTAGCCAGAAGACGGGCACTGCCTACACCTTCTTCACCCCTGGCAACATGAGGCAGGCCAGCGACCTGGTTTCTGTGCTACGTGAAGCCAACCAGGCCATCAATCCAAAGCTCCTCCAGATGGCGGAAGACAGAGGAGGTAAATTCAATTGGTGAGATACAGGACCTGTGGTTCATCTACAGACTTTTCTTCCCTTCTTGTGTGGAGTTAGTTGGGTGGGTGGGGTGGCCGACCTTCTTCTGTTGGGGGTTCTTTCATATGACCCTAAGCCTGGCTCCATCCTTATTCTGATTGGCGCATTCAAATGTGTGTGTGCTTTTATTTATTGTATTTTCTTTTCTTTAAATCACAGGTCGTTCAAGGGGGGGAAGAGGTGGCGGCTATAGGGATGATCGACGAGACAGGTATTCTTCAGGCAGGAGGGATTTCGGCAGCTTTAGAGACCGTGACAATGACCGGGGTTTTGACAGCGGACCAAAAAAGGCATTCGGCACCAGCACGCAGAACGGAGGCTACGGGGCCAGCGTCTATGACGGCGGGATGGGTGCCACCAACGCCGGCTTCGCGGCTGCCTACGGCAGTAACGGACAATCTGCCTTCACCGCAAACCAGGCCGCTGCATTTGGGGCCCAGAACTTCCAGAACCAGCAGTTTGCTGCAGCCCAGGCTGCCGCCGACGCCATGGCCCACCCCCAGTTCCCGTTCGCCCCCCCGCAGCCCCCACAGCCACCCCCCCAGCCCATGGTCCCCTACCCCATGCCTCCGGCCTTCCCGCAGTGAAATACGCACACTGTAGGGGATATTTATTGCTTTATCCTTAAAGTTCAATATCCTTTACCCAAAAATTGTACTTGTTCTTGGTTTTTTTACAGCAAGATTGATACAGCATTCTACACCCCTAACAAAGGCTCATGTGCTCTATGGTGCCGCCATGGTAACGGTGCACTCATTTTACTATTTAATTTTGTTACATTCCGCTGTAACTTTAGTCAATCTTTTTGTACTAGTCAATGCAAACCCTCTTGGTTTATTGTAATGTTGGAAGTGACATGTTTGAATCTTAACACAAGGCACTGCATGGCCTTTGAAATAAACAACACGACTCGGAACACGTTGCTTTTTGCTTATTTCGGGTCGGGGCATACTGGAGTGGAGTGAGACTGCCGGCTTCTCCTCGGGGCGGTAGGAAGCAGGTTTGAACGCCAGGTGGCGCCTTTCGCAGCCTGAAAGGTGCTGATTGTGTATCGCCGCTGTCCCCGGAGGAAGGCTGAACCTCCAATAATGCACGGTATGATTGCTGACGGCGGGGATGTAATCGTGTCTTTGTGGGGGGGTTTTAGTCCGGTACAAAATGACCCCCTCGGACATATAAGTCAATTTTTCCCCCCCCTCCATGAAACTGTGTACCCGCCCCCCCATCGCCTAATTTTTCTTAATTTATCCCCCTGTAAATGGACGTTTTGGATTAAAATGACACCCCCCCCCCCCAAACATCAAACACTCTCCGACGCCGCTGGTGATGCATTTATTCATGATTA
>JAODKN010000045.1:3174272-3196592 GCA_026774425.1 Petrocephalus zakoni
GGAGGGGAGTAAGAGAGGGAGGGAGAGAGGGAGGGAGAGAGACGGGAAGGAAGTAAGAGAGGGAGGAAGAGAGACGGGGAGGGGAGTAAGAGAGGGAGGGAGAGACAGGGAGGGGAGAAAGAGAGGGAGGGAGAGAGGGAGGGAGAGAGACGGGAAGGAAGTAAGAGAGGGAGGGAGAGAGACGGGGAGGGGAGTAAGAGAGGGAGGGAGAGACGGGGAGGAGAGTGAAAAGGAGAGCAAGACAGAGAAAGAGACAAAGTATAAAAAGTAAAAGAGGGAGAGAAAGAGAAAAAGAGGGTGAGACCAACATGGGGATGAGAGTAAGTGGGAAACGGGTGGAGAGGGGGAGAGAAAGAGGGAGAGAGTATATGAAAGAGGGATGTAGAAGAGTCAAAGAAAGTGAGGGCAAATTAGGGAAAACAGCCTCAGGAGGGGGAGAGAGAATCCTCAGACGCCGCTGTGTGGTACAGATACCGTCCGTGTTTCTCGGCCTCGCTGAGACATGTGAATGGCACGGCATCGAGAGGCCCATGCTTTGGCTCCTCGGGCCGGGCTTCCCTGGGGCCGCAGGTCCTGCTCACGGCATCGAGAGGACCGTGCTTTGGCTCCTCGGGCCGGGCTTCCCTGGGGCCGCAGGTCCTGCTCACGGCATAGAGAGGTCCGTGCTTCGGCTCCTCGGGCCGGGCTTCCCTGGGGCTGGAGGTCCTGCTCACGGCATCGAGAGGACCGTGCTTCGGCTCCTCGGGCCGGGCTTCCCTGGGGCCGCAGGTCCTGCTCACGGCATCGAGAGGACCGTGCTTTGGCTCTTCGGGCCGGGCTTCCCTGGAGCCGCAGGTCCTGCTCACGGCATCGAGAGGACCGTGCTTTGGCTCTTCGGGCCGGGCTTCCCTGGGCTGGAGGTCCTGCTCACGGCATCGAGAGGACCGTGCTTTGGCTCCTTGGGCCGGGCTTCCCTGGGGCTGGAGGTCCTGGTCACGGCATAGAGAGGACCGTGCTTTGGCTCTTCGGGCCGGGCTTCCCTGGGCTGGAGGTCCTGGTCACGGCATCGAGAGGACCGTGCTTTGGCTCTTCGGGCTGGGCTTCCCTGGGGCTGGAGGTCCTGTAAACAGGATGAAGTGTTTTGAGGAACTTGAATGCAGGTTGGCCGCTAACAAGTTAAGTGAACAGCCTCAGCAAATGGCTGACCCGGCAGCGACGGGCCTGATTAAAATGGCATGTGGTGGGGGGGTTTCATGCATTTTTAAGCCATTTCCTGCCTGGGTTACTGCAAAGTCAGCATTAACACATGAAATCCGCTCCGGACACGTGACCGCGTCGTTCTCTTGCTCTTTTATTCAGCAAGAATCGACTGGCCCAAAATTAAAATTAAATAGTTGACCTGTGGGATCTTGAAAGATGGATTATCACTGTCGGCCAGGGGACTGGGTAGTGTATTTCTTTATGCAGGGAGACATGGGATTTTTCTGGGCTATGCCAAGCACGGCTAGCTGGTGACAGGTATGGGAAAGACGGCGCCTCCCACGGGGTGCTCATTACCGCGCAGAGGAGTTTGCGCGTCACTCTGGGAGACAGACCTTTCCTGACAGCAGCACCCTATCTGGAGGTGGTCTCCATCAAGTTTTCGGAAAAGGCTATGCGGTACTTCACAGTAGCTTGAAAAATATACCATTTCTTAATGTCAGCAAGCCATGTTGTTGTTATTATATTAACCATTGATTCCTCAGATACTTTTCTTTAAGGCAAGTTACATAAGGTGGAGTTATTTGCACCTAGTAAATTAGTTTTTTGCTCTGTGGACGTAGCCGTTAGCTGCAGGGGAAATGGCCTCCTGCGGACACGAATGAAGCGTTAGTCTAACGGATTAAAGACATTTTTAAAATCTGTCCTTTATTTTACTGAGCAAGACTTTAAGAACAGTATCTTATTTACAATTTCTGCCTGGCAAGTGCCGTGGCCCCTCCGTGCGACACTCCACGGGAAGCCCCATTTTTAGGCATCAGATGGAAGCTTGCTGACGTGTAGGCCGGGCGTCAGCGCGGCCGGGGCAGGGGGGCCTGCTGAATCGTGAATAAATCCATTTTCGGGAGGTGAGGACCGGTGTGGGGGGGTGGGGGGGGATAGGGGGCTGGCTTCACATGAGCAGGAACGTGATGCCATTTGTTAAGTGTGAATCGCTGCCAGGCTCTTCATTTCCCGTATCTGTCATGTGTGGCAGTGGGAAGGGGCGGCTCCCCGCTAGCATGGATGTGATTCATCGGCCGTCAGCTGAGGAGCCAATCAGGGGGCTGGTTCGTCATATCGGCGAATCCGCTCCGGGCTGACGAGCCAATCAGGGGGCTGGTGCATCACGCTGGCAAATCCGACATCATGCATGATGGAGACCCACCCTCATGTCTGCCAATGTCGGGACATTTGAATGTTAATCTTGAAAAGCTCTGAATAGTAACACATGTCCTATACTTTTATACATGCACATTAACGAATATAGCATTGTTATTTTAAGTCGGATATTCGATGGAATATATTACGTGGTGAGGAATAGCGGAACAAGCCGAAAGACTGAAGTGTATCGGTCCGTACATAAGTGCCGGAGCTAAAATATGTGTAACATTTTTTATTGAATAGTGTTTCTATAATAATTAATGATCATGATTTTTTTTTATTTCTGGTGTTTTAGAAATTTGCTGGTCTCTTGATCATGCCTGATATTAGAGATTTTGGGCACAGATTCTCCCACATAACTCAGAAACTCTAACCCTAACTTAATACCCTACAGTGCCCCCACGCACCCTGACTCTCATTCACACCCCAGCCTGCACATTTGCATAAGCACACATTTGCAAGTGCGTATGCACTGAGTTTACATATGAGGCTTGCTCCTGGGGTCCGGTCCGTAATAATGTCGGCTCACACCGGCCTGCCTCCGCTGCTCCTTCCTCCCCGTGCTCCCGGATCTCCGTGCCTGGAAAGTAATAAAAACTGGCTCCCCCCACTGACAACCCAACACCTCCCCACCCAACTTAACACTATATGGCATTAGGCCGCAGTCTCGAACCAAAATGAGCTTTCTGAGATTGGCTTGTCCCCGAAAGCCAGCTCCTGTTCCTGCCTTTGCGGCCTCCTAATTCCATAATGGACGATTTCCACTCAAGCAGAAGGCTTGATAATTATGTACATAATTATGTATGTCTATTTGTAAATATAACTGCCCCTTACTCCCCTATTACGTGTGAACCCCGCAGGCTTCCGAAACAGACACCACATTTCTGATAAACAACCAGCTTCTGTTGCTCTGCCCCTGTACTGCTGCCCAGACAGACAGCCGCTGTCCTGCTCGCCGTTTCCTGACCTTTGACCTCCACGTCTGCGATGACGGAAGTGGGCCTGGAGCCCGTGAAGCTTATTAGGACAGATGGAAAGGTAACTGACAGCCGGGTGATGGATTGCCGCGACAACGCACCACCTTAAAAAAAAATGCAGCGTGCAGATGCCGGTGCGGGCTTATCGAAAACGTACAGTGTCTCCCTTCCTGAAAGGGAGCCGGATGCCTTTCAAAGGAGCATCTTGGACATGGATGCGGAGTCTATGATTATCTCATTTCCCCAGTGAGACGAGATTTACCTGTCAGCGGGACACATTTAAAGGAAGGCTCTCTCTGTTCAGGCGGGGTTTTAGCGTAAATGTGGAAGTACTGACGACGAGTCTGGGCTCTGGTTCTTGGCTGGATTAGTCTCTTGTTTTAAAACTGTGAAGGTTTTCTTGAGGTTTCGTAGTGCAGGGTGCTCCACAGCAACAGCCAAGACCTTAATTCAAATATGTGTGGCTCTGAGAGTGCAAAGGCTTATGGGAAATGCGCACGTCCCCAGCAAAACATCAGCACTCTCAGCCCGTGCTTCCGTCTTAAACGCCAGCTGTGGGAGAAAATCAGGGAAGCAGATCAGTTTGCCTGGAAGCGACTGCCGACTCAAAGGCAGGAGATGGAGAAGCATATCAACAGCGCCAAAATCCACCCCAGTTGCGGCTTGCAGGTTTTTAACCGGGGGGTCTGCTGGCAGGCCGCTGGGAGCCGATGTTTGCCATTTCCCGGGCACGTTGGTCGCCACAAGAGCATGCCCCATTTCTGTGATCACAGGCAAGCCAGCCGAATCTCATTAAGAAACAACGGTCCGGGTTGGATGTGATTCATTTTAACATGTTGATGACGACTGTGCCGGCAGTGTGCTGGCAGTGACGGTGTCGGTTCACAGGGCAGGTGCACGAGGGGCACTGTGTAACCAAGGCAGCCAATTATTTTTAAGGGTTAGGGCCAGAGCCGAGCCCAGTGGGATGACCCAAGCTTGGGCCTGGCTTTCCTGATGACTAGAGTGGCTCATCCCAAGGCTAAGCAAACGCCAACCAATCACAGATTTAGCTTTTTATTATTGCAAGTCGGAAGGAAGCAAGTCCATTTTTTTAAGATGTCCATTTTGAAATCCTTTACCCCAACAGCCCCCCTCCAGCTGGTCAGGACTGAACCCATGAAGCATGGTGCAGGATGTGGGCTGGGAGCAGGGAGGAGAGGCCACTGTGTGCTGCTGGACACCATGTGAAAGGCACCCAGAGGCAGCCGAGGTGCAGTACTTCAGAAACTGGGCTCAGTATTTCCTACTCCTACAGCGGCCCTGTGTTGTATATTAGACTACAGTAGCTGATGAATTGGTATAATAAATACCTGAATAATGATTCATACTAATGGCACTGCAGTACACAGAACATACATTTAAATGTAACTGTGCAGTGGGGGTGTGCAGTTAAACATTTTCACTGCGTCTTCAGCAGCATTTCCCTCTCCCGTGGGTACAAATGAGTTTTCCATGAAGTTGTCATGGAAACAGACAGTTGTCTAATGGATAAGGAAGGGAAAACATTAAAAAATAGGAACTGGGCAGTCGTCAATGTCAGCCACCGGCTCTCAGAACCAGTGCGCCTGCCCTGGAATCCCAGTTATGATGCACGGCTATGACTCCCAGATGTGACTCCTGGCTATGACTCCAACTCTGTAAACCCTCTCAGGCCCCTTCTGGCCTCGGCCATACCACTCTCAATGGCATTTCTACAGAACAAACCCTGTGAGCATGACTCAGAGTCCAAGGCTGTTCTGAAGCTCTGAGCAAACTGGCTTCCATTGGACCCTAGAGTCCAGTCCTATATTCACGCCTCTCCTAGAGTCCAGTCCTGAATCCGAGCCTCTCCTAGAGTCCAGTCCTGAATTCGCGCCTCTCCTAGAGTCTGGTCCTGAATCTGAGCATCTCCTAGAGTCTGATCCTGAATCTGAGCCTCTCCTAGAGTCTGGTCCTGAATTCTAACCTCTTCTAGAGTCTAGTCCTGAATCCAAGCCTTTCATAGAGTCTAGTCTTGAATTCTAACCTCTCCTAGAGTCTGGTCCTGAATCTGAGCCTTTCCTAGAGTCTGATCCTGAATCCGAGCCTTTCCTAGAGTCTGGTCCTGAATTCTAACCTCGTAGGACCTCCTCTCCTAGAGTCTGGTTGTAATGCTGGACTGAAAGTCTGCTCAGAAAAATAAATCAATATATCCCGAGATGCTGTTGAGCCCTCAGACTATTTCTGCCATGAAGGCTGTGTGAACTGTGACCTTGTGACCCCTCGCTGGGTCACGTGACTTTCCTCAGCTTCTGAGTCCGTCCCTGGGGGGTGGGGGTGGTGGCAGGAGAGGGGGCACGTCACAAGGCCGTAGTGGCAGCTCGGCTTGCGTGTCGCGTTCTAGGTTGTTTGTTTATTTTTAAATGCCTGTAGCTGTCTGTTGTATTACCTGTCACTGGATAATTAGCTTGGCTCCTGTAGTCTGGAGCAAAGGGCTCCCTTCACCCTGCTACGGCCAGGCTGTCTGCCCGCTCCCACCCCCATGGGAGAGGCTAAAGGACGACACGGAGCAGTGCGAGCTGACAAGGCAGCCGCACCCGAGGAGTGTGAGGAGGGCGGGGGCCTCCTGTCAGGACTGGAACCAGCAACCCGCCGGGTCGACTCGCGAATCTGGGTCAGGTGACTCCTCCTGGGGACAGCCGACCTACATTTACACTGCGTGTGTGTGCCTGGACGTGTCTGCGCGTATGCATCCGTGTTAGTGCGTGTTCCTATGCTCGTACATTATAGTGCGATTGATGGCTAGCATCACTATCACTGTAACAGTGCTGAAAAGAGACCCTGGCATGATGGCGTGGAACGCTTTATCGAGACACTGAGATAAGGCATTAAAACCTGAGTAGCTAAGGCAACACTTACATTCATCTGGGAAAAACTTTTATCTGAAGCAACATGTTTTTTTTGTTTTGAGGAAGCAGGGTCAGCCAGTACCTGGAGCAATTGGAGTCAAGGGTCCTGCTCAAGGATCGGGCGGTGATGTCACTCTGCCGCCCACGGGATTTGAACCAATAACCTTCCGAGTGCAGGTACAGCATCCTGAGCCAATGAGGTGCACACTGCCCCTGTTCTAATACAAACATGTGTGGATTGTGGCGTGAATGTGTATGTTTGAGCCATGATCTTTTAAAAATAAGCCAGATAATTATGTAATCTGTACTCATCATTGTCATCCTCTGTACGGTAAGTCTTCACTTTTTGCATCCCCCTCCTCCACGGCTCCTGGCAGACCCTGGGGTAACGCTGCAGAATCACTCCCCTCCTCATTCCGCGTCTCGCCCAGACTCTCTCTCTCCTGCCTTCCAGTCAAACAATTTCTTAATTAGAAATTATCGTTTTATTTCGTGCACTCAAGCTTTGTAATTTGTGCTTTGTATGTAAATGGCCTTTCTCACCCTCATGACTGCTTGGGGGCACCTGCCAAATTAGTAAAGTTAATTCACAAGGATATAGATTAAATTAATCTGATTTTTTTTGTTTGTTTAACGATCTGGCCGCAGGCTCGGGCAATGCAGCTACTAGCAGCTTCAGCTGCATGCAGGAATTGTGTGATTTCCGTGGCTGGTCACGCTGACGCACTGTCTCACTGCCTTTGGCCGTCCTTGTTGGGCCATCACTCTTCTCATCCGTTTCAGGCCTTGTGATGATCCACTCACAAGCCGGCTTGGCAGGGCAGAGTGTTGACAACGTGGCTGATTTTCTGCTGATGGAAACCCTATTAGATAACAGGCGCTGCGGGATTCACACTCACACTCACACTCATTTGAGTCACAGTCTCTGGCATATCTCTCAGTCACCCCCATCATGAAGAGGAGGCCCCTTCTTCTAGACTCTGACTCACCTAGCAGGCGCTATGTATGCTAGCAGTGGGGAGGTGGGCCTGATGGTACTGTTGCAGAAGATTGATTGACCTGATTGACCTCACTAAGGAACCTGTGCTCCGCTGCACCTTTCATCCCCATGCAGCCGTCTGACTTCCAGGCTCCGTGTGCTTCCTGGCTTCCAGGAAGCCATTAGGGTTATAACTGGAGTCAGCATCAGGGATACAAGAAGGATTAGAGTTAGAGTTAGAGTTAGGGTTAGGGTTAGGGTTAGGATTAGGGTTAGGTTTAGCGGTTGGGTTACAGCTGAGCTCCCACTGTCCACATATTTTCTCCATCTGTATCAGTCTCTCTTCTTGGCATCCTTTTACCCATTGGTAAACCACTTTGTAGCCGTCCTGGACCCCTCTGCCCCCGCCCCTCCCTCCTTTTGCCCCCCTCACCAGATGCCTTCAAACACCTTGGGCTGTGCAGGGGGTCAGAGGAGAGGGAGGGCGGCTGCACACCTCACCGGCACGATCCATGGCAGCCGCCCTCCCTCTCCTCTGACCCCTTTTGACTTCCTTGTTTCCGTCGCCCTCTTGCGTTTCCCGGTGACTGCTGGCTGTTAACGAGCCCCGCGAGTCGGGCCGAAGCGACCAGGCCGCGGCCTACGCCCCCGCAGCGGCCTATTGGCGTTCGCAGGTGTGCTGCCCGACATGTCCGATACGGCCGTCGACTACACCACCCGCAGCAAATCTCCTCAATTCCAACTGGCCTGTCGTCCTCAATTACCCCAGCCACAAATACCCCAGCCACAATTACCCCAGCCACAAATACCCCAGGCCCAATTCCACCTGCCCACTATTGTGTGCAACCCTCATCATGCACAGTTATTCACCAGCACTGCTCTTCCCCGAGGCACATAACCTCGCTATCCTTCTCACCAACCCCCCCCTCCCTCGTTAGGTACTAGGAGGCCGATTCCTGGTCTGATTGGAGTAGTCGGACTGCTGGGGTTTGACGGAGAGCTTCTCCTCAGAGTATTATAAAAAAACTTATCGGACCCCCCTCCCTCTCCTCCCATGATTCCTCAACAACATCCTAGAAGGGGCCTTGGGCTCCGAGGTGCTCCTTAATAACAGGGCCCATGCCATCAAAGGAGGTAGCGTTTGGGTCTAGGTGTGAGCGTGCTGGGCTTCTCCCCTCCCCCGTTACGCTTATCGGCTAAAGCCAGGTCCGGCTCGCTCTGAGGTCTATGCTGATATCTCTGTCGCCGTGCATAATGCACATTCATATTTATCGTCCCCATTCTGGGCTGTAAGTGTCAATCATTCTGAAGGGTCTGTCAGTTTTGCTATGGATTCAAGTGTCACCCAGACAAAAAGAGAAGGGAAACCGGTGCAGCTACCTTGACCTGTATTTTTACCACAATGAAATTCTCCCGGGTGCCTTTAAGGAAAGTATGACAGTGTTTCTGTTCATTACTGGGGGGTAATTGCAGGTCCTGCTTGACTGAATATTCGTTACATAATTGCACCTAAGTGTGTGATTGGTGTTGCGGACAGATTAGACAGTGTTATTTGTCTGGTAATTGCAGTATTTAGACAGCTGGGGATTAACAGGATCAGTTCTGATGTAGCTACCTTCCCAGCTGTTATAAGTTCAGTTCTGGGAATTTGAGTCGGCAACCTGATCCAATAAAGTCTGGCTTCTAAAACATTTTGCCACATTCTGCCAGATACTGTGTATTCCATTGGCCTGTTAATATAAGGCGTCAATTGCTTCAATATCCTGCACAATATACCGGGAGCACTATGGGTAAAATCCTGGGCTAAACTTGTTAGGTTGCCATAGGGACTGAAAGGTGCCAGGTTGCCCTGTATTCCTGCTTCATCTGCCTCTAAGCGATGCATGTAGACCAAAAGTAATTTATCTTGGGGATGGGTATGAATACCAGGGTGATTGCCCGGTGTACCCTAATACCCAGGGCGGGTAGTTCTTTGTGACGACGGAGACCTCCTGCAATGAGATCGAAGCTAGTCCCTGGCCTGTGATTTCTTGGCAGGTTCTGAAGACCTTCTGCTTGCGTGTGTTGACGCTGCCAAGGTGCACCTCTGAGATCAGCTGTGTAGGCAAAGGTTTCAACTTTCATTTAATCCATGGGATCATTTTGGGGGCAAGAGGGACTATAGTCTAGCAAAACACCTCCAATACATACCCTGCGGTGATGGTGATTCTGTAATATGCTTTAATTTGCACAGGTATACTGGGATGCTGGTTTCCTCTCCCTTTAGGCATATACAAACACATGTGCAGGTCTGGAAAAAAATTAAGGTTGCTTCCAGGCTCCTAAGACAGCAGTAGACAAGAACATGGTGAAGCAGGACACTGAGAACAACCAGAAACCAGCCAGGTAGAGGCGGGAATGACGTTCTAATGCCAGAGATGACTGTCAACTTATCTGGCAGTGCCTCATAAACTGGGGAATGATCTCAAGTGACCTTAAAGGGACTTGGAAACATGAAGTGGTGTGACGTGTACTCCTGGGACAGTTCATATCAGGCTCCTAGAAGCAGGACTGAATTCCCATCTTCTGATCCAAGCAGAGAGCCTGCTATGTATCCAGCATCCCTGGAGCTGTGGTTGAAGGTCTTTCTCAATAGCCTGAGGGACACGTGACCTTTCTGCTGAGGATGGGATTCAGACTCCCATACACAGGCCCATCCACGTCATCCCCTTAACTTGGGAAAACGATCCTGGATTCCCGGCTGCCCCTCCCATCCCTGTTTCATCAGCTGAAAACACATGCCTGAGGAATGGAGTCCCTCCTCCACGCATCCCTAAAGTATGGTCATTCTTTTTGGGCCCTGAAGATATCTGGCACTCTGGCACTACACTGGGAGTTTATTGAGTAATTGAGTGTGTGTGGACAGTTCATTACAGGCCTGCTTTAAGGCTGATAGCAGCTGTGCTCTAGGGAGCTTCATTCTGGCACCCATGGAATGTACACAAGATATGCAATGAACGTGGGGGACAGTACAGTACAGTGAACCCTAACCCTATCCCTAACCCCACCCCAGCTCACTCTACAGTGTCCTAGCGGGGAGTAGGGCTCCGTTAACCTGACTCGGTACGTTTCTGTGACTCTTCCTGTGACCCGTCCTTGTCGAAGTCCTTTTTTTAACTAGCTCATCTGCTAGCTTAGTACTTTCATTTGAAGAAATCGTTTTTCTAAAAGGGTCGTATTATACACACACAGCCATACCCCCACACACACACGCAGCAGTACCCCAGAAGCCCAGGAATCAACTCGTGGAAGTAAGTATCACAATTTTATTACAAAAATTATATTCTCATCTTTCGGTGCTGCCATGCTTAGAGCATATAACAATACAGTAAAAAACGTCAACCTAAAAAGAGTATCGTAAAAGCAAGCTTTTGTAGATGCCGTTGAAGCATTTACCATCCATGCTGTTACTTGACCGAAAGACATAGCAAATACTGATTACAAACACCTGCCTAAACACACACATGGTGATAAATTAATTAAAAATAAATGCATAATAATTCTTTTACACTAAAGGTATTCCATTTTGAAATTAATTAGATTAATATTAAATTAAATGTGCTGAATTATTATTTTTTTATCCAACTCAAGGCACCCAGGATTGTAATATGTTGGCAACTAAGCCCTCGGATAACAGAACTGGCAGAGTTAAATTAACACTGGGAGTGTTAAATTAGCACTGGCAGTGTGAAATTAACACTGGCAATTTGCCTGTTTATTCTTCACCAGGTAAAACTGATATGAAAAGCCATTGTTGCAGTTAAATTATGTCGGGTTGCTTCTTGTTTATGCCCTGCTCACAGTGAAGTTTCAGGGAGGCTGAAACAATAAAAAAATAAAGATTTAAATAATTCATGTGAGTAGCGAGTAAACAGTCACTTCCTACTGAGAGAAAGCTCACCCTGTACTCCTGGCTCTCTGATGCCTTTCCAAGGTGAGTCCCCAAGTACCTTCCAGGGTAACAGAAAGATCCGGGAGAAAACGAAATCTCTCAAACACACTGATTTTAAATCACAAAACAAATTCCAATTGTCAAATATCAATATTCTTAGTTAAAGGAAAACATACTTTTTTCTTTTTTTCCACCTAAAATATTAAACTCCTACATACAATGGAGATATGTTACTTCTTGAGATGCTTCTTCATTAAAATGCTAAAATGAGGATGTGAGAAAGAGTCTCTTAGATGGTGTGGTCTTGCCCCCCAGCCCACCCCATCCCACCCCCCAGCTGTGCGGCTCAGTTGATCTGTCGGCAGGGTTCGAAGGTCCATTTGGAGACTCCACCGTAGATGTCCAGGTTGGCCTCCGACCACGAGAAGACGTTCCCCACCTGTGCTTTGCTGCTGCACGTGGCCAGGTTGTATATCTCGCCCGAAGACAGCTTCCTGTCCCAAAGATTCAGGTTGGCCATAGTGCCCACAAATGCCTGGGTTGCGTCGAACCCGCCCCCAAGGGTGTCCTGTCAAAGCACAGAGAGACAGAAATGTAGGCAGATATATTCATTTAAGCAATTATTGAAAGAATAATTCATGTGTATGCATACCTCACGCCATAGGTTTGACATATAAGACAGTCTTCCTATTTAAAATTTATAAGTACAAATTCACCTTGTAGTTTTTGAGTGATTTTGCTGTGCAGATTCTGTCATTTTCAAAACAGGATTGCAAAAATATGTTTCAGTATGGTTTCTAGTAAGCTGTGCCGCTTAAAACCTTGGGAGATAAATCTACACACGTTTACATTCCCTCGCATGTGCTGCTTGAAGTGGACTAAGAATAAGCCCCCAACAACAAGGCTAACCTAGAATTTGCCAGTCAGGACAAAGTCACCTGACCCGTTAGCCGCAAAGCACGCGGAACGGCGGCCTCACCTGCTCCTGACCCAACACCAGCACCCCATGTGCTTTGATGGGATGGTACGGAGCCAGGTTCTCCCCTCCGCCTCGCGCGGCCCCGTCCTGGAAGGCCTCCCACACCCCATCGCGCGTGGTCCACGTGACACAGATGTGATGCCATTTTCCATCATTTATAATAAAAGGCAGCTTCGCCATCTGTCACCGGGAAAAGGGAAGCGAGCTCGTCACTGAAACCGGAGCTATGCCGTATTTGTGGGCGAGTAACTGCATCTTACGGTCTTCTGACCATCTTAAGCTTACAATTAACGTACCATTTTGAATAATTATGGCCACTGTAGGGAAAGCCTTATTTTTAATCACAGTTTGACCTACAAAGCACAATACATCACTGATAGAATTAATTTAATATTATAAATGTAATACATTTCAACTGACACTTCTATATGAGGCCAGAACTGCCCCCCTAATCTGTCAGGCATAATCCTGCATTATAAACTAATGCTAAGTAATTTGGCTTGTATGCATTGTAAATAAACAGATATCGCATCCACTGGTCCTCTGCCTTGATCTCTACGTCCTGGGTGAGGATCCAGGCTGATCATGACCCTTTAAGGGAAAACTGTATGGCCACTGCATCATAAAGGGACGCTCAGCTCCTCTGCCAGCTCGTGTGCTAGAAGGCCGGGGAGATTTTACCTTGTCATTGATGAGAATCTCCATGGGATTATTACCCCATCCGATTAGCACGAGCTCGTTGGCCTGGCCCGGGACGGCGTAGGAGAAGGGCGTGCCCACGCTGGGCGAGGCGTTCGACCGCAGCCACATGCAGATGGTGAAGGCGTACATCTCCGGTAGGCTCCTCTTAACTTTCGCATACATGTAGTTTGTGCGCAGGGGGAAGGTCAGCTGGAATTTGTCCAGGGGCCGGGTGTCTTTCTGACCTGAATCGAAGTACAGAGGAGCATGTATGATACAGAGGGACGCACTAATCCATGGCAAAGTATTGTGCCTACAAGTCTATGTCTGTATAGTTCCTGCTGTTTGAAATTACCCTCTCTTTTTTGCAGACAGGAGCTGTTTTGTCACAGAACAATGATTAAATGTAAGTATATATATCACATCCCCGACTGTCTTGGCCCAGATGGTGTTTCTTTACTTTATTTATTTGGCAAAGGCTTCTCTCCATAGCAAATTAACGGTCAGTAAATTACAACGCGAAAGCAGATATTCCATTTCTCCTAAGAAACGTCCCACCCTGCTTAGGAGCAACGGCATGGATAAAAACTGCTGTATGTAACTGATACTTAATTTGTTTGTAAATGAAAGAAAGACCCAGAAAGGCTGTTGATCTCGCTTGCTCCCTAGACTTCACATTTCTGTTTCGATGTATTTGAAAACGGACGAGAGCCGTGTACTAATAAGCAGGATTTCATTCGGCTGTGCCGAACAGGTCCAGCACGGCCCCAGGTAAAGTTTGCGGCAGACGCCGGCACTCAGGAAAACTTCCCTAGGCTGGGTCACCATCGGAGGGCATTAGCGTTACCCGGAGCGGCACAGTGCACGCGTCGTGCAGGGCTTAGGGCGGAAATGCCGCTGTTTGAGACGGTGAAAGCCCCGCATTAGCGTGTCTTACAAGCGGCGCTCTCCAGCCGCGCAGCGTGAGTCCGCTGCGGCACGGGCGCTGCGCGCGAGCCCCTGCTCCTCATCTATATAATTACGTCATATTCTCTATTAATAAAACACTGCATTCGGATAGTATATTTATTAATGCACAAAATGCAGCACGGAGCTATCTTGGCAGAAAAGAGTTGGCCGTCCGTCAAATGGGTGGGTGCGCTTGGATTTTTTCTTGCCCCCCCTCACCCCCCCGTTACCTTTCTCCAGCTCCGTTATTCTCTGGTGCAGTGATGTCAGAGTCGACTCCACTTTGCCGCGCTGCTCCGTCTCGTTGCGCAGCGTGCCCTTGCTCTCCTCCAGGCTGTTCACCCGGGACAGGACCTGCCGCTCCAGGTCGTCGATTTTGTTCTGAAGAAGCTGCTTCAAAGTGTTGGCCTGGGTCGAATTGTTGGATCTGCTGTATTGCTGAGGGTAAATGGGCACAGTGGAAGCATTCGCAAGCGCACATGTCACTATCAAAGTCTCATAGATCCGACTGGCATATAGTGTCACGTCCCATTAAGTAACTAAATCATAGACTCAGAAGAGCTGTTATCCTCAACTGACTGGATGATGGCTTAAAACTATGAAAGATGTGGGGAAACTTTCCATAAACACAGACGTATTAAAAAATAACAAGAAAACATCAATAAAGGCAAATGACAGAACTAATTACTCCCAAATTATTGCATTATTTAATAAGTCACATTTAATGCGAAATTCTAGACCGCTTTTCAAATGATAATGACAAATTAAATTTGATCAGTTATTTTAATAATATATGTACCTCGAGGTTTTCCAGCCTCTGTTTCAGGGACTGTAAGGTGCGTCCCATCTGCGTGAGCGTGTCCGTCGGAGCCCTCGATACATCCCCCATGGTGTTTTTAGATCCCGGCTCCTTCCTCCGTCCGCCCTCCCTCGCGCTCCCAGCCTCGGGCATGCTCTGGCTCTCGCAGCGGCTTAGCTTCGACGTCAGCTCCGTGATGGTCTCCTTGTGGTTCATGATCGTCTCCTTCTGCTGCAGTACCGTCTCCCTCAGCTGCAAGACCGTGCTCTTCAGGTCCTCCGCCGACACGCTGTTCGGCAGGGTGGCCGCGCATAAGTCCACATCCTTGGGCACGGACGTGCATATGAACTGGGTCTGTCCGAAGTCCTGGCACAGTCCCTCCATGAAGCAGAAGTGGAGCATTAAAAGTTTCAGCGCGATGGCCATGACGGCGCTGCCTTCGGACGGGAGGCTGCAGTAAGAAGCGTGCTTTCAGCACCACAGCGCTGTCCCCGATGCCCGCCGCTCGCACAGCGCACTCGCTTTATAGCGGGCGAAGCGGCGCAGAGCGTGTCCGCCGCATCCCTGTGGGGAGGATTCCCAGTTTGCGCTCCCATTGGCGCCGTGCCTGCTCTTAAGGTAGAAGCAATATGCGCATTTTAACAAGCACTCCTGCTGCCCTCTTGTAAATAACATCTATATAATTTACTACGTCGATGCAGCGCCGTATCCTTTCCTAATTAATGTTCTGCCGCGCGGAACGTCTTCTCCTTTCTTACATAACGGTTGGGGAGAATAGTGCGGTGTTTTTTTCTTTATCACTAAAACTGAGAACTGATTTTTTTTTAAATACAAAGGATATTTTTCTCTTCGTTACTGTTTCTTCGGTGTATTTTTGACATTTATTCGATAACATTCCGTTGTCAGAAATAGCTTTTTATGTTATATGGGGGACTACTATGAATTACACGGAAACATCCATTGACCGTATTTTAAATTGCCATCCCTTAGATAATCTTTTATCAATACCATAAAAGTACGCATATAAAACATTACTTTTCTGTGGTGGTATATTGAGCTGGCACTATATTGAGCAGGACCACCTTTATACACGCCCCTCCCCTTTGATGTGCTGGGGTCTCTTTAAGTAAGCTGTGCTCCACGCGGTCAGACCCGTGTCTGTCTGTCAGACTCGAGACATGCAAAGTTATTATACATCGGTTTCGCACAATCACGAATCTGATGCAAGATTGCAGCAAGCATGAAACACTATGCCATGAAGCAGACAGAGCTGGGGGCAAGGTGCATGAGATCATCACACGCACACAGCATTCTGGAAGTCATGGGTTTAATTGGATTGAAGATTTTTGGACAAAAAGACAGCCAGCATAAGCTGTACACCTGTGAGAACCCCGTAAGGTGGGTGTAGCTCAGTGGGTCATGAATCTTTGCATATGCCTAGAAAGTTGTTAGTTCAAATCCCGGGACTGGCAGAATAATCTTATTACTGTAGGGCCCTTGTCTCCAACTGCACAGGAAATGCTGGCTGGTCATGCCTCCTGTCCTCACCCACTCGTTTTATTTAGCAGACAGAGGCAATTGTAGGATTTTTTAAGGTGGGGGGTATGAGGTGCCATCCATATGATTAGCCAATGTTCTGGTTAAGGGCCTTGCTAAGGGGCTCAACAGTGAAATGACTCTGTCAACCCTGGGATGTGAACCAGCAACCTTCCGATCCCTAGCACAGCAGGCTGAGCCAATAAGCCACCTCAGGCTCCGTTTTTGCCCTCATATGTTGCCTTGGAGAAAAGTGTCTGCTTGGTTGCCATTGTACCCTTAGTTGGCATACGGTTTTTAAAAAGAAATAAGCTTTGCATACTGGCATCCTGTCCTGTGCTACCTTGGTTGGGCTCTAGACTCACTGTGCCCCTACTGCATAAGCGGTTGAGGAAGATGGGCTTAAATCAGAATCACAGTGGATGGGCTCTGCTGGGTTCCGTCTATATATAAACCCTGTATACTGTTTGAGCCACAAAGATAATATAAAGCAAATTGGTACTTGCAGCTGGTAGAGGACCTTCGGAAAATTAAACATATTTAAAATACAGAATTACAGTTTCCAGATCCTGAATTTAAACTTTTTAACAGCTTGTTTAGTAGAAGAGCTATTTTTATAATCTGTTTAAATAGCTAAATTAGACTGTATATTCATGGTCAGCTACTAGGATATTGGTGTGGAGTATGACACTGAAACTCAGATTTAATATTTTTTTACTGTTTTTTATATGCTATGAAACCTGAACCACTCATAAATAAGGGTAGCTGTAGAGCTAGCATTATTTAATAAACATTTATATGATTTTTCTGTGTATAAGTGCCACAACATCATTAAGCACATTGATTTATGTCTTAATGAATAATGACTTACTAGGCAGCTAAACATAGTTTGTAATGGGCAAGATCATTAACTGTGCCCCATCCATGTTTCTGTGATAAGGTTCACCATGAAGTGGCAAAAATTAGGAATATTAAGAGAGGCGGTCTGCACTGGGAGCACACAGCCCAGTGCGAGAGGTGGTCTGTACTTGGAATTCACAGCCCAGTGCGAGAGGTGGTCTGCAAGGCGGTCTGCAGTGGGAGCACACAGCCCCATAAGAGAGGTGGTCTGTACTAGGAGCACACAGCCCAGTGCGAGAGGTGGTCTGCAAGGCGGTCTGCAGTGGGAGCACACAGCTCCATAAGAGAGGTGGTCTGTACTAGGAGCACACAGCCCAGTGTGAGAGGTGGTCTGCAAGGCGGTCTGCAGTGGGAGTACACAGCCCTATAAGAGAGGTGGTTGGTACTAGGAGCACACAGCCCAGTGCGAGAGGTGGTCTGCAAGGTGGTCTGCACTGGGAGCACACACATCCGTGAGAGAGGTGGTCTGAATCTCAGCACTCACATGGTCCTGCAGGAGCCATGCTTACTCAGCAGCCCGTCACTCACTTCCCGGAGACGACGGTCAGGGACCTGAGGACCTCCCCCCCCCAGACCATCCAGTCCAGACCCATCCTGCCTCCCTGGAAACCATTCAGCCCTCTGCCAGGCAGCTGCTCCTCCATCAGCACGACCTCACACAGCAACATAAATAATACAACTGAAAGTTCCCTCCTCTATAAATAGATAGATTTTCTCTTTTTTGTTGTTGAATATTTCATCCACCCATCAGCCTTCTGCTCTTTTCGGATGGCTTGGCGATACGGAGGAGAGACCCCTGCCCCCATTACATATGCCCCCCCCGTCCCCAAACCATAACAAACACTTCAACCTCACACTGACACTGGAATGTCTGCTTAACATCTCGGACTGATTTTCCAAGCCTTTATTCTGTTATACAGGATCCTGCATAAACTGCATACACAAATGTATTTTGTGTATGTTTGATTCATGGGGGCACCATTCTGGAATTAAACTACAGCGACAGATGTTAGTGCCTGGCTACGTCTGATTGGACGACCTGCTCTTTCCCAGCATAATCCCCTGATTATGTTTATTTATATTTCCCTAAAATCGTTTAACCATCATACATCTATTCTTTCCCTCAGTGATGCTAAAAAATGCATTTACTTTAAGTGTCTATTTGGAAGCACATAGGTCCTTAGTGTTGTTATTTTTCCAAAGAGGTTATATGTCGGGTGGGGATGCTTACTCTGCCGCATGCTGCATTAAATGTGGGGTAATTGTTACTGTGGGTCTGTTTATATGCACATTCTGTCTCGTGGAGCCTGTGAAATGTTTGTCTCATAAGGAGTACAGCACAGAGACTAAGCTAAGGCAGCTGAGATAGATCGAAATACTGTAGTTCTATCGAAGGAATTACAATTTAATTACATTTTTTTTCTGAGAAAGAAGTGTACAATCTGTCTTGATGTCTAGGTCTTTGAATTTAATAACCATTGAACAATAGTCATTCTCTAAGGAGGGAGGAATGTTATTCCAAAAACATTCATAACACAGTGGGTTTAAAAGCACTTGTAATTCTTAAATAAACTGAGATGAAGGATATGGATGGGGCTCTGCACTCTTTAGAGAAAACATACGTTTTGACATCACCCTCCTCATCATTGAGAGGCATAACTGAACACTCAACTCTCGTTTCTCATTTCTGTTACATAAATGAGCAACTTTGTTAAATCATAAACTGATGTAATGAAAGAATCCTCTTATGCTGCGTTCACACCGCGAGCGGTTTCAACATTTAATCGCTAGACTGGATATCTATTGCAGATAACTCTAATTCAATTCTTCCTAGTAAATAAAAGCATTTCAGATATCCACAATGACATTCTTCCTATCCACAATTATCATTTCAGATATCCACATCGTAATTCTTTCTAGGAGAAATTATGTCACTTTTGCCATTTATGTCTATTAAACCTTTAATTTCAGATATCCACAATTATATTCCAGATATTCAGAATGTTCATAATGTTCATTCTGGATATCTGCAATTGAATTCTTACTAGGAAAAACTCCAATTTCAGATATTTACAATCCAATTGTTACTAGTCATATTTGTAATTTCTACAATATGAGAGAAAGTGTATGGATTGCCATCTGGCTATACGCCGTGAGACAAAATATGCCTCCACATGGCATTTTTTTACTCTACTTGCATTTTATACCGCGTAAACATGCTACAAATGTACATGTTAGAAAGGGACTTTCAATACAAAGATATAGTATTTCATGAAATTATTTTTGACGTGTCGCTGTTTGCATGGAGGGACATGAATTAAAATGAGGCATAGACAAAAATTGGCACTATAGCATTTAAAACAATGCGAATAGTCGGTAACATTATTTATTCATAACAGTAGTGTTTGTCTTAACATAATTTCATGTGCTTTGACAAATATCCCATCAGCAGTCGGCACAAAGATATAAGCTATACGTTTGTTTGCTTTGCAGCTGATTAAAAGTTCTCAGGGCCTGGCATTCTGAGCGGCCTTGTCCCCGCCCACTCCGTGACGTCAGAGAGCGTCTCCGGCATTGGCTAGCATCGTGTGCAGGGCGGCAAGGGCGAATGCTGATGGCTCACCAGCCATTCGCCTCTAGGGGGCTTGTGGGCTCTGGAGACTATAATAGTTTACAGCATTTGATTATTATTTCTTTTTTTTTTTTTTATTGGAGGATCGGAGCCGGCTGTTATGTAAAGCGAGGGAGGGCTGATTTGGGGGGGGGTGGAAGCATGGCAACACCTCAACACTACGCAGCTCTGGGACCGTGGGGCTGCAGGACCAAGGACAGCAGGAAGAGTGTGACAGAGATGGAGATGTTCGTCGAGCTGCCTCGCTTTCCCCCTGCCTACCAAACAGGGGAGGGGGTGCTGGGTTTGGGCAGGGACAGGACGCGCTGCGGCTGAACCACATGACACGCCGCACGGCAGCTCTGTCCGAATCAAACTGGTTTATTGCCATAAAGCGCTACCCTCTTATACTGCAGAGTTTTACGATAAAGTACCTACCAGCACTAGCAAAACATGGGTGATTGAAATATTTTCCGCTCAGAAAAAGGCATTAAAAGTGTCACAGAAGGAGGAATACGAGTAGATTTTATAATGGAGTGAGCGTGTATAAATGCCTCATCGTCTTGATATGGGTTCCTCTCTGCCTCTCCATCACCAAAGCGACCGGAGGTAGCAGGTCTCACCTTGTCCTCAGCCAATCACGTGAGTCTGCCTGGAAGATCCGTGCTCCATCGCGGGCCACAGTGCTCAGCTGTGCTTCTGCAGTACTTGTCATGTTGAACAAATATGCTCATACTGAAATAGATTATTTCTGTCTGTGCCTTTTAATTGGCCCTTGCAGCTTTCAGTGGTCAGATTTTCTTCAGTTTATGATGATTCCCATTTCAGTGATCAGCCTTTCCTCACGGTGTGATTACACCCATTTCAGTGATCAGCCTTTCCTCAGGGTGCGATTACACCCATTTCAGTGATCATCCTTTCCTCAGGGTGCGATTACAACCATTTCAGCGATCAGCCTTTCCTCAGGGTGCGATTACACCCATTTCAGTGATCAGCCTTTCCTCAGGGTGCGATTACACCCATTTCAGTGATGAGCCTTTCCTCAGGGTGTGATTACACCCATTTCAGTGATCAGCCTTTCTTCAGGGTGCGATTACACCCATTTCAGTGATCAGCCTTTCCTCACGGTGTGATTACACCCATTTCAGTGATCAGCCTTTCTTCAGGGTGCGATTACACCCATTTCAGTGATCACCCTTTCCTCAGGGTGCGATTACAACAATTTCAGTGATCAGCCTTTCCTCACGGTGTGATTACACCCATTTCAGTGATCAGCCTTTCCTCATATTGTGATGATGTCCATTGTAATGATCAGGCCTTTGTCTTTTGGGAATGTGAGCTGTAAGGACAAACACCTCGTTCAGTGTCATTGGTGTGTGATCCTTAATGGCCAGAGTCTGAATCTCAGTCTGTGTCTCTAAAAAAGCACAAGACCCCTAAAACAGTATGAATTTTCGTCTAGACAGAATAGCGCCCCCTTTTGGTACAGCTACCCCACTGGTGTTTCAGGTGTTCCATCTCATTACAGTAGGAACTCAGCTGAGCCCAGTTTAACATTATCCTCTTGGCAAGAGAAAGCTGGAATGCCATATAGCTGCAAGCTGAATAGAGCAATTTATTCAAATATTTGCATAAATTTGCATGAGGCTCTGGGCTTCAGGAAATATGCCTAAAATGCAGTTTACGAAACCTCTTCGGGGAGGGTGTGGAAATTTGCATTTTAACAAGATTTGTTTTTTATTGAAATACGCATATCCAGATTGCCATTTGTTTTTTTTTCCCCAGCTGGTAGTTGTAGCCGCGCCAAAGCCCGGTTACTTAATCACCTTACGGTTTATCACGACCGGTGAGCTGTCGTTACATAAGCAATTTCTGAAAAGGAGAAAACATTGGAAAACAAGGAGATAACGAGGGACATTTTTGTCGCTATGACTTTATGGTTAACTAAAGTCGGTATGGTATGGTATCGTAAACAACTGAATTTGACCTCGAATGCTAATAGGAATGTAACTCTCATGATAGTGGGGTTTTGTCCAATATTTTGACAGATTTCTGCTTTGAGCATGGCATTGCATATTACCCTTTTTGTTTAACTCCCTGGAATAGCTCACCTGGTCACCGCTGTTACAAAATGCATACTATGGGAAGGATTTGGCTTCTGTTGGTCTGTAAATACCCACAGGCACTGGTGGTGCATAAACTGGCCTTCTGAGCTCGAATAATCCGAAAAAAAGGGCCGCTGCATTTCACCCCAAAACAACAGTTATGTAAGTGGGTTAAAGTGTAACACGACAATGCAGCAAAAACAGACACTAACTTGATGTTCGTTCATTATTGTTGAATACGACGCGCCGTCTCTTTTGTAAGATGATTTTAACGGGACGTCCTGGGTAATGAGGAAGACGTATAGATGCTTGGCCTAATTATCGTGCTTATATGTATAATCAGGCCTCGTCCTTCCCTGGGGGACTGTTCATGAAAGACGCCCGTATGGTAGTGGTCGAGATTGTGAGGGGAAGGGACCCTGATGGCAGGCGGCCGCTCAGTGCCGCGTTTGCTGCATGTTTACAGGCGGCCGCTCAGTGCCACGTTTGCTGCATGTTTACAGGCAGCCGCTCAGTGCCGCGTTTGCTGCATGTTTACAGGCGGCCGCTCAGTGCCGCGTTTGCTGCATGTTTACAGGCGGCC
>JAODKN010000045.1:3221684-3237310 GCA_026774425.1 Petrocephalus zakoni
ATGATCCAGCACTGGATAAGGAGTCAGAAAATTAATGAATGGACCGACAGAATAGAATAGAATAGAATAGAATAGAATAGAATAGAACAGAATAGAACAGAACAGAATAGAATAGAATAGAATAGAACAGAATAGAATAGAATAGAACAGAATAGAACAGAATAGAACAGAATAGAATAGAATGGCTTCCATGCAGGGCTGCAAAAATGATGGGGAACATGATCCAAGTATATAAGATTCTAACAGGTCTGCATGCTGTTCAATTAAATAGTTACTTCAATATTAGTTAAAATAAGACTCATGGCCATAGCTGAAAATTAGCAGGAGAACATTTCAGACTGGAATTGAGAAAAATCTTCTTTACACAGCGTATAATAGTCTTCCTGCTAGTGTAGTAAAGCTGAAACCTCAGGTTCCTTTACATTAGAGCTAGATAAGATTTTGACAACTTTGTGCCAATAGTGGAATTCTCACCCATGGAACTTGATGGGCCGAATGGCCTTGTCTTGTTTGTGAATGTTCTTATGTTCTTATTGTCATTGTACAGTGTACATTGAGCTTTGGTATGCCACTCCAATGACAAAAATAACACTTATAAGTGCTGAGAATTTCACAAAGATAAAGTGAGAATAGCAGCACTGCACACACATGCGGGCTTGGAACCCGTAGCAGGACAGGCAGAAAGAGAAGGTGACATTGATCGATTCATCTTGCTGTGGTGTTTTCTTACCTGCTTGATTAGACTAGGAGCCACTTGTGGTCTTTACAGTCCAGCTGTAAGTCACCTCCCTGCCACTTACCTGCTTGGGCTACATGCAGTGACCATGTTCATAAGCAGAAGGATTGAAGGCAACTCAAGCATTATGCCAGGCTAGCTCTGTCTTCCACCAATCAGAGCACATTTTGTAGGTACATCCCTCCAATCAAAATGCAGGACACTGAGGCAGGTCACCTGGAAGTCATACTAATATGCACATTTGCTTATAGTGTAGGTGTATATTAAATATGTATCTGCTGTCCTCCGGGCCTTCTTGTTAAAGCAGACCTAGTAAATGGTCTATCAGAATTGCTATGCTTCAGGTTGGTTTGTCCAGAGCAGTCTAGTTCCTTGTACTAGTGAAATAGTCATCAGCACAGTGTAGATGAAACTATTATTGTGAAACCATTGTGTGTCATGTGGGTTAGTCTCCATCTAAGATACAGTGATTCATCTGCTTCTCTGACTGGGCTCCCAAGTCGTCTTTCAGGTTAAGGACACTGTTCAAACCGTGTCTGGGTATGTGTAGGGATCTACAGTCATGCAGCCACTGAATCTCAGGTCAAAGGGTTGCAATGCGACTGCTGCATGTGATTGTCTGAGATATGGTGGACAGGAGGCCTCGTCCCTTCTAGACCATTTTCATCCTTGATGAAGCAGAGCTGCCTATATGACAAGGTAAGTGTATACTCCAGCCCCATGTGACTGGCATGGGACACAGTTTCATAGTGGCCATCAAACAGATGTTCTTAGCCTTCTGAGGAAAAACAGGTTTGATGATTGCGAATTGCATCTTCTCTGTGTCTAGGCATGGTTACACTACTGTTGATCTACAGCGCATGTCATTACATTATGCTACAATACATAAAAGCAGACATTAGTGTTCTCGTCGGACATATACAGTATACATATAGTAGAGGTCTGCATGTTTTGGGTGTTTTTTCGCGATGGCATCCTGCCCCACTGCAGCTCTCGTCAGGGCTCTCCCGTGCGTGTGCCAGCAGCGCCACCCAGTGCTGAAATAGGTGTACTGACTTATAAAAGGAGCTGGTCTGGTGCCTCAGTTTAGTCATACAGATCCTGGATTTGTTTGCAAAAGCTGGATTATTATGAAAATTAGTGTGAGAGGAAGTCAAAGCAGCCCTATCAGACAGACCCAGACAGGGTGGAGGAAACTCCAGTACAAATACCATAATAATTAGAACGGATAAACAAAATAGCAGTCCTACACCAACAGGGAGATCATTTAAACATCAGTTTCCTGCCTAAGACTTTTACACAGTACTGTAAATGACGATTAACCCAGTTTTGCATAGAAGAAGACGCCCATTTGATTAGCGAGAGTGCAGCCACCCAAACACCTTTAGAAAGTGCAGCATAACTTTACATTTCCAAAGCTGGGAATCTGAATCCTGAGCTCGCACATTCACTCAGAAAATGTGACTTTTCCTGAGATAACAGCAGGAGTTTCCGGCCCGTGGGGGAGAAAACGCCCGGCTCTGGCACACACTGGGACTGCAGGCATTAGCAGAGGACCTGCAGGATGGACAACAAGCTCCACCGCCTGCTCCTTCTGGCCCTCGTCTGTGCCTGTGAGAGCCCCCATCCGCCACCCTGCTCTGCCCGCTCAGACCAGCACGCCCTTTCCTCCCTAACCTGATCTTTTTCTGTTGCCAGGTACAAAGCAGGAAATCCTTGCACACGCACGTGAGTTTGTGTTTCTTCTTAAAAATAAAGATCAAGATTTTGTTTCAACCAACCAGTGGAGGACTCAACTATTCCATGCGTTAAATTCTGTCGCCAGCTCACTTAATTAATTTATTTCATTAGTTAAATAACCTGAAGGGATATTGATAAGCCAAGCATGGTATGCTAATGTTGGCACAGGCTGCTAAGTAGTGGTCTAATGTAGCAGCAGTGACCAATGAGCAGAGGGGAGTGCTAACCTATATTAGCACAGACTGCTTAGTATAATATAGACTGCTAATAGTCTAATGTAACAGTAATGCTCATAGTCTTGGTCTGGACTTATACTGTCTGGACCTGTACTCCCCAAATCTGTCTATTGTTTAATTAGAATGTTTGGTGAGAGCCTGAGAAAACCTAGTGACCGGGTCCGTACCGCTCGACCCCGCCCTCTGTGACCCTTCCACATTTGGCCAGCAGGTGGTGCTGGTCATTCCACCTTTTCCCTGCTCTGTCTTAGTTCCTCATCTTCCCAGTGTGTTTCCCCTGTTCCTTGGCCAGCCGCTCAGCATAGTCGGCTGAATGTGTAGCTCAGGCTGTAAACCTGGGGGTCATGGGTCCCAGCCTTGCCTGTTTTGGGTGTTTTATCTTTATTGTTTGTAGTTTTGGTTTCCCTAGTGTTTGTATTCTGTCAAAATTCTCCATGGTGTGTGTTAGGGTCAGGTTTTTGGGGTGGCACGTCTGATGATCGTGCCACGCCTGACCACATTGCTATGTCTGACTACCACTTTCCTGCATTAACTCTGCTGCATGCGTTCACCTCTCATTGGTAGAACTCAACATTAGGACTGTGATTTCCATTCTGCCATCCGAAAAAATTGTCGAGGGGGACAGACTGGAGGTCAGCTGCAGGTTCAAACCGCAAAGCAACCTCACAATAAGTGTAGTTAAGGGCTCCACCATCCTGAGAAGTGGATCACAAGAAGCGATCTGGATGACAAAGAATGCCAATGTGGCAGATGCCGGGAATTATACGTGCAAAGCAGAGGTTACACTCCCGCCCGTTCTACGCTCCGTGCAGATAACAGGTAGGGGTACCGTTTCATGCCGCTCGGCCTGATTGACTGAGCTGCATAAAGGAGATTCGTTGGTCTGTTGAAATGTACTCTGAGTATGACACATGACTAATTGCAGGGCACAGATAACTCTAAAATCATCCTACATGTCTTCCTCGTTAAGTCTTAGCAAATGTCAGCTTAGCCAGATCTTCTTTGAGTCCCACTGATGCTTCAAAGGCTGGCCAGCATCCCAACAAGAGTAGCCACACTTCCTGGGCCAGGCGGTCACAGAGGGTGCATGTGTGGTTCTGGTTTTATGCGTAGATATTTAAATGACTGTGAAACTTGACGATGTTGATTTGTATAAGATGACTTTTGTCAATCAAGTTTCCAAAGCACATTGAAGTAGCGATAATTGGTACTGGGCCATTGCGTTAATTCTTTTATATCACATAATATATTCCCAGTGCAGTCACAGAAAAGAATGATAGGTAGCAAATGGTGAAGAACTTTCTGCTTTGGACCTATGAGACCATGCGTATACTGTAATTCCTGTCAAACCATTAATCCCTCCTTGGAAGTTGTCTTTGAATGTGAATCTATATGTAGATGCCTGTATGGTACATAAGAGTTTGACATAAAAGACAGCCACCCAATGTTTGCTGCCCACAGAATTGTTCTCGAAGCCGGTGTTGGCCGTGCAACTGCCACCTGTTTTTGAAGGGGATATAATGTTTTCCTGCAAGTCTAAGGACATGGTCTCCACAAGAATCAAGCCCACTGACATCACATATTACTTCTACAAGAATAGCATCTTGGTGGCACAGTTTTCATATGGAGAGTACGAGATATTTTCAGGTGTGAATGAAAATGGGAATTACTCCTGTGCGGCTGAGGCTAAAAGTATCCGGAAACAGAGCTCAGTGTTTGCCCTGAAAACCAAAGGTAACTTTACTCATTTTCCCAAACTCTTTTCATGTTCTTCTTATTTTATTTTTCTGCTTGCTCAATGTCTCTGTTCACACCCTCTAGTCCTGGTGTCCGAGCGTGCCGCTGTCTCGCCTTGCCTGGAGGGCTGTGCACAGTCTGGACATTGATAGTTATACTCAGTGGCCCATCCACACACACTCGCTGATCCTCTCCCCCATAAACGCAGCACATATAGCAGCCCTGTGGTTTGTTTCTGGTGCACTGTAATGTGGGCTCCGGGTTCAATGCGCCCAGCACAGGTACGCTGCCTCCAGGGCCTTAAGGGCCAGCATGAAGTACTGAATGCAGTATATATGAAATGTTTTAATGTCCAGTTTTATTAGGGATAATCATTAAAAGTGTCAAACCAAACACTAATAGCCTTAACACTGCATAAGTTACAATGGTAAATAATGATCACATCTGCTAAATACAGTACAGCCAAGACTATATTCCTCTCTATTCAGCCCTCTTTGCTTATGCCTATGTGCGTCCCTTGCTGTGTGGTTTCTGCCAGACCTGGAAGCTCCCTCTCTGAAGGTGTCCGGATGTAAAATCTCTGAGGGGGCAGAGCTAAACTTTGTGTGCAGTGCTCCCATGGAGAAGGGTCCCTTCTTCTTCCATTTCTACTGCAACTCAACACTCTTAAAGACGATCCCCAGCGAAAGAAACTCAGTGTCGACCGGTCTGAGGTTCGAGCAGTCCGGAACATACGAGGTGCACTGTAACTACGAGCCGAGGAGATTCTGGGCAGCATCGGGGAACAGCAGCAGGGAGGTGGTGTTCGTACAAGGTGAGTAGAAGCATGAGCCCATGTTACCACATCTGACCACATCGCCACGTCTGACTGCCTCTGTCCTACACTCTGCTGCATGCGTTCACCCCTCATTGTTAGAAATCACCACTACGCCTGTGATTCCCAGTCTGCCATCAGATTAAATTACCAAGGGGGACAGTCAGCTGCAGGGTCCGCCAGCTCCTACCATGCGACCGTAACTAATGTTAGCTCAGCCAGATCTTCACTGGAGCCCAGAGGTCTCTGGGTTGGATCTCTGGGTTGCTGTCAGCTTGATGGTACAAGTCCATGGTACCTCCAAGCCAGACATATGCACCAAGCATTCATGCAGATGCAACAAAAATATGCTGGATTTTAAGACTGCTAACTACCAAATTGTTTTTAGTAAGCATTAGTACTGAAGGCCTGACAGCAGAACAGTCCCTCTTCATACTGTATATGTATCATATCATTTCCATGTACTGTATTCTTACTTATGCTGTCTGTTAATCAGTTTTGATTGAATGAATGACTTTGCATTGCAGTGCAAAGATGGAAGACTGTGCTGCCTGCAATTATCATAATCGTACTGCTCAGCATCGTCACAGTTTCCTCAATCTACTGCATACATGAAAAAGGTACAGAAGCATGTGGTCCCTTCATACTGAAAGGAAATGTGCTAGAGAGACCGCACTGTTCTGAGGTGATGGTTTGAGCAGAGACACTGTAGGTGGGAAACGCTTTTTGGGTGATGCCGGAGACAGTCATCAGACACTAACGCAGCATTTGGCTGAGGAGCTGGTCACTGGTGTGAGGGCATATGAGGGGCCATATGATATGCAGAGGGCCGACCTTATCATTAGCCAATGATATGTTTTCAACTGGGGAATGAAAGAGGAGGGGGACACTCTGGGGGCCAATCAGCTTTCAGCTGGGGCCAATGCCCCTGTGGCTCCGCCCCTGTATGCGCCCCAGCTTCCGTGAAATCTTGTTTTCAGAGGTGGGATGTCTGTATAAAGGGAGGTAAAAGCCAATCTTTATTCTACAAGTGAGTAATTGTTAACTCACCACAGCACACAACAAAGAAGTGTGTCCTCTGCACTCAACCCACGTGACGTTATGTCACAGCAGTAGGCAGCTATTCCAGTCCTCAGGGAGCAGTGCTTGGGGGTGGTACCTCGCTTAGGGTACCTCGCTGGTACTTGTGGGTTGGGGACCCTAATCATCATGCCAGCACTGCCCCTCGTACCATGCCTACCCCTAGTTCAATACCCACTGCACCTTTACACTGTTACACTGCATAATACATTTCGGTTTGTTGGAGATTCTACAAGTGGCTTCCATGTCTCCGGCTTCCTCACCTGACTCCATGCCTTTTTCTCTTTTCCCATCTTCACTGCAGGCAAAAGAAAGGAGACAGAAACGCAGCTCGTTGTGTAAGCTGAGTGTCTGGCGCCTCTTGCTGTTTTTGATTTGTAGCAACAAATAGCATCCATTTGCACTAATGGGAAATTCATCCAGCATCCATCATCAAACTGATACGGCATAATAATTGTTGCTTTGGGAGATGTTGTTGTTTGTTGTGCGACTCCTGCTCCTATATCACTTACCCTCGTACCTGAGTATTCACTGGAAGCTCAGCCTAGCTGTGCACATAGAAATGTAAAAAGGTAATAGGGAAATTGTGACATTGTATCAAACGTGAAAATGATGATGTCACTTCCTGTTTCACAGCACGGCATCGCAGTTTAATCGGAACGCCTCTGAAGTTGTAACTGCTGCCTTCAGAGGATATAACAAAGGTAACCCTTGGCTCTGTTTACTTCCTCGTCATCCCGTTATGATGGATGATGATCGTTTGTTGCTGAAGAAACCCAGAAAATGGGACATGCCACCTTCCTGCTTACCTGTCCCTCTGTTAGCCTTACTAGTCGTGACTGATGATATGGAAGAGCCCGCATGCCAATCGCCCGACTCCAGTGTGCTTTCCAGAGAGAACTCAGACGATGTACTGCTTAAGGAGCAGGATTCAGCAGAAACAGGTAGTTTGTTCTGTTTCTGGGTCTGTACTTACATAACTGTGTTAATAAGGTGCTCAAGTTCAAGATGTGCATGACAGGCATTATTATAATGTGATACAGAATGCCCCATGGTTTACAACCTGGGTCACTTATGGCAACTTGCACATATGAAATTAAAGAAATGTTTATAAATACAGTTTAAGGTTTATAAATACAGTTTAAGGTTTAAGGTTTCATTTCAATTATACTTACAGATGATGCCCTAAAATATAATTGCAGTGTAGGATGAACTTAGATGCACATCTTAACAACTTAGTGCACCATGTGTCTCCCTGCTGCTATGCATAGAACTAACTTAACTTAAAGAGAAAACTGAAGGCAGTTAACAGCACCACCTGCAGGCTAGGAGTACATTGACACAATAACAGAACAAGCATATTTCATGAAATGGGCTGGAATGGGTTGTTACATGGGCTGGAGAGAATGTTTTATCTTCCCATCGGAGGAAATGGCTTGTAACTGGTCATGGTAATGAGCAGGAGGTCATGCTCCCTTCCTAAATTTGATTTTCGTTGATTTTGTTTTTGCAGGTGCTGTTGATGCTGTAAGTGAAGAGAATGACTGATTGTATGACTGAGCTGGGCAGAAAATCTTACACGATGAAGAATCCTCCCGGTGACTGTGTTCTGCACTGGTTTTGTTACTCATCCCTTAATTAGGTCACATAGCCATGGCATTCTGTGACTGTGTTTCTGAAGATCGGAAACCCTCTGACTGGGGAGGGGGTGATCTGAATTACAGGATGTGTTTGTGTTTCTCTTACAGGCCACTCTGGTGTATGCCCAGCTAAACCATGACAGACTGAACCCAAAGCAGATACCTTCTCCACCATAAGAGTCAAGAACCTGTTTGCTCAACTATGCTGTCTTGGCCCTTGTGTGGATATGTGTCAGTATCTCCTCACACATTTCACCTGGAAACTTCGATTCCTCCATCTGTCAGTCTGCTCAGCAGTCTTCTGTCCCCCAGGCCATACAGCTCTACAAGGCGAAAAGGGGACCTCAGCTTGAGGCTGTCTCTGGCTTCCCCCTCTAATCTACGGAAGCGTATTTGCATATCATGTATAGCAATTTTACTTCAATATTTAAAATGTATTTAGTTTGAGTATTTTAGAGTGTATATTTCTTCCGGAAGTCCTGAAGGGCAAAACACGCCAGCAAATGCAAAAACACTACAACATTAGCGACCCTGAAAATGGAAGGGGTAGGTACCTACTGATTACGTGCTTATTCCTGATTGGACAGGGGATCCGTCAATCGGGCGATATGTAATTCTGCGTTCCTAACAAAACATTTGTCTGTCATTTCAACTTCAAACTGTCTTTCTGTTGTCTTAGCGCATGATGTGTTATCCTCCTTGTCGTTTGACTGTGACGTTATGTATGTTGTCATGATGTATATTTTATATAGGTTATATATGTGTAATCAATAGGGATGTGACGATACATCGATTTGTATCGATTAAATGGCAAAGGATCCGATGCATCGACGTGACCACATAAATATCGATCCATGCCTTTTTATTTTTTTGCCTGTTCTAATATTGTTTTCATGATCCACTCCGACGTACACGTGATCTGCGCTTTTATGCTGTAGGTGGCGGTATGCAGCATAATGCCTGCAGGTGGCACACTGTAAAAAAAATCAATTTTACTGATATTTTTTTGTTAAATTTAGCGGGTGTACTCGCTCCCAAAATGCAACGCGAAATTCAAATTAGAGGGTAAAACACCCGTGAAAAACACCCGTGAGAATTCCTTAATGTTAACACGGCACATTGGACCCTATTATACGGACTTCTCTTACAGTGCACCCTGCAGCCCCGTTTCGATATGATCATTAGTCTTGATTTCAGTTTTAGTGGATCCGCTGTCCTCGTATCACGCTAATGTCACATTCGCTTTAAATGTCTGTCAGCCACGTCAGCGTCTTGTACCAATTCCCCCCCTACATTTAGTGCGTTTTTCTAATCCCTACGTGCCTGCCTCTACTGCTAGAACTCGCTTTCTGCGTGTAATGTTATACTGAATGTGTGACATTCGCTACTTGTTCCTAAACAGAACAGCCAGGATAGGAAATGCTGGGAACCCATCCTGACCGGAGTCCGTCCCTCCGGGGTGGCACGGTAACCTGAAAGTGTTTATGAGTGTGGTTTATGTCAGATTAGGAGAGCTGAAGTTAACCTTTTGCTGGATGATAAGCGGCGACTAAAACAAGAACTAGAAAAAGTTAAGATCACGGAAAAGTTTTTCAAAGTTGACAGTGCCAAAGTGAGAGGGAGTTTCCTCTCTTGGCAGACCTGGCTAAGGCTTACCTGTGCTGGGTAGCGCACCTTCAGGGCGTGTCTTTAGTACCTAGCGTCCTTTCTCCTGAACAGGTCGAACAGTTAATTTTCCTTAGAAAAAAACCTCTAAGAGAAGACTACTGACATACTTGTTTTACCTCATTCTACATATCTATCCATGCAATGTTTTTATGTGTTTTTATGGCACTTAATTGTACTTGTTATGGACATACTTTTTGTTACACTTTTGTATTTGTCTGGAGAAGAATAAATGAGTCCCCATGTTAATCTACATCAATCCTAAGTTTTATTGTTACCTTATTGCACTTTATTTTGCTTGTTTTATGGGACATACCTGACTACACTTTTGTAATGTGGATTAGATTTTGTTTACAATTGCCCCAAAAATATGATAAAATGCTAATTATACTCGCATAATTCATTGTAATGCAAAGGATTGTGTGAAGTCTCATTATTTCGACTACTAACATCTAGTATCGAACCGAATCGTATCGTAACGTGGGAATTTCTGAGGTATCGGGAAAAATCAAAGGAAAGCTGTGATTTACAACCCTAGTAGTCAAGCACTAAAGGATGCTCTGTAGGATCTCTATAATGCAGCTGCTGTTATTATTTCTTGCTGTTCAGGTTCAAAAAGTGCCATTTCTGTCAGGAGGGTTGCTGACTCTCGCTTGTTTCACTTGCTTCCCTGTTACATTTCCTAATCTGATCTGACCCTGAGATTCCAGCGGCCCCATTAGCTGCATGGCTAAAATTGGCATTCTGACCCGTGTGCAATGCACTCTGGGAATGTCCTGTAACTGACTGTTCCAATGTGTACCCATGAACCTGTCAATTCTTCATTACGCAACATGTTAAAAATTGTGAGATCAGTGAAAGAAGATAATACGTTTCTCTCGCTCAGTTAAAAAGACACATGGTATTGTGGCAGACATTAAAATTGACTGTTCTTAAAGAGTAAAAAAATCAGTTGTTAATTAAGTTCTGGGAGTCAGCTCAGTAGGAAGTACAGCTGTACACTAGATTCTTACATAATGTTCCTGTTTGGGAAGTTGGGGTCAATTTGGTCAATTTGGAAATACTGAGAACACATCAGAGCCCAAGGGTGTAGATTTGGGTATGGATGGTATGGGCAAGTCCCCCCAATACTGTGGGAGTACCGTGTGTGTTTAGGGGCTGGGGGGTTCAGGGCTCATTTAGTCTCTACCAATGTTGAAACCAGATCTATGTACCCACAGGGGATCCTGTCAAAAGCTCACGTAAGCATGTCATGGGTATCCATCATCCTTAACTGTCGTATTCCCATGTGACATCTGAATGTAGGGGCGCATCTAGAGAGTCTGGGCCCCATGAATGTATATCATGTTAGGTCCCCAACCTTGACCAATCCAGTTATGTTTCAATTCATTTTTTAGGTCAAACCCCCCCCTCCCCTTACAGCACCCCCTGTGCAGATATCCATGAATGAAGAGTTTTGTGAATAATATAGATTTGATGTCTATACAGTGACAACATGGCCTATGTCATGTCAGTCAATTCACAAAATGTTTTCTATTCTTATTAAAAAATGTAAAAAACTGGTACAAGAGAAGACTGAATCTGATAATTGCTATGCAACAGCGGTCGAGGTCTTGCAATTGTGAGCGGATCACAAGCACAAATGCACACATTTATCAGACTGCCCGGCTAGGATCCTGCGGCCGGCCCTGACTGGTATTGCAGGACTTCCTACTTTTGCGATCATAAATCACACCCTGGTGGCCTTTTCGTGACTCACATGCAGACCCGCGAGACACCAGCGCTCACCCCTTGTTCTGATTTGTCCAGAGCTCGACCACTCAGACGAGCTGCTCAGAAAGCTGGGCTTGATGCAGTAAATGTGAGTGCTGAGCCGTTCCGGCCAAGGCAGAGTGCTCGATGGGCCCTCGAGATGTCATGACACAACCTTACTCTCATTGCATAGCCCAGGCGGAGTATTTCCATAACCAGGAGTTTAATTACAAATTTGAGCAATTGTACGAAGGTTTCCAGTGGTTAAAACATCGGGTTTTCATTTATGTAGATTTACGTACAGCGGTGAAAATGGAGAACTCGTGAATTTTGTGTAATGATGAAAAGTGGCACTAAAATACTCACCAAAATTTAATGTAGTTCATTATATATTGTTAGATTTGAAGCACAGGTATCGTAAAATGTGAAAAAAGTTAAATATATTGTATAGACGTCTTTTATAGTGAAATATCTATGTCCGTCTCATTTGTGCCAGCATCCTCTATAGATTAAGAGTGAAATGCGTTGTGGATCTTCATGGGAATAAGTAGGACCCCTCAAGGCTCCTTCAAACACAGACAGCACCGACACGGAATATGTAATCCATCCATACATGCATCCATGCAGCCATCCATACATGCATCCATGCAGCCATCCATGCATGCATCCATGCAACCACCCATCCATCCATCCTGCTAGCTGTGCACCCTGGTCAGGGTTACAGGGGCCCTGGAGCCTCACATGTAACACTATCCCAGGTCACACAGATGTAAACATAAACGGCTTTTTCCACCGAGCAGCTGACACTCTGGGCTGGTGCGTTAGCCCCGGTAACATTGCACTGACCCTTGTGGGCAGTGGGTATAGCTAAAGTCAGGTCTGCATTCTCAAGCCTAGCATAGAAACAGCAGGGTGCAGCCAGTTAAAGGTAAGAGCCCAGTTTAGGCCCTAGATAATCCTCTATGTGATCCCGCAGGGACTGTGGGAGGTATGAGCGCGATGGTTTCTTCGTTTTCAAAACTGAAATACAGAACCCTTTGACAGTTCTTTTTGGGTTTTCAAAAACACATACTCGTATTAGACTTCCTGAGGAAGCTAAGTGCTGCACTGGCTTTGTCAGAGTCCCAAATCTGTAAATAGGTCTCTCAGAGATTCTTTTGGCTGGCCACCTGCCCTTGTAGGCAGAATTGTTGTTCACAGACCTCACTGTCTCAATCTGGACGTTTCTGGAGGGCAGGCTGCTGCTACTGATGTATGACATTAACTGCCAGGTCAACAGCAATGTGTGTAATTACTACCTTGATCTGATACCTAAAAAATTTTTTACAAATTCCCTGCAGCTTCCATTCTTTCACCAGTAAGTATGCAATACTCTGTCATAAGCTGAAAGCGTACTGATATTATGCGGCTTAAGGGCAGCATTTTTACACTGATCCATCTGCCTCAATGCTCTTATCCAGTACAGGGTCATAGTGAGGTTGGATCCAGTCCATGGGGACTCCCAGACAGTTCGCATTTTTGCTCCCTCCCAGCATCCCACAGAGAGCGACAATGTGGATTGTTTAGCAGAGAGCTGGAAGGGAGCAAAAATGTGGACTGACTGTGGGTCCCCGAGGACAGGGTTGAGGAGCACTGCTGTACTTGATAATAGGTCGTGGAAGACAGGTGGACAGATGCTGTAATGCCCATCTGAAGGGAACGAAATAATAGGGAATGTGCAGAGGACTCAATTCTGATAAAAAAAGTCCTGGACTTTTACTCTCTGGAGCTGAATTCCCCCCCCAGGAGGAACGCTGTTTGGCCTGCTTCCCCGAGAGAGCCGAACGAAGGGCAAGCGTGCGATTAGCTGCCGATAACAATGTGGAACAATCTACACTGGGGCGTCATCGTTGCTGCGCATGGGGAAGAGCTTAGAAACAGTTTCACCTTTGGCCAGTCAGCTCTGGTGCAGAAGGTCACACCCTAAAGCTGCATTTCTACTAAGGAGATGCCTGTGTGAGCTCAAAGTTATCAAACTAATCCCCCCTCGAGCCTTGACCAGGGTATTTTCGTGGCCATGAGTCCAGCCACATAACCATTTAGCCACCAGAGCCCCCCATCAAAGGCAATAATCCTGGTGAGCTCCCAAGCCCAAGCCCACGATCCTACAAAAAAACAAAAACATGTTGACTAGACTGGTGTTTCCCCCAAAGTCAGGGGTTTCTCAGTGCTTGGGAGCTTAGCAGCCCTGAAACCATGCAGGCTATGCAGCGTATGCTGGGTCAGGTGGCCAACGGGCTCATTTTGCAGGCTGGGTGACCCAATTTAGTTTGAGACGGCCGCACGTGCTTCCGCTGGGCCTGGAGAGGCAGGCCCAGTGCTGGCAGGGGGTTATTCTGGGACTGCCTTGATTCCTACGTGGAAAAGAAAGGTATCCACTGGAGAGACCATAAATTCCCACAGTGCCTGGGAGTAAAGTTTGGACTAATGGAGCAGAACCTTTACACAGCAAAGTTGCTGTATATGTTGTGTTTTTAATATTGTATATTGGATAATGCTTTACATTAACTGCACCCTCAGAATGCATTCATTCTGCATTCATAGAACATTCAGTGCACCTTCATGGTGCATTCATAAAACGTTCATAAACAGCGTGTATCTATTGCTTTTAAGGTACGTTAGGAGTTTAAGGAATAGATACATGCTGCTTATGAATGTTCTATAAATGCATTATGAAGATACACTGAATGTTCTGTGAATGTACGATTGTCATGTCCTGCTCGCCATGTCCACCTGACCCTCCTGTCTACTCCTTAGTATGGCCAGCCCATGCCTGTTAATCATTTGTCTTACCTCCGTTCCTGCCCTCGTATTAATCACTCCAGCTGCCTCTTGTTAGCTCCCTTGTCAGCCTCTCGTATAAGTGCTTCCCAGTCCTGTGTTCTCCAGTCCGGTCATTCGCGTGGAGGCCTCATCCTGCCTGTGCCCTGCCTCCCTGCCCTCAGGAGCTTGTTTATTTCCAGTTGCTGAGCCTTTGAATCCAATAAAATCCTTTTTATTTTGCTGAAACACCATCCATCGAGTCCTTCGCCTCTCGGGATTTGACAATAATAAATGCATTCTGAGGATGCAATTAATGTAAAGCCTTACCATATATTATGTATTATTGCCACTTTTTGCAGTTAAATATATCAGCTTGGCACCAACTTATGCTGTGAACTGATTCTCAGTATACTGTAGGTTGATGGTCTGTTTTCTATAATACAATATGCATACTATAGTCATTCAGATTTAGTACTACAGATTTATAAACAAACCAGCTAAAGAGAAGCATTAGATGGTTCCTTAGCGCAAATAAGAATCATCAGAAACAAGAAATTTGTGGGTCATTCCACGGTTTCCTGACCCTTCCGGTACATTCTGACCCTTGGCATGTGCGCGACTGCATGTGTGTCTATGTATAGAGTCTTGAATGAGGCCGTGTGTGTGTGTGCGTGAGCGTGGGCAGGGTGCAGTGCTGCGGACAGCCACGTCTCTCTGGCTCGTACCCGAGGATGATGACTGTGGCAGGGCTCAGTGCTTTCAGCACTGCCTTATAAGAACCTAGGGAAGTCACATATCCCTTTGAGACACTGACTGGGGTCAGCTTACTACTGGGGGGGAGCAGGGCTGAGCTTGTTGATCTGGAAGTGCTGCTAAATTTGCTGTTGGGGTCTCCTTCCAGCTGAGCACTTATTCGGTAGCTCCTGAAGGGAGATATGACCTCAGTGTGGCCCGGAGAAGCTAGCGGTACTAAACCCAGGCCTGTGATTTGTTAGCTTGGATGGAAAATGCAGTGACTGGTTCAAATCCACTTCCCCATATGAACCCACAAAATGCAAATTCAGTGCACACGGCACTATGCTGGTCTGTGCTGGTCTGTGCCGAGGAGGGCACACGGCACTATGCTGGTCTGTGCTGGTCTGTGCCGAGGAGGGCACACGGTACCATGCTGGTCTGTGCTGGTCTGTGCCGAGGAGGGCACACGGCACCATGCTGGTCTGTGCTGGGGAGGGCACACGGCACCATGCTGGTCTGTGCTGGGGAGGGCACACGGCACCATGTTGGTCTGTGCTGGTCTGTGCTGGGTAGGGCACATGGCACCATGCTGGTCTGTGCTGGGGAGTGCACACGGCTCAGTGCTGGACTGTGCCGGGGAGGGCACAAGGTACCATGCTGGTCTGAGCTGGTCTGTGCCGAGGAGGGCA
>JAODKN010000045.1:3240191-3253017 GCA_026774425.1 Petrocephalus zakoni
GGGGGAGCACGGGTGAGCACGGGGGAGCACGGGGGACCACGGGGAAGCACGGGGGAGCACGGGGGAGCACGGGGAGCACGGGGGAGCACGGGGGAGCACGGGGGAGCACGGGGAGCACGGCTGCTCCTTTTCTTCCCCTTTGTTCATTTGGTCTTAGTAATGCCATAGACGATTTTAAAACTGATAAAAAAATAAGTAGCTGAGTTTGTAGTGTGATTTTTGCCAATTGAATTGTTATGGGACTCGCCCACCTGATTTTCTGCTGGCCGCTGACCCACACTATGATTTCGGGTTCCGCTATTGGAGGAAGCATTTGTGGGAACTGAGATCTGACACAATACCTCACGCCTACTGTCGTTCCCCTGAACGTTTTCCTGCTCAGTCGCATTTAAAGCAGAGGTTTGCTCCTCCTGCTAAACACAGCACAGCTCAAAAAACAAGTGATTTGAAAAATGCTAGTAGATGAGCTGAGATTAAGTGCCGGCGTGTGTCTGGTGGACCCCCCAGGCTGACAGTGCTGTGTGCCCCCCCCCACCCCCCCAGGCATGGCAGCACTTCACGAGGCCGTGCTCACGGGAAACCTGGAGTGCGTGAAGCTGCTGGTCAAGTACGGGGCTGACGTGCACCAGCGGGATGAGGATGGCTGGACGCCGCTGCACATGGCATGCAGCGACGGCTTCCCCGACATCGCCCGGTGAGCGGCCACGCGGTGTCACGTGATATCAGTGTCAAGGCTGTCACGTGTCGTCTCGTAGACACGTGCTAATCTGTGTGACCTCACCATTTCCAGGTACCTGCTCTCCCTGGGGGCCAGTGTGGAGGCAAAAAACGAAAGCGGGGAGAGGCCAGCCGACCTCATCGACACCGACTGTAAGGAGCTGGTCGAGCTGTTTGCGGTGGGCTGTGTCTGAAGCCGACCAGACAGACTGGGCGTGGCCATCTCATGGAGCATGGGCTTACCCAGGGCTGCAGCCACCCCCTTGTCAACAACCTCTACCACTGCCAGCCCCGCCCCCCCACCTCCTTCCCTATTGACGACTTCAGCATCAAAGCCAAAAGCAGGGGCGCCTCTGAGAACTAATGTGGCCCGGGGGCCTTTGACCAAGTTCATCTCTAGCTACAGATGCACTCTCACATACCAATGGACAATGACAGTGACGTGTGCCAGCTTCTTCTGTGGGATGATAATCCAGTTAGTGGAAAGGCCACCACTAGTTGGATGCCTATTAATACAGAAAACTTGATCCTGTCTACCTTGTTATCCCTCCGTGTATGTCTTAAGTTCTGATGATCTCTTACATACTGTACCCAATCCACTTAGTTCCAGCTACCTTGCCGGTTACTTGAATGTAGTAGCTTGTGAAAGCTTGATGCATTTGAACAAAATGTCACAGTGCATAAGGTGACCAGCGTATGATAAAGGTATAGAATGTGTGATTTTGTAGGTGTGCATGCTTCAGGAGAATATAGTGTGTTTTCTGTTCTGCTGTGCAGACTGCTGGACACTTTGATGCTTGTACGAACAGCTCACTATAAATGGTGAATGAGTATATAACTGAGAGGACAGTTAAAAACAGTAGCAATAACTCAGTGGCCTTGTAAACCATGATGGGAGTACAGTTCTGACCTGGTAACAATGTGTATTATGTAATGGACTTGCACAGTCTGCTTAAAGTCTTATGTTTTTTAAGTGCAATTTTTCATAAATAAAGTTGCTTTTTTATGACAGTTTTATAAACATGTTTTGTATTTGTCTGATATTTTACGCAGGTTATCAGATTTCACTACCTAGGCATTATACTGTTATACTGTCAACATAGTCATTAATACACTACATATAATAGGTGTCAAAAAAACAATATACTCTTCTATTGACCAGCTGTACCCTGAGCAGGGTGGCAGGATGTGTGTGGTTTTATAGCATAAAACCAATAAACACTCGGACCACAAATGAAAAACTCAAAAAAAAAACTTTTATAAAGTTTTATATGTCCATTACAGACCATTTGTCTAAATTGGAGGTTAGATAGATTATGTTATGTTACATGTTACCGACCAGGTAACATGTAACAAGAATTTATATGTACTGACGTACAACAGGAAGGTAATGAAAAATAATCTTGAATCCTGAATGAATGGACGGGTGCATAGGTGATATAAACACGAGTATGAGCGCGCGGGGAATGCAGCGCGAGGCGGGGCGCGGGGCGGGCACCCCCCGCAGGCGCGCGCGGATAAGGCGCTCGCCCTCTGACCCGGAAGCTCTCGGTTGGTATTAGCAACGCTACGGCCGGTGAGGGCCTGCGCCGACGGGGAGCCGACAGAAGTAACGATAAGGAGGGGAATCCGCCGCGTCCTCTAGCGTGTGTAAGTACAGATACCCGGGGGGGTCGCTGACGCCCATCCTCTTCTGTTCCTTACTAAAATGCTCGCATGTGTCCGTTTATGTATGGAGCCCCAGCCGGTGTTGTCATGCAGCTTGGGCTAGCCGGCTAAGCGACACTGCAGCAGCCTTATACGGGCGGCACTGCTGTGTCCGGCCTAGCGGCGTCTCTGTGCTAAGAGGGGTGTTCTGTCGGAAGGTAACGTTAGCTCCCGGGTGTGAAGGCGCGTCTGCCGCCCGCACGCCGCTACGCGGAGCCGCTGTGTGATGCGGCTCCCAAAACCGCTGCGTTTAGTGTCTCTCTCGCCGGCACCAGGCGCTGTCTCTTCCCCTTGCACGGAGATTTACAGATAACTACCTAGTGGGAATTGTCACCCCAAGACGAGCTTTGGTTACTGGTCACAAGTCCGAGCATTTTTATAATCTCACTTCTTAAAAGCGCTTAATCTTCCACATCTGGTTGGAATGAAACGCCTTCCGACACACAGCAGTGCGTCTGGCGAACAGTGATAACAGCGGAAGAAATCGTCCTTTTTTTTTTTTCTTAGATGCCGTTTGACAGCTTTCATCCGGCAGGAAACCTAGTTGCATCTGTGGCGTTTTTCCTCCAGCAGAGTGGCTGCGGGGGTCTCCCATCAGCATTCACAGCAGAGAGGGTGTGAATCACCTGAAGGGGGTTAGAGATGAACAGGTGAGCCCATGTCTGTCCAAGCCTAGCCTCTGATTAATGACTGTCACACATGCTGAGTGATGGTCCCTGTTGTTTTCAGCTCTTCCTCCCCTAGAATGGTCCTGAACTACAAGCGGACCTCCAGCCCACGATCTCCACCGAACTCGGGAGAGCTTTTCACGCCGGCTCACGAGGAGAATGTGCGCTTCATCTATGACAGTGAGTCGCAGCACGCCGCCGACTGGGTCCCTGCAGGATCAACTGCATTCGGTTACTGTGTGGTGGATAAGGCCTGGGATGGGATGGGTAGGCTGGGACCCTCTTGTGTGCTCACAGGCTCCATGTGGGGTTCGTGCTCTCTCCTTCTTGCAGCATGGCAGTGTGTACTGAAGGACATCAAATCTCCACAGAGCAGTGACCGAGGGCCTCAGGAGTACGTGGAGAAGAACCCAAACCCCTCCCTGCTCTGTGAGTACCATGTGCTTATTATTTGAGCAACACCAACACAAAAAACAGACACCAAGCAAATGCCTGCTTTTTTTCCCCTGACATCTCAGTCACTGGACAACAAGATTATTATTATTATTATTATTATTATTATTATTATTATTATTATTATTATTATTCTTGTTAATGTGAAGTTTTAATTCATTTCCTTGTCCTGCAGCTTTCACGCCAGTCGACTTGAGTGACATCAAGAAACGGAACACACTGGACTCCAAGAAGTCTTAGTCTTCCATCAAATTATTTTAGTCCAACTGGTTTTATCCCCAATCTTCCACTGGAACTCTTCCACTGGTTCCCTCTGTCAGGCAGCCAGTCACCCTGACAGTTGTTGCCAAGTAAGCCTCAGCCTCCCCAGACCTCCAGACTGGCAGTTTGTGTTCCTTCATCCCTCAGGGTGGTTTGACTCCTTTTATTTGGAGGCATCTTATCACCCTCTCTCTGCATCAACTGATTTGGCTTGCACTCCATAATCTAGCCTCTGCACTGTTGGACGGGGTGAGAAAGATGGCTGGATTTTCATCTTCAGGGATTTTCTCTTTTCCCACGTCATTTTTTTTTATATTATGATGAGAATGAATTTAAATTTCTTTCTTGTGGAAAAAAATATATATCAATGGGACCAACGCTGTGAGTAAGCACTGATTGGCTGAAGAACGGTCTCTCCTGCATGATGCCCAAAGGACTCTCAAACAAAACTGGTTGGTTTCCCACTACAGTCTGTATTGTACAAGAACACACATGCTGACCTGACCTATTATTTTGGAACATAGTTGAGGGCTGGATATCCTAAATGCCTGTGGGTTGGACCTTAAGCAGGGAAAATTGCTTTTTATTTTAAAACGTAAGTCTAGTTCATATCACTTTAGGTCCTGATCAAATATTGGAAAGAAACAAAGGGATTGCATTTTTACCCTGGAAATGCTACCTATATCCTGGAAACTTATTTTTACATATAGGTCCAAGTATCAGATTGATGCATGGTAACACTCAAATGGGTAAACCTTGACATTTTCCACAAAAGAGTTTTGGATATTTTATTCCAGAAAAAAATACTTGGATTGGTCCTTGTGTATTGGTAATCTTTAATTTGTAACAGCACATTTTTTTTAAATAATTATTTTGTTTGCATGGGATGAACTTAACTTGGCAGAGTAGCCTGCAAACCAGCTGCAACCGGCATCTGTTCTGAATTCCAAAATTCGCAAGAATGTTTAGGAGTAGCCTGTCCCTGCTTTTTCTGGACTGGTCTCTGGTCTCTCACTGGAAGAAGCACACAGGCTATCGGGATGGTGAAAGACACTGTGGGTGTGATCCGAATTATGACTTTAGTAATACATTATTCCCTCTTGGGGGAAGTAACAGCCATTAATTGATGAAGAAGCCATGCAGTGCTTATATATGGTTAATATACTGTGGAGTTCTGTCTCCTATGTGGCTGAGGAGAGTGAGAATGGATGCAGGATTCTCAGTATATAAGACTAAAGCTAAGATTTTGTTATTGATTTGTTCTGTTACAAAGACATACGGGAAGGATGAGGATGCAACGTTTACTGTCCTCTGATATCTGAAGGTGGGAAGATCCACGTCAAACATAGTACTGTTCATTATTCTCAATAAATAGAAAAGTTAAAAAAGAAAAAGTTATGCAAAATTAAATACATAATTGTGTTGTAACTGGGAATGTGCTCCATAAATAAAGCTTTCTTAAGTCATGTTTTGATATATATGTCAACCAGAATATATATTCCATTCAAAACAGTATGCTTAGAGATTTTTCTGAGTCTTCACAACATATATAAGCGCAGTTCAGATGGAAATGGATCATTGATATTAAGGTCCTGTAAAGAATAAGGATTCAAATACACATCTATGCTGGTTATTCACCCATTTATCTTCTATAAATGTTTATGCCCAAAATGGGTGGCACCAATCCAGGAACCTAACTTAGGAATTGGGGGAGGGATGCTATGAATGGGCATTGTCGCCCCCTAGGCAGCTTAGAGACACTGCTTAACTATGTGTCTGTGGAAAAATCCACATGAATATAGAGAGAACATGAAGAACATTTCAGAGTTAGGGTAGGAATCATCCTTTGGCAACGTGAGGCCATAACGCTACCCACCATGTAGTTCACTCATCTTTTCGACCCAATAGTTTAACAAAGGTACTTTGCGTTCAGCATCGAGCATTTATTTTTTTATCTTCCAACCACTTATCCTGGCCAGTCTTGTGGGAAGTCCTAGGCATAGGGCTGGGGTGCCCCCTGGAGGAGATGTTAGGTACTAATTTTAATTCTTAGTGAGCGATTAAAAGTAACATTTGCACACATTTATGCAATGGAGCTATTACTGCAGCATTAACCCTCTTTACGTTGGAACCAGTTATCTTCAGGCTACTACCCCATGAACATTGCATTTCTCCACGTCTGTCATAATCTGCCCGTTGTATTTCTCGTGTATATATATTCTGTTAAAATGGCACGTAACAGAGTAATAAGATCACTACTTCAGCGAGGTGTTTATTCCGTCGCACACCAACCGGAGCGTACATTCCATTCCCCGCGAGCGGAGAACCGAGCGGCCTACTTCCGGAAGTCGTCCCTCGTGCCCGCACGTCACGTCCGGCGCGTCACTATAACAGCCGCCGCCATTACCCGTCTGTGTGCCCGCAGCATCGCGCGCTTAGCGGCCGGCCGATAGTGAGATTCGGACCCAGTTCGGGTTTAAGCGTAGCCGCCATGGCCGATAAGATGGACATGTCCCTGGACGATATTATCAAGCAGAGCAAGCAGCAGCGAGGCGCTGGCGGGCGCGGCGGTAGAGGGGGCCGCGGCAGGGGTGGTACGAGCGGGGGGCGAGGCGGCGGCGTCGGCCGGTTCGGAAGCAGCGCCGGAGGCTTTGGAGGCCGCGGAGGAGCAGCCGGCCCCATGCGGAGCCGACAGAACCTGAGCCGGGGCAGAGGCAGACCCACGCCGTACAGCCGGGTAGGAGATGGGTCGGTGTGCGGGGCCTAGGCGCGGGAATGTCGTGCCTGTGCCCCCCTTTGTGCCGTAGGCAGCCCCCGGCCCTAGCGGCGCCATTTCGCGTCGCCGTCCAAAACAAACGCGTCCGCGCTGCGCTGTTTTTGTTTTGCTACGTCCATGTTTTGTTTGCGACGTGGTCGCGAAGGCTCCCGGCGCCAGGCGGCTCCCGCGAATGAATGGGCCTTGTGTGCCGGCGGCTCGGAGGCCGGCGCGGTCTCGGGGCGCTGCTGGAAGACACGAGCGGGACACCGGGCATCCCTCCTGGGCAGGAAGACGCACCGAGCCCGTGTGCTGCGGCCGATTCGGGAGCTAGATGGCGGTGCTGCCCAATGGACGCGCACGCATCTGGGCCGCCGCTGCTCCAAGCCGACCCAAGTGCATCCTAAGAGCCGGGCTGGGCAAGACGACATGAAGGGCCGGGATCCTCTGCGGCTGGGCCGAGGCGTCGCCGAGGAGGGGATCTGCAGGCGCCGCGTTTCGGGCAGCGGGGGCAGTCAAGCGATTGGAGGCGTGCAGCCGTTTAACTATGTGGCCGTTCGGCGACGAAATGGTACTAAAAGGGGGAAATCGGCACAGGCAGGATGGAGGGACTGGCGCGGGGTACCGAGGGGTGGCCGCGCCGTTTGGCCCGTTACTAGCGCGGTTTTTAAATGTCCAGCTCGGGGCTGCTGAGTGTCACGCAGCTGAAGTTAGTTTAGGATAGTTTGCTGCTGTTTTCGTATGTTAGTGAGAAGTCGAGGCAGTTCTTGATTGAGTGTGGATGGTGTGTGACTGTAGAGGGTGTCGGGCAGTAAATGGTGTTTGTGGCTCGGTGTATTAGGTGCTTGTGTGGCTTGGCCCGATGAACCAGTAGTGAGCCTTGAACTTTTCTGATCCTCCACAGCCCAAGCAGCTCCCAGACAAATGGCAGCACGACCTGTTCGATGGAAGCTTCAGCACCAATACCAGTGGTGGCGTGGAGACTGGCGGGAAGCTGCTGGTGTCCAACCTGGATTTTGGAGTGTCTGATGCGGACATCCAGGTAACGGCCTTTTGAGCGGCGTGTGGTTCTGTGGTGGGTCACTGCCTGTGGCTGGCAGTAGCCTGTGAAGGGTTTGCTCCTACTGGGAAAGGGTCGTAATGGCTCTGTGTGCCTGAATGTATAAGACTAAATGACTATAAGGTGTTTAGACAAAGCAGATCAGTAATGTGTAGATGGAATGAGCCTGCATATGAGTGTAAATGAGGAATGAATGAAGGAAGGAAATTAAGTGGCTGTTAATCATCATCTCTCCTTGAGAATCATTTTCACGGGCACCTTTGCTGACTCCTCCTTTTTAAGTGGCGTTTGCCGATTCTCTGTATTGCAGGAGCTGTTTGCGGAGTTCGGCACGTTAAAGAAGGCAGCGGTGCATTACGATAGGTCAGGCCGCAGCTTGGGGACCGCGGATGTCCACTTCGAGAGGAGAGCTGATGCCCTGAAGGCCATGAAGCAGTACAATGGTGTCCCACTGGATGGTAGGTCTCGTTTGACTCTGCCTTCTGTGGTTTGCAAGGTGATGAAAGTGATAGTTTTGTGATGCACATTCTTACGCATTTGTCTGTCAGGTCGCCCAATGAACATCCAGCTTGTCACGTCACAGATTGACACACAAAGGCGTGCCCCAATGCAAGGGTAAGGCTCTTTGGTGTGCTCAGTTATGTTCTTGACACTGAAGTCAAATTCACTATGTATAATGGTTTGGAAGGGGTGGTCAGTTATACTCAAATGAGTGTTACATGGGGAGAGCTGTAATGCTACATCCAGTTCTGAGGATGTGCCGACTTATTTTCAGGCTGAACCGGAGTAGAGTGGGCGGAGGCTTTGGGGCACAGCGCCGCGGCATCCGTGGGAGTGCCAGGGGGCGGGGCAGAGGTGGGAGGGGCAACCCCAAACAGCAACTCTCTGCAGAGGAGCTGGATGCCCAGCTAGACGCCTACAATGCCAAGGTGAGTGAAAGCCGGGGAATGTGCCGCAGTTTGCGCACTGCCTGGGGGGAATTGGATACATGGTATGGAATTGTGAGCATCCCGAACTGCTCCTTGAGGATGTACAGGCAGTCCACCATCTTGCTGGGAACGCTAGTTTAGGCCAACCTTAATCTCGTGTTTATGTAGGTCGTGATTTATCCAGTTGACTGTTTGCCAGTGGTTTGCATACCAGATGTGTTGTGTAATCATTGCGGCTTCTTTGCAGATGGACACCAGCTAAGCGGCAGAGGGCCCCCCCCTCCTTCAGAATGGCCGGGATTGGGTGACTTTGACATGGGATGTTTTACAATTGGTTGTTTCTGGAGTTTTAAATTCATGTATCAATCTAATTTTATTTCCTTTTACATACAAGTTTTTGTACCTTTTTTGAAATACTGGTTGTCAGGCTGTAGTGTTTTCTGGGGTGTGGTCAGTGTAATAAACCTGCAGTGAACATTACCTGGCTTGACTGATCATTTAAGTGGTTATGATTCACTTTGTCTGAATTGGAACAACTGCATGGAAGCTGTTTTGTTTGTACTGTTCCACCCAGAACGCTGTCATATTTGAATGTGACACAACCTGAATTGTGTGCAAGTGTAGATCAGTCATATTCTGATTTGACGAATGTTACTGTGCTGTAGCGAGCACCTGCTGCTGTGATTCAGAGTGAGCTGAGTGGCCCGTCACCCTTACTTGTTAGCCTGCATTTTATGAGAACTTTTGGGGTTAGTGCAGCTCACAATTGGAAGGGTTCCTGGAACTGCCTGCCTCTTAAGATCTTATGCTTGTCGTGCTTGAAAAGGTTACGTGGGAGTTGCAGCTTGGCTTCTAACCACTAGGTGTCTCCCTCGCTTCGCTGCATTTCGCTGTTTACTATGGAAGTGCTTCCTATGAATCCGCTAAATATCACTGGACAGATCCGCACAGCGAGGTCAGTGATGGTTTGCCCAGCACTGTCGTCCTAATAAGCGGGCCGAAGCCCCAGATAGCCGTACGAGAATAAGCGCGTCCTCCCTCCGCGCGCGTCCCCGCGCACCTGCCTGCCGGCACCCCGGTGGGTGACGTGCGCGCCGCCGGCCCCGGGAGCGCGCTGCGCGGGCGGCTCCGCTTCCTCACTCGCCATTCCCAGGCAGGCTCTGTCGCGGCGGGCGGAGCGCGCACACACGCCGAAGCGGAGCCACCGGCACGGTAGGGTCCGCCGCTCGCTCGGGGCAGCCCCGGGCTTCGCTCGCCGTCCGGCGCGGCGCCACCGGCGGCTTTGTGCGGGGCCGCGGATGCCCGGGGGCGCGTTGTGTGCCAGACAATGCGCGCCGCGCCCGCGCCCGCTCCCCAACTTACCGAGCCGCGTGTCCGCGTGCTGCCCCCCTCCCGCTTAAAATACCGGGGGCTGGAGATTCCCGAATGCGGTGTGGCGATGCGCTGGGGGGGAAAGCCATCTCTGCGCCCGGAGTTGGCGCTTTGCATGCATGCATGCAGACAGCGGCGCAGGCTGCACGGCAAAAGTTATTCTGCAGCCCTATTGTAGGTGCATCCTCGGGATAAAGGACAAAGAAGTACTGGGAGCGGGGGCTGGGGGGCTCGGCTCCCCCCCGGCGGGGGCTGGGGGGCTCCAGCGGATGATGCGCCAGAGGGGGAGATGCCCCCCGGTGCCGTTTATTATCATTGCGGTGCAGAAAGTGGCTGTGACTGCGGGAAAGCGCATGTCCGCTGAAAGGATGCAGACTTTACAGGCTGTTGGGGGGCGTTTGGCAGCCGGATCGCGGGGGTGGGCAGCCGGATCCGTACTAATGAAGCCCCGCTTCCGTGACCGTGTGGTGCTGCATGCCGGCGGCCCCTTGGCTCGGGTGGCGGCGATGCCTGCCTTTGCACCGGGTTGTTTTCTGGCTCTTTCTGCGGGGGGCCCAGGGCGGTGTCCGCAGCCGGGCCGCTCGGTCGCCTTCCGCTCCTCGTTTTAGGTGCAGATGATTTCCATGGCATGCCCCATGGAATGCTGATGCTGTCACCAGTAACCAGAAAGCAGGCTGTCCTGTCTACATTCGCACTGGTTTTCAGAGATGGACCACACGCTAAACAAAGAGGGCAAACTCCCCCCATAAGGTCCCTGCATGGCTTCCTGGGGGCAGCCTGACCTTTGCACAAGTCTACAGGGGATGGGGGAGGGGTGACCGCAGTCTGGATGTTGCATCTTTCCTGGAAGTGACTGATTCCTGTGTCCCCAATAAGCAGTGGGTAGTGATGGGTCCCCACCTGTATTTCTAAATTTGGTTTCTTAACCACAACACTCTCGAGTGGCTAGTGTAAGTGCTGCAGACCCAGAATCCTCTCTGTTCTGTTGCCTGCATGCCAGTGAATGCCTTAGGCTGATAATTCCCTTGCCAGCTCACCCCTGGTTTACTGGCATCTTGTCGTATTGATCTAGCCGACCGTCGACGGAAACTCAGGCCCTAATGCTCTGCAACAGCTGACGGCTTCAGTGGGAGGGCCCAGCCAGAGTCCCTGCGGATCTCAGCGTGTTCCTGACGACGTTCTCATACATCTGGAAGCAAGGATAGGGTCACGCGGATGGAGGCGGAGAGCCGTAGCATTTCTGCCATTGCCGTCACCCAGGGTTTCTTTATGGACAGGGAGGGGGTGCTTAGAACCAATTAGTAAGCCTTTTGGCTCTGACGTCTCGTTCCTCCTTCATGTTCCTTCTGTTGTGGCACCTTGATGGAGTTTTAGCTACGTCTGTATCTTCTCTGCATTGTCATACTTATTCTGGGTTGTCATGGTTTTTCGCCATAAAAAAAACATAAAATGTTGGCATGAGCTTTCCCGTGTGCAGATGGCTGCTAATCTGGAAGTGATAATTTACTCCTCTCTAGGTCCAGGTGTCCCAACTCTTTTCGAGATGTTTTTTTAATCCAGATTTTAATGGGCCCATTTGCTTTAAGTAGCTTCTCTCATTTTGGTCGCGTCTTTAATTGCGATGGAGATTTCCTGCATAGCATCAGGGGTCTCTGTCCCACCCTTGGGTACATGCTTACAGCTTTGTGGTGGCCAGGGTAGGGACTCGGCTCAGTTTGGCACGCAGTGATGTGAGGCGGGTGCATGTTTGCAAGGCATGATGGGAAGCGGCGGAGTCCTAGCTTTCCCACCACAACAGCACCGTGCTGGTCCACAAAGTCCACTTGGGTCACTGCCAGCAGCATAGAACCTGTTTAGCAGGGTGTCCTTATAGCAGATGTGGACGGTACCCGACTTAGAGCCCTTTGGACGTCTGCCTGCTTGCGTTGCTCAGGACAGGGCCATATGTTTCGGATTAATTAGAAGGGGGGGCCCCTTCAGCTGTGGGCGGTATGGTTGCTTATTAGGGGATGTGGAGCCAGGGATCAGCATCTTTCTCTCAGAAATGTGCTGGCCGTATTTGCGGTTTGCGTAGCCGTATCTTTAATGTCGCCGTGGCAGTTTCATGCTGCTCTGATGTATCACAGTCCAGGAAGATGACTGGCGGTTTCCTGGAAACACAGAGCTTGTTGGTATGGGCCGCAGAGCCCTTTGAAGTCAGCCCGGCGACGTGACCTTCTAGTGGGCACCTCCCTGTACCTGCTCCTTTTACACTCCCGGTGAACCGGCTGTTCTCCGCCGCCTCCGTCCTCTGACCCTAGCTTCTAGCCCACCATTTTTCGAGGCTTGATCCTGACGTGTTGATGACACTGGAGGGTCCCCCACACCACACCCTGGTCCCGGAACAGTGCCGTGCCGGTGTGGTAATTAAGCCAATCAGTGGGAGTGCTGAGGACTACTTCAGGCCCCATTGCGTAACTATTCCTCCCTCCCTTCGCTCCCTTTCCCGAAGCCCCTGTGATTTAGCCGTTAAATAAAGGCTCTGAGAAGCGCGGCTGCTCTGTCTGCAGACGGCACGGAGCACGTCAGACATGGCACTGGGCCGAGGGTGAAATTCCTGATGTTTTCCAATAGAACAGGGTCTCTGGCGAGGAGGGGCAGAGCCGTTAGACTGAAGTGGGTCCAGGGACTTATGAATGTGGTATTGTTCCAGACTTTAAAGAGCATCATGTGATGTTGCCCTCAGTGGTCTGTGCCTTTGCAGTGCCATTTGGACCGACGGCTCCAGCGGGGTCTCGGTGTATGAGGAGTGTATCCGCGGTATGACGTGCCGGCGCGGTGTCGGTGTGTGAGGAGTGTATCCGCGGTATGACGTGCCGGCGCGGTGTCGGTGTGTGAGGAGTGTATCCGCGGTATGACGTGCCGG
>JAODKN010000045.1:3303707-3327428 GCA_026774425.1 Petrocephalus zakoni
GGCTGCTCCGGTCACATTTCCAAATGACAGGAGGACGGGAGGTGCGTGACGCGGAGCGGGCAGGCAGATGGGGGCAGACAGGAGGAGGAACATGCCCACACACAGGCAGACAGAGGCAGAGGAGAGTGCCCAGTGACCCTGATCCCAGCTCGTCTGATAATCACAGAAGCATGAGTTATTACCCCCCCACTACCGTCCGCACAGCTCCGGGCTCAGCACCAACCCCAAATATGGACCTTCCAGATCAAAGGGACCAACCTGACCCCTACTGTCTTATGACATCATACTGTGCTCAGCATCTGGGAAGTGATTGGCTAAAAATAATAATGGAGAGATAAGGGATGTGACATCATCGAAAGGGGAAGTCTTTGCGGGAAGAGCAGCATCACCGAGGTGACTGATTGGCTGGAATAAACAAGGCAGGTCACAGCCAGAGGTCAGGGACGAGTCAACCCAAGATGTGTCTCATAGGGAGCACAGAGAGCTGACAGAACTGTCCGGAACAATAGTGCCTCTAAGGTTTCATCTTTCAGTACCAGCAAGGCTGAGCGGGAAATGACAGCTGAGGCAGCTACGGGGAACGTTGTGTTGTTTTCATGTTCTGCTGTCACGCTCTCCATCTGCCTCCGCATGCTTTACGCAGATGATCTTGGACAATCTCCGGAGTCGGCTGGAAGTGTGAAACGCAATTATAAGGGATGAAAGGAGAACGGCGAAATGTCAGATTACCGTTTTACATCTTGTTCGGCAGATGGGGAAAACATAAGACCTTAAAGTACAGTGGGAAGCAGATGACAGGTAAGAGAAACACCTGTTCAGTGGTGGGTGAGAGCAGAGAGAGAGAGAAAGACCCCTCCGAGTGGGCAGGTCTCTCCTCCCACCCAAGCCAAAGACAAGGCTCTGTCCTGGCCTGTCGGTTACATTGCATTCCTGCTCCTTTTTTAAATACCCACTATTTTGTTAGGATTATTTTACCTTTAAAATCACAACCTAATGCTGTGACATCAAACTAGAACTGTAAACACATGCTACGCAGAAAATAATATTTCATTTGCCAAGGATATCGCTTAAATCCAACAGATTATGTTTAAGATGAACCAGAATGCAGAATCCGAGCAAGAGTGAGATGGCTCTCTGATTTATCGATGTTGCACAACAGCAGCGGCCATTTTAATGAAAAATTAGCAACGATTTTCTCCTTTCGCTTATCTTTTGGATTCATGTGGCTGCAATCTCTTGACACCCATAATGAAACCTGACACCCATAATACCCTGGACAGCTTGGCTCCATCTGTACCTGCCTGTTTTGGCCATAATCAGGATGGCTTGTGTGTCAGATTCTGGAATGCAGAGAACAGATGGAACACCAGGAACAGACGGAATGCTGGGAGCAGACGGAATTCTGGGAGCAGACGGAATTCTGGGGGGGTAGGCTGACTGAGGAAGCCGGCAGAATACTGGGGAGAGATGGAATGCAGTGTCCAACGTGAAGGCCCCTTTCTGTAACTTGCACAAGGTAGTAAAACATGTGTCGTAAACAATCTAGGAGGATGATTTTTTGGTCTGTGTACATGGGATCCCAGAGGAAGATCGATATTATTTACACAAAGTTTTCCCTTCAGATAACGCGGGATGAAATAACATCAGCTGAATAAGAAAAGGCGGAATGTATACGCCGTAGAATCAGCCCCGAAGGAGAAAGAGAGAAAGCGAGGCGAAGCGTTTGGGCAGAAGCAGCCGCTCGCCGTCCAATCAGAACCTTGGCCTGTAAAGCAAAAAAAAAGCAGGAAAATATGTCGCTATTTTCCACCAGCCGTGTGGTGCTTGACTTCGCATCTTTGCGTTTTATCACTTAGGGGGAGACCGTGAGGGAGGAGGGCTGTGTCCGTGACATGCTCGAAGGGAGCCGGACCGGCCACGACTGGACACGACCGGACACGACAGGACACGACCGGACATGACCGGACATGACCGGACATGACCGGACACAGCCGGACACACCTGGACACGACTGGACACGACCGGACACGACCGGACATGACCGGACACAGCCGGACACACCTGGACATGACTGGACACGACAGGACACGACTGGACATGAGCGGACACGACAGGACATGACCGGACATGACCGGACACAGCCGGACACACCTGGACACGACTGGACACGACAGGACACGACTGGACATGAGCGGACACGACAGGACATGACTGGACATGAGCGGACACGACAGGACAAGCCACAAAGCGGAAGGTGTTCTGCCACCTGCCTGCCACCCCCTCCCTCCATCTATCTATCAGTGAGGCAGGTACCCTACGCGACCCCTTCCCCCTTATCTGATGCCCGGTAGCGGCTGGGTTGACAGCCGCTACCATAAAGGGGCGGGTTGACAGCGTGAGAGAGCCCTAAGCATGTTCCCTGCTGTGCACCTCTTTGTTCAGCCCGTAATCCTGCCGTGGTTCCTTACACATTCACAGGAACCCACAAATAGGCTACTTTCTCTGCAGCCTGACAGCTCGAACGCCTTAATGAAGGCCACGCGGAGCAGAGCCCCCCCCCCGGTAGGCCACGCGGAGCAGAGCCCCCCCTCCAGTAGGCCACGCGGAGCAGAGCCCCCCAAGAGGCTTCTTGGTGACTTACGGGGAAAAGAACAGGGAAACAACTGAACTCAGCAACAGATAATTAACCCAAAAAATTCCATATACCAAAGAGTGTTTGGTCTCGGGCCTTTATTGATTAGACTGCATAGTCCCACTGAAGAAGAACATAGCATGAACGTGCATGGTCATGCCGCAGTGACTGCAAAGCCAAAACAGAACAATACTGTCCTGTCTGCATAACATAACTGTCTGAGCGACTGGAGCTGAAAGCATTCACGTCCACAAATAAACGCTGATTGAATTGGCTCCCAACGCCATATTTGCACTATTCTTGTATTATTTGTAGTCAAGTCTCCTGAAAGCAGAAGCACAGTCTCATTTTAGGAGCGCAGAATGACCATAACTTGCCTGGGTACGTCTTTGGTGCGACTTCTGGGAGAGTCGGTGCCCATCCTAGCCTCTGGGATGGATTCCCCTCAATGGAGACGTACAAGATAGTCCATAGTCGTCCCCGTTTCCCATTAAACCTGCACCCCTGCTTGGGGTTTGGCCACATTGGAGGACGACGAGGGGACGGCTTGGGGCGGGGGGGCCAGAGTCAATGTGGCAAGGGCCCAAACAGCCGCCGCATTGCAGCTCAAAAGGGCAAAAGTCTTTCCAGCACTAAGCCACCGCCCCCCATCTCTGTGCTGTATTGTATTGTGGCACTCAGTAAAAATGGCCAAATGTTTGTTTTGGGAGCAGCGGGCAGACGTCAATGGCGGCTTATTTAAAAGCAACGATGGAAGACAAAGGCCTCTGGAGGCTGTAAGTGCTTTCTGATTGGCCATTATCTCCAGGAGTGTAGATGTGAATCTCACAGCGGTGGCCTAAGGGAGTGTGTGTCTGTGTGTGTCTGTGTGTGTCTGTGTGTGCGTGTGCGTGTGCGTGTGTGAATAACACTGTAAGCACACATGCGCTGCGTCATGCTCACCTTTAATCCTGCTCAGAGCTTATACAGCCATTTCTACACGGTGACTAGAAACAGCAGGAATGATCAGGGGGAGAAAACAATCAAGCTGTTTGGGGGGGAAACAGGCACATAGACAGACACAGGGACACACAGACAGACACACAGACAGACACACAGACAGACACACACACACAGACACACAGACAGACAGACAGACAGACAGACACACATAGACACACAGAGACACACAGACAGACACACAGACACAGAGACACAGACAGACACACACAGACAGACACACACACACACACAGACAGACACACACATACATAGACACACACATATACACACACACACAAGCAGACACACAGACATACACACATAGACACACAGAGACACACAGACAGACACACACAGACAGACTGACAGACACACACATACAGACACGCAGACACAAAGACACAAAGACAGACACACACATAGACACACAGACACAAGCAGACACACAGACAGACAGACAGAGATACACACATAGACACACAGAGACAGACAGACAGACAGACAGATAGACACATAGACAGACAGACACTGACAAACAGACCATGACACACATACACACACATAGCTTTCATCTTTCCAAATTCAGCTAGAAGCTTCACAATAGAAGCAAGGACAACCCGGGGCTATTGACCATGGGGGGGGGGGGGGGGTTGGTGGTAGGGGGTCTCAAATGTTCGCAAATGAACCCCATGCCCCGCAAAGTATAAACTTGGGACTGACAATTGCCAGGCTTGGATGCTTACTCACAGCCAAGTCTTTCTCAGTGGCCCGGGGTGGGGTGTGGGCACAGATCCGGGAGCAGTGCCCAGCAGCGGGGGAACCCACCCCCCCCCAGGGGTATAGTATAGCCACCCCCACTCTGGGAGACGTGCACTTAAATGTATTTTGAAGTTGCTGTTGGTTCGAGATTCTCGCGCTTCGTCTTGGCTGCTACCAATAAAAGACACTGACAGAGTGTCTCTCAGGCCGCTGAGCAGGTATCCGTGTCCTTTTGAAACGCCGCAGACCGCTGACCAGGTGTCTGTGTCCTTTTTGAATGCCACAGGCTGTTGAGCAGGTATCCGTGTCCTTTTGAAATGCCGCAGGCCGCTGACCAGGTATCCGTGTCCTTTCTGAACGCCACAGGCCGCTGAGCGGGTATCCGTGTCCTTTCTGAATGCCGCAGGCCACAGAGCAGGTATCTGTGTTCTTTCAAAATGCCACAGGCTGTTGAGCAGGTATCTGTGTCCTTTTGAAACGCCACAGGCTGCTGAGCAGGTATCCGTGTCCTTTCTGAATGCCACAGGCCACTGAGCAGGTATCTGTGTTCTTTCAAAATGCCACAGGCTGTTGAGCAGGTATCCATGTCCTTTTGAAATGCCGCAGGCCGCTGACCAGGTATCCGTGTCCTTTCTGAATGCCACAGGCCACTGAGCGGGTATCCGTGTCCTTTCTGAATGCCGCAGGCCACAGAGCAGGTATCTGTGTTCTTTCAAAATGCCACAGGCTGTTGAGCAGGTATCTGTGTCCTTTTGAAACGCCGCAGGCCGCTGACCAGGTATCCATGTCCTTTCTGAACGCCACAGGCTGCTGAGCAGGTATCCATGTCCTTTCTGAATGCCACAGGCCACTGAGCAGGTGTCTGTGTTCTTTCAAAATGCCACAGGCTGTTGAGCAGGTATCCGTGTACTTTTGAAACGCCGCAGGCCGCTGACCAGGTATCCGTGTCCTTTCTGAACGCCACAGGCCGCTGAGCAGGTATCCGTGTCCTTTCTGAATGCCGCAGGCCATTGAGCAGGTATCCATGTCCTTTCTGAATGCTGCAGGCCACTGAGCAGGTATCCATATCCTTTCTGAATGCCGCAGGCCGCTGAGCAGGTATCCGTGTCCTTTTGAAACGCCGCAGGCCGCTGACCAGGTATCCGTGTCCTTTCTGAACACCACAGGCCACTGAGCAGGTATCTGTGTTCTTTCAAAATGCCACAGGCTGTTGAGCAGGTATCCGTGTCCTTTTGAAACGCCGCAGGCCGCTGACCAGGTATCTGTGTCCTTTCTGAATGCCACAGGCCACTGAGCAGGTATCCGTGTCCTTTCTAAACACCGCAGGCTGCTAAACAGGTATCCGTGTCCTTTCTGAACGCCACAGGCCGCTGACAAGGTATCCTTGTCCTTTCTGAATGCCTCAGGCCGCTGAGCATGTAACCGTGTCCTTTCTAAACACTGCAGGCCGCTAAACAGGTATCCGTGTCCTTTTGAAACGGCACAGGCCGCTGAACAGGTATCCATGTCCTTTCTGAACGCCACAGGCCACTGAGCAGGTATCCATGTCCTTTCTAAACGCCATCAGCCACCAGGGGCCAGGTCGCTGTCCGGCGCTGTGTGAATCTCAGAGTCAGCTGTCTCGTACTCTGCTCTGTTGGAACTTGCGCCTTGTTTAAAATAGCAGGTGTTCACATACTGTAAGTACAAAATGGGGTGGGGCGAGGTTGAGTGGGGGTGGGGAGGGAAGAGGATGAAAACAAAGTATAAAATGATAAATAAGAAAAGAAGAAGTCATTATGATTTCCAGGAATGTTCTGTCTCCCATTGTGAAGGAATTTTTGTAAGAAAATACAATTCTATCAATAGGATTGAGCACCAGCCCCATTCAGTAAACATTATTGCTTGGGACCTGTGGTGGGGGGTGGTACCCCCACTTTCTGCTGCGACATCATGCAGCTGCAGAGGCTTCCTGAGTCAACTTGCCTGCTCTCCACAGATACATATGAAGAAGAGGCAGCATGCCGCACCTGAGCACACCGGTGATGAAGGACGCCCCCCTTCCAAAGGGCTACAGGGGCCGCTTCAGAGTGTCCCGGAAGCTGAGGGCCAAGCCTACACAGCAGCAAGAGAAACGAGGTGGAGATCTGTCGCTCATCGAGGAAACAGACAGAATGAAAGAGAGAAAAAGCAACAGAATGTGACCCACAATCTGACCCTCATGCAGGGTAAGTAGGCCGGGGAGGGTTGACCAGGAAAGAAAGGCTGAGGAACAGACAGAGCAGACCCAGCCCCTTAGGCATGTTAACACGCTGTCGGTCTTACTTCTGCCCGCCTGCCCGCCCTAAACCGTGCCCCCCTCCATCACCCCTGACCTCCCCAAGTGCCCTCGCCACACATACTTTCAAAGGCCGAGCATCCCTGAGCCACTGTAATGGCCGAAACGCACTGGGGCTCCTCAAACAGCAGGCCTGAGGGCTGGACTGGCCCCCAGTCAGAGGCCGCGAGACCGCACGACCGCGGTCAGAGCAGCAGAGCCAGGCACCTCGACCCGCTGACGAGCAGCACAGTAACTCCCTCTTACACAATGTGTGCACATGTCCGTGTGTATGTGTGTGTGCATGTGTACGTGTGCTCATGTGCATGTTTGTGCTTGTGCATATGTGTGTACATGTTCACTGCTTGCACCACAATGGTAGTTTCTGAAACTATTTTAAAAACATTTAAATAATTTTAAAAACATGTTTTACCATGTGGGGACATTTTGTGGGGTTCTGCACAAAGAGAAATTCAATTTTATAAAAATCTGTGAATGCGGTAAAAAAGTAAAAATGCCAAATGTCTTCTTGTCTTTGTCAAATGTCTTTTGTGCATTTTGTTTGGTTACTTATGATTAAGGTTAGGGCTGGGTTGGGGATGAAAGGTGTTGTGATTGGGATTAGTTTTTTTCCATAGAAATGAGTGGATGGTCCCCATTTAGATAGGTATGCAGGTCTGTGTGTGTGTATGTGTGTGTGTGTGTGTGTGTGTGTGTGCGCAGCAGCTCCCCGACACACACCCTCTGCATGCTGATCCCCAAACACACTTTGCTCCTCTACCACACACTCAAGCTCTCCTTTCATTCTGTCAGCACAGAGGCCCTTTGTGAGCCTCTCTCTGTCCCACTGACAGTAAAATCATCAGCCTCCTTTTAACACGCCAGGGCGGGGCTGGTGGGGGGCAGAGGTAGGTGGTCTTATCAGAGGACTTCACTGCAAGACTTTGGAAAATGTCAACTTTTTGCTGGGTGGATGTCGCATGTGGTTCCATGGCAGATTACACACGCGAATGGCGAGGTCACACACATCCTCGACACATCCTTGTGATTCTGCACTCTGCACCTCACGCAGCAGAGCGGAAAAAAGTAAAAATACTTATTAGGGCACCTGAGGAGCCCGTTATGAGAGAGAGATGCCGAGGCTGGCAGGGGAGAAGCTCCCAGGTTAGGCACTGAGGTTGCTCAGAGACTCTATGGCGTACAGACTCAGTATTTCACATTCACAAAAACACCCTCAGAGTGCAGATATGGGGCCAATCCTAAGCATTTGAGAATGCTGACCTGAAACACCCAGCAGACAAAGCACATACTGTACATTCTCTGGCAAACAGGCCACTTAGCCCCATACACACACACCCTGCTTTATCATGCCTTGATTTTACCCCCCCATCCCCCACCATGGTCCCACAAAGCAAACACAGCCCCCTCAGTGCTGATAATTATAGCCCTTTGAGATATTCCGTGTGTGTTAGAAATCAGGGCTGGTTTATATGATACAGCCCCCCCACAGCCCTTCAACACAACCCAAAGTTCATTTGACTGTTGTCATGGAAATAAACAGAGAGCATCACTGCAGCTCAGCACCATGGGCCCATCCTGGACCTCACAGTCATCGTCACAGTCGTCACCATCATCACAGTCATCGTCACAGTCGTCACCATCATAACAGTCATCGTCACAGTCATCACCATCGTCACAGTCATCACCATCGTCACGGTCATCACCATCGTCACAGTCATCGTCACAGTCATCACCATCGTCACAGTCATCACCATCGTCACGGTCATCGTCACAGTCATCACATTCATCACAGTCATCACCATCGTCACAGTCATCGTCATGTTGTCACAGTCATCGTCACAGTCATCACCATCGTCACAGTCATCACCATCGTCACAGTCATCGTCGCAGTCATCACCATCATCACAATCAATCATCCTCACGGTCATCCTGACTAGAGACGCAGAGAAAGACACAGGGCGCTGACGGGTCCTCTAGGGTCAGGCCGATGCCACGAGTGCCGGGCTTCCCAGACGATACCAGCTGCGCTTCCAGAACATTCCCAGGCGCACCATGTCATCGCCGGCCATCACAAAGGCGAGCCCAGAGCGCAGCGGTCACGCACGCAGGCTCTGCCGCTCCCTGACAAAGCCGCTCTCATCCCGTCCGGGGTCTGGCAGCCGGGTTTGAGGGGGCCCAGCTGAAAAGAAGGGAAGGAATGGGGGGATGAAGGGAAAGGAAACGGATGGGGGAAAGAAAAGAAAAGCAAGGGGTGTTTTATGTGCTGATCGTGGGAGAGCCGCAGGAATCTGAGGGAGGAGAGGAGGCAGGGGAACTGGGAGAGGGGGCTGCAGTGCATGGTGTGGGGGGGGCAGGAGGTCCCACTCAGGGTTATCAGCCACGCCATCTAACACAATCTCCCATGCATCTTGTTTCACGCCCCGTGCCCCTGCGGAACATGTCCAGTCAGGTGGCCGGCGATGCGAATCTCTAAGGCCCCGCTCTCTCTGGGCTTCCTGGTCTTCACACGCTGTTTTAAGAGCCCTGAAGTGAGCTTCCTGGGGTCCTGCTGACCTCAGCCCCCCCCACCGGCCCCTCCTGCTAAGCAGACAAAGCGCGCTGACGAGCTCTCGATCTCAGAGCACGGTGAGATGTCCGGGCCTGTTATCTCAGTAGTGGAAAGCTGTAAATGCGTAATTAGCATGTCGTCCCTGCGGGCGCCCCTGGCCCCCCTGACCCCCCCACCCTGAGTGTGCAGGGCCTGCCTCAGCAGGACAAAGGCTCCCATTCACTGGCGCGGTGTCTTCAAAGGGCCACCTCTGCGTTTCCTCAAGGTGGCCACCGGGAGAGAAAGCAGCAGAGCTGAGCGTGGCGATGATGTCATCATGCGTGAGGCCATCAGGAAGTGGCGGGGGGGGGCACTAGAGCTCAATACTGCGGCCAATCAGGAATCAATCAGCACGGCATAACTGCTAAACCCATAAAGAGCCCCCACCTATCACCCTGAGCTCCCCCAAACAGGACAGAGTGAACATGGCTTTGACATTGAAGCTGATGAGTGATTTTCGACTGGAGAGACAGTTTCTTTCCGAGTTTGGTCCCCTCCCACCTGACCCGTGAGCCGTCAGCCCTGACCCCTGCGGCGCTGGCTCTTGATGTGACAGCGGCGTGTTTGCGGGGGACGCCGCGCTGGACGCCCGGGGTTCATGGCTTCCTCCCCCTTTACTCGTCACATGCCTGTAGATCACTTTCTCCTCACTTGATCTCTTTGAGATAGCTAACAACATCCTGAACACTCTTCTCTATTAACACCTGCCCTTGGTCCTTCTCACTTCTGACCCACCCCGCGCCCCCATCCATGAATCTGTCTTTGTCCTTAGGAGGGGCTGAGGACAGGAATGCAGGCTTTATGAAAAGCCAGAGATACCACTTTTGTTCTGCCCTCAGATGGCCTTGGCGGACTCTCAGACGGACAATATATCCGTTTTTCTTTCAAGTCCCTTTTTTCCATTTTCGTGGGTTAGCGTACAGGATAAAACACCAGCCCCGGAGGATCAGAGGGAGCCGTAACTCTCCACCCGCCCGGAGGTGAGACAATCCCTCCCTCTTCCCAAAAATAAAGGATTAAAAAGAGAACATTTCACCTCCGCAGCCACCAGGAAATTGGCGTTTTCCTGTGGCTCTGTTCCCTCCCGAAAGTGCCCGTCGAGTGTGAGACTCTGCGGGGTTGGACAGAGCGGAGGAGGTCCAAAAATCGAGAAATAATCATACGGAGCAACTAGTGCGGAGATGATGATCAGTTTTATGCACGGAGAGGTGGAGGGGGGTTAATGAAAGGAAGGGCTGAGAGAATTAGGGGGGCAGAAAATGGGGTTTATCATAGACCCCCCTGCAGCGAGGTGCCCCTCTGAGCCCGGCTTCTCACTAATTCCTCCTCTCCTTGGGAACCCCCTCTAGAGACAGAAACACCCGAGAGAGCCGCAATGGCCAGGAGGCAGATTACAGCCAGCAGGGAGTCAGTAAGGGCAGCCGCGTGGCGTTTGGAGGGCGGGGAACTCCACACTATCAGCAGAGGATGAGGCAGATTAACTTCGCTAGCGTCGGCCTGATCGAGAGGAGGTGTCAGACAAAGTTGTTCTGTAGCCTTTAGTCACACACCAGTGGCTTAGTTCCCTGCCTCAGGGTCACTAACCCACTTAAATGAAATGTGGCCCCGCCCACCCCCAGACCCCACCCATCTCCCAGACCCCACCCCTCCCAACTTATTACTAAATTAAATCACTGGAATCAAGGGTTAAACAAAGATTAATGAGTAGAAATATATTTATTACTGAACCATAAATATATAAATAGTAATCACCGCTATTCCAACCGGAGGAACAGAAAGCTTTGGGCGTCATTTTAGTGCAGCAGGAACACCAGTGTACAAAAGCCCTTGGCACCGCGGCCTGGGAACCTGTGGACACAGCTTCAGGAGAAGCGTCCCTCACTCTAGCGGTGGCCTCACCCTTCCACACCATTTTGCTGAACGAGAAACACAACAGCAGGCATATCTTTGGACAACTAAATCAGTGGGACACACCCACAAACCGCAGTAACTTCAGGCCCCCTGCACCTGTGACATCCACCAGGCAGCTCTTCATGCCCCTCAGCCTTTTGTTGCTGAGGTGCATTATGGGAGGAGTGATTAAGGGATTTGTGAGGATGTTTGCTTTCCTCGATGAGCACCATTTGGGCAACAAGGAGGCCATTCATTCACCTGCTGGCAGAGAACTTTGCCCCCCGAGGGAGCAGCTCTGCAGTGGCGGACTTGACACCGCGATATCAGCAGCGGGCATGACGTCAGAGGGCGGCGGCCTAATATGATGCAGGAGCATTGGCTTATGGGGCTCATGTGGAAAGAAGCTTGAATGGATGATTTGCAACAAAAAGTTCCCCTATGCTCATCCAAATAAACAACATCTCCACCAGCTAGCAATCTATAAAATGACATCTCTAACAGCAAGGGCCCCCGTCACAGAGCTGGTGATGTCACTGCCCCGCACACCCCAAAGCTTTTCAGCACAGATTCCAGCCCCCGGCCCAGAATCCCTTCATTCATTTTAAAATCATTTCACCACCACAAAAGAAAAAAAGAAAACATACTTCCTGGTTTGAATATAAGTATTATATATTTTCTTTTTTTTTTTTTACCAAAAATAAAGCCTTTCCCTTTTCCTTTTCCTCGACACACTCTGCTCAAGATACTTTTTCCCAGTACAAAGTAAAATGACAATAAACAAGGGAAAGGGGTACAGTTTAGCGGGGCGGATGAATGTCTGCGGGGTAGCCGAGCGGGAAGGCGGCCGGCGCGGCCTCTCGCTGCTTTACACGTTCCTGCTTATTTGCAGCACGAGACAGGCAGAAAAACATTAAACGTATAAATAGTTTATTAGTAGCAATTATTGTAAAGAACTCATCTGCTTTATGCATAGACCATACTGACATACAATCCAATGAATAACAAAGAGGTTATAAAAGCAAATAGAATATGAAGGTTTTGTTTATGGAAAAAAAAAAGAACAACAACATCCAAACGGAACCCACGCCTGAACATCGCCGGGTTAATGAACGTTCCTACGATTCCGGAAGGTTCTTTGGAAAAATTCCAGAATGAGCCTGGTCCTGGCATTTCTCTGCCACGCTTATCTTCCGACGAGGGTCCAGCAGTGACTGGCATTCAGGCAGAACAAGCCCTTTTGGCTCTGCCAAACACAGCGTCCGTCAGTCAGTCAGTCGTTGTGTAGGATACGGATTTCTGCATAGAGAGACAGCAAACGGTCGCCCTCCATCCTGGATGTCGCCAGCTCAGCACGGCTGACATATTCGCCATTCTCATCACCATCATCGGCATTCCGTTTATTGGGTATGCGACACCCAGACTAGGTTGTCATCAGCTGAGGTAAGTAAGCACCTTTGGCATTTTAATTCAGTTTTAGTCTTTTAAATGACTGCTTTTAAAAGGCGGCAGATGGGGGGGGGGGGGGGAGTAGCTGAAGCACGCCGATGGCCCCTTCTCTTCGTCCTGTCCCACACTGAAGGCCCCCAAAATCCACTGTCTCACCTCACGTCAGCTAGACAGGAGGAAGAGGAGATGTCAGTGACATAGCCACTCATTGCACAAGTCCACGAGTTACACAGATTTCCCGACCAATCGGAGAGCTTCCTCAAAGGCTACATCTTTAGATTTTAACAATATCCACTTATGCGTCCAAAACAGTTACATGACATGCGATCATTGAGAAGCAGTGGCCTCGCATTCAGGTGAGACAAATTAGCAGGGACAGCAAATGCTGCCCTCAGAGCAAGGTCTAAACATGAGCAGCACAGACATGCACATTTTCTAGGGGGAGAGAAGGCTGAGCTGTCGAGGTGGAGAGCATGCGTGAGGTCAGCCTCTCCAGCCACCGTGATTAGTGACTGGTGATTGGTGACTGGTGATTAGTGACTGGTGATTGGTGATGGGTGATTGGTGATCTCTTGGGAGTTTTACTTACACAAACATGTTCTGAGGACAGAAAAAAATTCTGGTTCAGCGAGATAACCAATCAGCTGTTGTGTCAGATGTCAGACTAACCAACCTCTAGTTGCTTGGACCCGCCTCCTCTGCAATCTGATTGGTAATCTCTTCGAACCAATCGTTTTTCATTCTGCCCTCAGAACATGTTTGTTTAAGCGAAACTCCCACGAGTGATCGGTGAATTTGCTTTCGTGAGCTCAACTGGTAGATCATTTCTGTGATCAGCCTCTCCGGGCCCCTGCTTGGCAGCGAGCAGGCAAGTGATTTATCGGCTAGTCATGCTAAAGTCCTACCTGCTTGACTTACAGGTGCTCCGGACTTTAGCAAACTGTGTGTTTTATTATGATACCAATAAATTCCTGTTGGCTTTAACTTTTTGCGTTTCCTTTGTTTACCTGTAGCCTTACTGCGGCCTGTAAACACAAGTCGGGGGGGCAAAGAGAGAAGCAGGGCATTTACATAAAGAGAGGCTTCAGAGAAGGAGAAGGCCTCCCCGGGGCACGAGGGCCAGTTCAGACTGACACGCAGTAAATACTTCAGATGGCTTATCTGTCCCAATCAGCCCCTTATCTCTTCTGGGGGGCTTTTGATCAGGGAATTTACAAGGATCTACCTGCTTGTGGCCCAGGTAGTCTTTGTACAAGGTACGCCACGCACACCTATTCATACACCCACACCGATCACCAGCAGGGGCATAGCCAGAAATGCTGGGCCCACTGACATAATGCTACACCGGGCCCTGGGCACCATCCCTCCATCCCACCAAAGGAAGCAGCTTCCTCAACTGCCAGTCCAGGCATCAGCTAGACCTTCCACTTCTCTGCCGGGACTATACACAATTACTTTTTAATTCTTTGCATAAACTGGGACTTGGTTATATTGGACCTCCTCTGCTGGCCCCTGGAGGATGGGCTCCCCCTTTGGGCCCCTGTAATGTGCGCGACCCCCAAAATCTGCCAGGGTATCCATGTCCCTCCAACACCCCAGGGGGACATGCTGACTCTCATCCTACTATGCCTGACACCCGGATTCCACCACTTGGCAGCACACCAGAGTCGATAGACTTAATGGTCCTGCCAGATTCATTCAAAAAAATAAAAAAACACCCACAAGATGTTTTTTCAAGGTTTTTCCCCCCAACAAAGGCAGATAAATGCACCCGTAGGTGCATACAAGAGAGCAATGTGACGCTTGGCAGCACCATGCAGCCCTACCGCACGACGGCGTCATGGTAGTGGTTAAAGAGGCCACCCGGGGCAAGTTCATGACCGGCCACCTGCTGGGCATGTTACTATGACAACACTGCTTACCTGGCTCCGCCTCCGAGTGCTCCAGCACGTGGTGCTGCGGTGTGCACACACACTCCAGATGGTCCTCCAACCTGACCAGAACCTCCTTCAGCCTTGGCTTCCTCCGCACATACTCTACCTTAGCCACCTGGCAAGATGGGGGGGAAGGGGGGCATTAGATCCTCTAGCTTTACCCACCAGCCACTGTAGCATATACATGACCAACTTCACACAACACAAGTGTCCAAGGTTCGTTTCTGCTCAAACCTGAGGATGTATAGGTCAGGTACTAATTAAAATGCATTCAGACTGTAGTATGACAGGCTTTTGAGAACCAGGATTTGAACTCTACAGGAGAAAGAGGCAGACAGACTTTCAGGCACTGAAAATGACCAACACTTAAAATATTTTGGCAAAATAACATGGTAACCCCGCACATTCCAGTGTATGTGAGGTAAGCGCTGCTAAATCAGGTGTGCAAACACTGGAGGGAGTTTCTAGCTAAGTGGGGGGGAGGCTGGGGGGGGGGAAGGTCAGCGTGAAGGGCACCGATGACGCCTCCAGCCAGGCAGATTGTAAGAGCACAGAGAGCACAGTCCGCAGCCCTCGCCAGGGACGGAATGGGCTGATAAAATGCAATGTCTGGATGCTACATGCAGGTAGGGGTGTGGCTATGGGTGGACAAGGGCGTGGCTACATGCAGGCAGGGGTGTGGCTATGGGTGGACAAGGGCGTGGCTACATGCAGGCAGGGGTGTGGCTATGGGTGGACAAGGGCGTGACTACATGCAGGTAGGGGTGTGGCTGTGAGCAAGCAGGGGGTGGGCAGTGCCATGCCAAATGAATCATCTGCCCACCCAACAGAGACAGACCAAATTAAACCAATCATTTGTATTCAATACAATCATCTTTGGAACCCCCATAAAAGAGCAAATCATCATTCAGTGCCACTCTCACCATCACCACCACCCTCCCCTGGTCAACAGTTTTTATTATCATGGTCAGTCTGCCCGCCAGCAGCCGACACGGGCAGCCGCAGTCTCAGAACTGTCCTCCCTCTGCTTTTCAGACACCCAGGGCCAACACACAGGTGACGCAATCTGCAGCCTCCCCACCGGCCCGAAAGCCTGCATGACAGCTGGGGGAGGGGGGTGTCTTTGAGAAGAATATTACCACCATTTAAAGCTAATGCGAGTATTCATGCCTCCAGGCAGAGAAGAAAGAGACAGCGGCTGCAGTGTTCCATGCGACGATTGCGTAAGCGGGCTGCGGCCGCGTCGAGTACGAACAGAGGCAGACAGCGGCAGAGTGCGCAACTGCTTTGGTACTGTCATGCAGCGGCATTCCTTTCGTGGGGAAGGGGGGGCGGGGCCTGTGCTAGCGACAGGCTGGGCAGCGGGATGCATAGGCCGAAGGTTCAAGCAAAAGTAAGAAAAGGGGCAGAAGGAGCGTGTGATGAGCAGACAGCACTGCCTGGCCTTGTGGGGGGGGGGGGGGGGCTCCCAAAGCCAGCTGGGGTCAGGGGTCATGACCAGCCAATCAGAGAGCAGAGAACAGGCAGACACTTCCTGTGAAGCTGGGACCAGGGAAACACCCAGGCCCATGGCAATACGCCCTAAGCATAAACGGTTCCGACCAATCTGCGTCGATCTACACATTCAGGGTAAAGACGGCCCAAGGAGGACAGCTGGCTGCATGCGGGGGTGCATGTCCGTCACACCAGGTCATCCCTGCTGCCCACCCAGGATGGGCGGGTCCCTCGCGCTTTATCGGGCGGGGGCCTAGCATGGATCAAACCCCAGGAGCCCCCATCATGCTGGACAAAGCGGCAGTCAGCACTGCGTCTGACATGCAGGAATGCCCGGGTCAGGAGAGGGTCAGGGAGAGAAGCCTTTCCTCCTCATTAAGCCTTTGTCCCTGGATGACTTGCCACTTATCAGTTATTTATTTTCATATCCAATTCGGTCTTCATTTGGCCAGACCACTCCTACCCTCCTGGGGCTCACACCCACATTTAGACCCTGGAAACCCCCATGTCCTCTCCCCAGGAGCTCTATATAAATCACAGACCCCCCCCCAGACCAGGCAGAGAGCTGGGCCTGAGAAAGAGCTTCGGGAGCAGGAGAGGAATGACATCCGATCAGCCGGGAGGTGCTGGGGAAGGGGGGGGCGACCTGGGGGGGGCAGGGTTAATTGGGAATTCCCCCACGGGAGGACAAGGGCCACGGAAAGAAACGATTCTGCTCCCCATCCAACAAAAACAGGCCCGTGGATGTGTGGCCCCCAGCCAATTAGCAGCGGGAACAGCGGCCGCATAAAGAAAACAGAGGCCACTTCTTTTTTTGCCCCCCCCCTCCTGAAACGGGGGCTTCGCAATTCATCTGTCAGCAGCCAAATGAAGCAGTAAGCGGGACGTGAAATACTCTGCCCCCCCCCCCCCCAACTTCAAGTGAATCAAATAAATCAATGGAGACAATAAATGAGCTTTTAAGCCAAGTCCATACGTGCCCCCACCTCAGCTCAGAATTTCTCCTACTTTGAAAACGAGCAATGAAGTGGAGGGCTTTCAACTTCTTGGGGTGGGGTGGTGTGGGGTGGGGGGGCAGGAGGCCGGCCATTATCACCGCACGCGTAGAATTCCAGCTGGCGACCGAACAAAGCCGCTGCATGGAGATTCCCGCCCGAATTCCTCTCAGTTGCTCTGCGGTTCGGGAATACCCCCCGATTCTCGTCCACAGCTCCCTCAAGAAAGCACAGCGCTCGGCAAATATCAGATATCGGATATCAAAGCACCCCAGGGAAGGTGAATCTATCCCCCTCACCGCACAGACGGTACCCAGCCCCACGTAAGCCACTGCACCTTCTCAGCTGGGATTCACCGGTGGGGCGGGAGCCCGGACTTCACACAAGAGCCTCCGCATGGGAGTCAGTGGTGTAGTTACAGAACAGAGCACAACAGGCCCTGAGATGAAGGCCCAGATAGATAAGGCTCTCCGCAATCAGAGAAGGCCAAGAGTGGCCCTTAAGAGCCATGAGCAGTCTGTCACTGGGGGTCACTACTAAGGTCAGGGACCTGGCACAGGGAGAACAGACACCCCCTTCCAGGGCTGCAGGCTTGCGCTTCATAGCCTAGCCCCTGAACCCAGCTAGTGCAAGCCGGTCATGTGGTTAGCGGGGGGATCGGAGGAGAAAGCAGAGGACAGGGCGAGCCCCGGGGGGGCAGGAAGCAGCCGGTCAGCAGGTAGCTGGGGATTTAAGCCGTGGTGGTTCTGGTTTCCATCCCAGGCAGGATGTTTCGCCGAGGTGCCGGGCCAATAAGGCGTAACCGGGCCGAGCCGTGAGAAGCCCAGTAAGAGGGAGCATGTGCAGCCCCCGCCTCTGACAGCAGCCCCCGCCTCTGACAGCAGCCCCCACCCTGGCTACCGCTGAATGTCTGACCTTCAGGGAGTGTGGGCAGCTTGGGGGGGGGGGGGGGGGCGAGAAGGCTGTGACCTGTCCCCCCCAGAAAAACACTCTGGAGCTGGAGGGACTTCAAACGCCCCCTACCCCCCAAAAGCGTAAACCAGGGGATGCCACACACAGACATAAATCAGCCGCGGCGTGCAGACCTCAGCCTGGCTTTGTCTCCTGCGCTGGCCGTGGGCTCTCGCTCCGTGCCACCAAAGGCTGCCAGTGGCTAGACGGGCATGCGGGTGTGATTGGGGGGGGCTCCTTCCTGCCTGCATGTTCACACATTCACAGCTGTATCAAAGCACTGGCCCTTCCACCCAGAAGCTCTCAGCACTTCATTACTCCCCAGACCTCTACCCTCAGAGTGCGGATCAGCCGCGACCCCCCCCAGGGGTACGGACGCTAATGTTGCCAGGAGCCCCTGCCTAGATTTATCACTCACTTTAACCGGTGCACCATGAAAGTCACCACAGGGCCTATGGAAAGCCCCCCCAATCTGAAAGCACGAGGTCAGCAGTGCATGGGGGGGACGAACCTGTGGAACTAAAAGAGAGGCAGGGTCGGAGAAGGGGGGGGTAGACCCAGTCTAGCCCGACGGAGACAAGAACATCAACAGGCAGAGCGACACTCAGAAAGCAGTCCACATCCGGAGAATCCCTCACTCTCAGCCGGCCTCGACATGGGTCCCCAACCCCAAGCCAGGCACTCCGCTGGGGGCCACGTGACGGCTCTGAGCAGACGCTGAGGGGGGGGCTTGTGAGCACGTGTTTATTTTCGGTGGAAATGGTGGGAAAAAATGAGAATAAAGTAAATAAATAAAATGCTGACATACATGACGGCGTCACTGGAAAGGATCACAAAGAAGGCGGCCTTTCCTGTCCTCCCGGTGCTCAAGAAAAACAGCTGGAAACCCGAAAAAGCCACTGAGCCCCCATCCACACTGCTGGGGGGGTTCTTGGCAGGAGACAATATGCTGAACGTCTCCCGGTGGGAGTGGCCGATGCGGCTGCCCTTTTCTGGGAGATACGGAAATGCACCTGAAATGGCCAGGCACCAGAGAAGCCCCCCAACATGGAGGATGCACTTGAGCAGAGCAGGGATCCTGGAGAGCCCCTCTCTGCCCCTACCCTCTTGTAATACGATGCCCACGGAGACCCTCATTCAGCTCATTTCACCCCTTAGCAGCCATGACACCCATTGGGCCAGAGAACAAGACCTGCACCCCCATCTGCCCCATGGAGGGTGAATCGGAGTGACCCTGGGCAGCTCGGTCTAAAAACTAGGTTGCCACAGCAGGCTGGCCTGGTCTGTCAGTAACCCAAGACTACACATGGGTGTGTGGCGGGGGGGCTGTGCGTGAAGAGAGGCTCATTAAAGTCAGTCATGGTCGCTTAGCCCACGCTGCAGATACGGAGCTTTGAGAGGCGGCCAGGTCGGCCGTGGCTATCGGAGCAGCATCTCGGAGCGATCCGGCATGCCAGCTGATAAGGAATGTGTCACTGGCATGTGACCAGACAGATCCGCTGGCGATATGGAGAGCAGACTGCGCCTGGGGGGCGGTGGCAACCAGTACAAAGACACAGAAAGATACAGGACTCTTCTGAGATCTAACCGTTCACACAAATTGCATAAACTGTCCCCTGCCTGCCTTTGGGTGGGTTTGGCACGTGGAGTGGAGTGGATGGCACCGCACCCCTCCCCCCACCCACACGCATGCATGGGGCCGGCAACATGGGACAATTCCTGTTACTATCTGCTCCAGCATCCTGATCGGGGGGGCTATCAGGTTTCGCTGCTCTCTCCTGACAGCTGCTCTAATGGTTATCGGAGCCTGGCTCCGGGCCCGGGGACAGCCGGGGCTCGGGGCCCGGGGACAGCCGGGGCTTGGGCTTGGGGCCCGGCAGGTGAGTGCCCTCTCACCTTGACGGTGCGGTGGTGTCTGCGGGACGGGTGGCAGCGCATGTTGCTGGTGTTGCAGCAGCCAGTGCAGCGTTTCACCTCCACACACGGCGGCCATATCAGGAAGTTAGCGGAGGTGGGATCCACCTGGCTCCGTGGGATCTCGTAGATCACCGTCCGCGTCTTGCAGACGGCTGGCATCGCCTCCTCTGGAGGGGGAAGGGGGAGGAGTCACAACACGGGATGGAGGACGGAGCAGACGCGCAACAGACAGAGAAGAAGACAGACAGGCAGACAGGTAGGCAGACAGGCAGGCAGACAAATAGGCAGGCAGAGAGACAGACAGACAGGCAGGCAGATAGGCAGGCACACAGAGAGGAAGGCAGGTAGGCAGACAGGCAGACAGGTAGGCAGACAGGCAGGCAGGCAGACAGACCGGCAGACAGACAGACAGGCAGATAGGCAAGCAGACAGAGACATACATTCAGGAAGGTGGTGAGAACCTATACTGTATACACATAGTATGAGGGGCTGTTCACAGAAAGAGCTTCTCAAGCAGGGCCTTCTTACAGCGGCAGAGTGGGGAAAGGAAAGGAAAGGAAAGGAAAGGAAAGGAACGGAAAGGAATGAAATGGAATGGAATGGAAAGGAAAGGATGGAATGGAATGGAATGGAAAGGAAAGGATGGAATGGAATGAAATGGAAAGGAATGGAATGGAAAGGAATGGAATGGAAAGGAATGGAAAGGAAAGGAAAGGAAAGGAATGGAAAGGAATGGAAAGGAAAGGAAAGGAATGGAAAGGAATGGAAAAGAAGGGAATGGAAAGGAAAGGAAAGGAATGGAAAGGAAAGGAATTGAAAGGGAAGGAATGGAAAGGAAAGGAAATGAATGGAATGGAAAGGAATTGAAAGGAAAGGAAAGGAAAGGAAAGGAACGGAAAGGAATGGAAAGGAAAGCAAAGGAAAGAAAAGGAAAGGAATTGAAAGGAAAGGAAAGGAAAGGAAAGGAAAGGAATGGAAAGGACACCAGATGACAGGAGAAGGGAGCCAGATCTTCTTAAAAACATGAGCAGTGACTATAGCTTGGGAGTCTGGATGACAAAGCAGGAGGACATCATAGGAGAGCGCACTAGAAACACTGCATAGAGGCTGTGAATCTGCAGCATAGGACCATGCTACTGGTGCCTGGGGGGGGTCACAGACTCCCCCGACAGCCGGGACCCAGACCGCTGACAACTACAGCATGGCTGGCAGCATTCTCAGTGGCCCAGGGAAGCCCACAGCATGCCTAGGAGGTCGTGGAGGGTGCTCCTCTTTCCAGCGGAGCGCGGCACAGCGCCACAGAGCATAAGACGGCTCGGGCCCGCGAGCGAGCCGCGACTTGAGCGGTGAATGTATGGAATTTCCTCGCTCAGGGATACGTCTCGCTGTCGACGCACGCCGAGGTGTGCATGCCGCGGCCGAGAAGGCAGTCTGCCCGCCCCCCTCCCCTGCGAAGTACCGCGAAGTATCGCGAAGTAGCACAATGAAGGTCTGACTGAAACATCCTCGAAATTGTTTAAGAGCACAATGACCATCTGCGCACAAGTGCTGTCCAGGCTTCCCCTGAATATTTTTTTAGTCAAACAGAAAATTACTCGGCAAACAGAAAACGGGAACGAACCATAATACGACAAACAAACACAGGAAGCCATAAAAGAATGGCGAGTGGGAATAAAGAGGCCGGATCTGGCAGCGGAGAAGGCAGCCACACGGACTCACCGATGCTCCGTTTCCGCCTGCTGTGGACCTGCGAGTTCTTCATGTTGGAATAACCAGACAAGAGCTCTTTGTGGTACTTGTGCTTGGACTCCTCAATGACCTCATTTCCTGGAACCCATCAAGACAAAAATCAGCCACATTACTCTCATTGCCCTCCCCCGCCCCTCCCCATCGCCTAACCCTCCGGCTTTGGAGCACTCAGCACTGGGGTGGTTGCAGCAAGCAGGGCTTTGTGAAATCTCAGACATGCATCTGAAGCTTAAAGGTGAATAACTAATCATCAGACCACTGAGGATTATGGGAAAAATGTTTTTCTTTCCCAGGTTTTCCATTTGTGAGACAGGATGTAATCTTGGTCCGGGGCAAATGTCACAGCATGCCTTAATCTCCCTCCCCCACCTTTAGTTTATGGTAAGTACAACGAGGTCACTTAGGGAGCCCGCAAACTTTCTGAGGTGGCAGACACTATATAATCAGTGCCAGCTTATTATTGGGAGGGGCTTGCTGTCACTCTCCACCTTGACTAAGGAAGGAGCACCAAATGCAAGTGCAGCACCATGCAACAGAGGCCTTCCTTATAAGTAAAAGGTGACACTGACACCTGAGATGAGTGACTGATTATAGGGTGAAGCCCCAGATGGAGCAAAGCCCTTTTGTTATGGCTGTGCCACCTGAAAGCGATGGTGTCACCTCTGTCCGTGTCACAGGCCGCTGGCCAGGCTGCTCCTACTGCCTCTGAGCACAGCAGAGAAGCCCACGTCTCCTGCTAGCAGAGGCCTGGTCTGCCCACCCCACCCCATACCACATTTCTTTATTTACACGTTAGGTTACTTGCTGTTCTGTGTCTGCCTAGCTCCTACTTCAAATATTGTCCTTGCTGCGGTGTGTGGGAGGGGGGCATTTCCTCCAGTCCATCACCCAGCCCAGTGGGGGGGTCGTGACCCATCACCACTCTCAGTATGAAAGCGTGATCGGCCTGTGCCACCCCCCATGGGTGCAGGCTCGGCGCTGGCTGGAGTGTCTGCTTCACTATGACTGGCAAAAAGCTTAAAGGAAATTGTGGGGGGAGATATCAGACTCCCCCACGATGACAGCTGTCCGATTTCTGCAGCCTGACATCCTTCTGAAAAGCCCCCACATGTCCTTCTCTCCATAACCTCACCCCCCACCAACCCCTTCACGCCCATGATGGCCACCCGGAGACAGGGATTGTCAGAGTGCTGGATCCGGATCGGGGGGGGGGGGGGGGTTGGGGGTTCGAGATAATGGTCTCTTTATGGACCAACTTATTTCTCTGTGACAAAGGGAGCTGTTTTCGTTTTCTCCCCTGGCGTGGAGAGGGCACCGGTGTGGTACAAAAGGGACGAGGAGGAGGAGGGGGGTTACAGGTGTCTGGGATGACCTGCTGGGCCTCGGGCCTCCATGGGGGGTTGGCTGCTACTTGGGAACGGTCTGCAGTTGCAGTTTCACTCGGATATCACCCCATTACTAAACCCAATCCCAGCGGCCCCAATGATCAGAGTAACACAAAATCAGGGAGGTGGGTCCAGTGAACACTGACAGAACATAATGGTTTACATAGGTGAATGATAAGAGTCCCCCCCAGCTCTAAGGCTCGGCTCTGAGTCTGCCCTCTAGTCTTGTGCTAAGCATAAGAGCTATACACCTCAGACAGGTTCAGACAATTAGTGTGCTATGCATCTCTGATTTCCAGTCTGGGTCAATGAACCCCTTATATATGGTGTATGTTACAGCACCAGTTCCAGCTCCCAGGAACAATTTGTAGCATTTGTAGAGGAATATGGCAAAAGTTAACTGCTCTAAGCCCGTCTTCTCTGGCGTAAGCAAACTTCCAGCCTGGAGCCGCACTGCACACATGCAGCAAACGTCTGCGCAGCCGCCAGTCTGCGCTTTTACGGGCATTACGCGTTTGCAACAAAAGGCTTTTTATGTGCCGCAGACCGACGTCGCGCTGATGATAATCGGGGGGGGGGGGGGGGGGTGTAGGAGCGCCGCTGTAAACAACATACGAGCATTCACACCAGCCCCATGCAAAAGGGATATCCAAACACAAGTCAGCGATGAAAGCAAAAATA